>SJXQ01007810.1:406439-522007 GCA_006408695.1 Aepyceros melampus
CACACACACACACATAACATGGATGGCATGTGTGGCGCCATGGCATAGGGGGCCCTCCACTTCACACACACACACACACACACACACACACAGGTTCCAGTTCCTCTCTTATTCTGTCTTGAGTCCATTCAAAAATGGCCTTCACTCCACGAAAACTGTTCTTGTCAAGGTCATCAGTGACCTGCATGTTGCTAAACACAACAGTCAACTCTCAGTTCTCTCCTTACTTAACCTGCCAGAATCATTGCCCAAGTTGACCTTTCTCTGTTCCCTGAGCGCTTCATTTGACTCCCAGGACACAGTTGCTCTCCCAGTTTTTCTCCTGCCTCACTGGATGCTTTCTTTTCTTTGCTGGTTGTTCTTCTTGAGCTCTTAACATTGGGATGCCCTATGGCATAGCTTGTGGGCCTCTTTCTTTTTCTGTCTACATTCCTTTTCTTGGTGATCTCATCCATTCTCATGGCTTTCAGTGCTGTCTATCTGCAGACAAATTCAAATTTTATCTCTGCAGCCAGATTCAGGGTCCAGCTGCCGACTCAGCATTTTATTTAGATGTTTAATAGACATCTCAGATTTAACATTCCAAAACTTGAACTTCTCGCCTTTCCCCCAAATCTGCCCTTCTCACAGTCTCTCCATTTCAGTACACGACAATCCTATTCTAGTAGCTTTTCAAACCAATAACCCAAGTGTCGTCCTTCAGTCTTCTTTTTCTTGTACCCACATTCAGTGTGTCAGCAAATCTATTGACTATACCTTCACAGTCAATATATCCAGAATCTGACCCCTTGTCAACACTAACACGGCTCCTACTCTGAGCAAGTTACTTAACTCTTCTGAGTCTCTTTCCTTATCAGTAACTTAATAGGGAAAATGGACTACAGCTTACAGAGTTAATGTGTGGGTTAAAGGAAACAGTAAAGAATTCAACACAGTGCTGAGCAAACAGGCAGTGCCTCATTACTGTTAGCTTTTTATTATTACTGGCCTTTCTGTTCTAGAGGATTTCAAGGAAATTTGGGAAAATTGAGCCATCAGCCCTTTTCATAATAAACTTTATTTTTCAACACTTGCAATTTTGATTTTTCAGATTTCAATTAAATGAGTTGAAGAAAAGAAAATGTGTTACTGTGCTGATGGCTTATCTTCTGAAAAAGAAGTAAACATTCACCTTACCCAGAAAAACTGTCACAGTGAGAACCAAAGAGAGGGTTACAACAAACTGCTATTTGTAAAATAAATACGGTACAAGGATTTAATCTACAGGACAGGGAACACAGCCAATATTTTATAACTTTAAATGGAGTTTAGTCTATAAAAATATTGAATCACTGTGTTGTACACCTGAAACTAATATTGTAAATCAGCTATACTCCAATAGTAATTGAAGAGTTAAGTAGCGAAAGGGCAAGCTTCCCTGGTGGCTCAAGGGTAAAGAGTCCACCTGCCAATGCAGGAGACACAGGTTCAATCCCTGGTCCAGGAAGATCCCACATGCTGCGGAGCAGCTAAGCTTGTGTGCTCCAGCTATTGAGCCTGTGCTCTGGAGCCACCACTACTAAAGCCGCTCATCCTAGAGCCAGTCTCCACAACGAGAGGAGCCAGCGCAGTGAGAAGCAAGCGCACCGCAACCAGAGAGCAGTCCCCTTTCCCGCAACTGGAAAAAAGCCCGCGCAGCAGTGAAAACCCAGCACAGCCAAAAAGCTAAAAATAAACAAACAGCATAGGGCAATCTGAATCACTGGAATTTGTCTCCAGCCTATTAAAGAGTAATTTTCAGCTAATCAGACAACTGTAGCTTAGAAAATATTTTTAATTCAAGGTTATCGAGATTGTTACATACGATACTGTATAGCTATACACACCACTAGTTTCACAACCTCAAAGACCTTTGGGGATATGAGGAAACTTAATGTTTCTACAACAACTGGGATAACAGCTATCAACTGTACAAAAATGCTTATTATTAACCTGTAGTCCCACTTAATTTTCATCCCAACTAATTATTAATAGGTAGAAAGATTCTTGAATATCCTTAAAATATCTAACATTCAGCAATATTACAGTAATCTTATTTTATATGAAGCATCTCAGGTAAGTACCCAAATGTATAAATTAGACAAACAATATCACTACTAAATTAAGAAAAAATGTTGTACTATATAAGCAAAGAAAATTTCAGAACATTTGTCTCTTTAATGCAGTTACTTTGCTAATATGTGATATGAAATGGTTTTTGAATAGATAAGATGTTCGTCTAAGTTTGTTCAAATATTTATAGAAAAATCACATTTATTGTTTATTTCCTCCCTCATCCTGCATATATATATATATATTCAAAATGGTTTAAGAAAGATGTTCATCTAATTTTGTTCAAATATTTACAGAAAAATCACATTCATTTTTTATTCTCTCTCTCATCCTGCATATATAATCTACCATGTGCTGGGTAATAAGAAAAACCCATGGTGAATTATTTCATTCTGTATAAAAAATATTTTTATATTGTTGCATACAACAGCTAAGTAATAACGCCTTGGATATTTTAAAAGGAGGGAAATTACTCCACAGTGAAATCATCAGGCGTTGACTATGCTTAATTGGCCATTAGTTCTTCTTTACCTATATCTGATTATATGTTAAACTCTATGATATTTTGATATAAAATTTATATTGTGTATATAATTATATATGTATATGTGAGAGACCCAGGTTCCATCCCTGGGTTGGGAAGATCCCATGGAGGAGGGATGGCTACCCACTCCAGTATTCTTACTAGGAGAATTCCAAGGACAAAGGAGCCACACGGGCTACAGTCCATGGGATCACAAGAGTCAGACATGACTGAACAACTCTGAGAGAAAGATGTCATGTATATCTTTTATATTACATGCAAAAGTTGCTTATTATCACAGTCATTGTGAGACCATTTCAGCTAGTCCATATACACTAAAATGCTAATTTTTATTTATTTATTTTTTTGTAGGAAGTCCTGGCTGAGCAAGGTTGGAAGTCCTAGTTCTCGCATTGACCGCACGAACTTTTCCAATGAAAAAACCATCTCTAAACTTGATACTCTAGTTTTAACATTCGATACTAATAGAGAAATTAAAATTGTAATGCTTATACTGTACAGTAGAATAGACGGTATTCTTAAGTCTGCATACTAGAGTGACAGTGGCAGAATAGGATAAAAAAAGAAACTTTCTGTTCCAAAAGCTGCAATGTTACGCTACTAAAAATGGTTGACAATGAAATAATTTTACTCAACAACGTTTTTAAACAGCCAAATTTAACATTCTAAAATTTTAAATGTCATTACAAAATATTTAATATGAATATTTTATTTAAACTTGTCTCATGGAATCTTTAATTCTAATGAATAGTATGACACACATGTTATTTGGCTGGACATAAAATAATAAGTTAACCACTTAAAAATTATTTTGGGGTATTTGAATTGAGTTCTAAAACTTCTGAATAATAATTTGTTGTTATAGTTGAGTACTTTAACAACAGCAAATAACCAATAGTTTGATATAAATGTATATGATGATCAGCATAGCCTTAAAATCAATAAAGAGTTAACTTTAAAAACTGGTTGAATGAGAACATGATTCATTACTTCTGTCAGAGCTACTTAATGGTTTCTAGGAACCATATTCTTCTGGATGGTGGACAGAGGAATGAAGAAATGACAATGGTAGTATACTGTAGCAAGCAGCAAGGTTTATTATATTTGCAACTACCCATAATGGATGTCCTATGAACCAGAAAAGGGACTGAGAGTCTAAATAAATTACACTGTTCCCCAAATGTGGGGACTTCCCAGGTGGCACTAGTGGTAAAGAACCCACCTGCCAATGCAGGAGACTTTAAGAAATGTGGGTTCAATCCCTGAGTTGGGAAGATCCCCTGGAGGAGGGAGGGCATGCAACCCACTCCAGTATTCTTGCCTGAGAGTCCTGTGGACAGAGGAGCCTGGTGGGCCACAGTCCATAGGGTCACACACAGTCGGACACCGCTAAAGCGATTTAGCACAGCACATCCCAGAAATGTGGCCTGTCGTCTGGGGATTCTCACATACAGATGATATTAAGCCACATAATATTTTAAGGGAAAGTTTTATTTCTACACCACAGAATTATACTCTGGAGAAATGGAGAGCTTTAACTCAAATACTGGGGAATTTGAAATGTTGTAGGTACAATATATACTTACATAGGGGCTTCCCTAGTATGGTGAAGAATCTCCCTGCAGTGTGGGAGACCTGGTTCAATCCCTGGGTAAGGAAGATCCCCTGGAGAAGAGCATGGCTACCCACTCCAGTATTCTTGCTTGGAGAATCCCATAGACAGAGCAGCCTGATGGGCTACAGCCCATGGGGTCACAGAGTCTGATGTGACTGAGCAATTAACACACATATTCACATATTCCTTCAGTGATTTCCAAATTTTTGTAACAATGGAATCCATTAAACCAATTTGCATGGAATTTAATACATAAAGCAAGTGGAAAAGGGCAACCATTATGACTGAAAATGGGGTTCTGTGGAGCCCTAAACGCTTGTTCTCACTTTGCCTCCTGGATCTTGTCCCCTGCAATTGTCCAATAATTTCAAATGCCTTGGGAATACAGACTAGAAGCCATTGTTCTATCTATGGAGCAAAACTCTATTGCTACATTCCATGGCATAGAGAAAGAATTCAGGTCACTCTTCTCTATCCGCTGCAAGGTTATAATTAAGGAGATGAAGCATGGGCTGCCTTTGTTCATTTACAATGATTAATTTGATGATAATACCGATATCAAATGTACATAAGAGAACATGGCTTTAGAGAATGACAAATATTTTTTTAAACTTTCCAAATACCCTTAAAGGAATAAAGATCTTTCCTATTGTTTTAATATCCTCATCAGATAGAGAAGACTCTCTTGTGTTATTCACTTGGGTTTTGCTCTCCTATTTCCCTACTCCTAGTTCAAGGAAGGTAGACAAGTTGTTGAGTTCCTTTGTCTCAAGAAGGGTTTTGGTGCCAGATCCCCTGAAGACAACTTTTCTTCCAAGGTTTCATTTTAAAGGGGGCATTATGTTGTAAGTTGAGGAAAAAGACAAAACTACCCCTGTAGTGGGTACAAGAGAAGCAGAAGTGGCAAAAGCAAAGGGGGCAAGGAGATGGTCCAAGACTTTAAAGGCAATGGATTTTCCAAGAGATGGAGACCTTCCCCTTTCTCCCCAGTAGCACCTCTGAGGGGATGGCCAAAACAGAAGGGAATAGCGATAGTCCACCAGAGAAGCTGGATGCAAGGCACAGGGGATCCCAGCCCTAGCAAGATTGCTACCCCACAGGTGCTGCAAGACATCCTGGCTACAAGTGAACACAGTGGCCTGGACAGCAGTCATGGAATTGGTATGCACAAGAGACCAGAGAAGTTTTTCCTCAACGTTCTGTTTACTTTAGACTATTACATATCCTTTTGAGGATGAAAGATTCAACTTCCCACCTCCCAGCCAGGATGGGGCTTGAAGCAGGCTCAATTTGACTTAGAGAAAGTAAAACAGACATTTCTTACAGTCAAGTTGAAAATAAAATCTGTATCTCTTTACACATAGAAAGGCTAATGCTTTTAGAAAAATGCAATCTCAGAAGTGACACCAATATGTCACTCTTTATTACCCTGATTTCCTCTGGTAGTTCCCTTCCCTGCTCTCTTCATAAGAAAATCACACTCTGCTAGCACAATCTTCTGACTGCACAAAGTGAATCACATTAGTCAAGGCTGCTTAATGATTAATACAGAACTAAGTTCTATTACTGGATGAAAAATGTTGTAGATAATGGTTAAAAATGGGTGGCTATGAGTGGATAGAAAGAGAAAAAAGGTAAAGCAATTTAACAAATGTGTTATCGAGACCAGACAGCACATCCTAACAGTGAAGTTAATATGGCAAATTTCTTACTGAACTTACACAGGGAGTTTTAAATTTACATATCATATTTTATCTTAATATATGGTATTATATAATTTATCATATTAAACATATATTTTAATAACAAACCTTGATAGCTTTAATTTTTCCAAAATTAGGCATTAAAAAAAAGAATAAAACAACTAAGCAAAAGATGGGTTTCTACTCAATGACTGTCAGCCAGGAGTCTCTACACTCCACACACCCACACCCTCCTCAAGAAGCTACACACTGGAATTAGGGGAATATGATTTGTTAAAGCAGGTAACTATGTTTCATATTTATATAAAAATGCCTTAAAAGCTAATCTGAGAAGTAAAGCTCTTGACTGGAAACTGAAAAGTGAAAGTCGTTCAGTCCTGTCCGACTCTTTGCAACCCCATGGACTATACAGTCAATGGATTTCTCCAGGCCAGAATACTGGAGTGGGTAGCCTTTCCCTTCTCCAGGGGATCTTCCCAACCCAGGGATCGAACCCACGTCTCCCTCATTGCAAGCAGATTCTTTGCCAGCTGAGCTACCAGGGAAGATGCAAAAGATGGATCCTTTAGCAGGTTGGGTGCATAGAAGCAATAAGGGTGTGGCAGAAACGGGAGACTCTTCTATTGGGAAAGCTGTGGGCTTCTAAGTTTGAGAAAAAGCAATTCAAGTTTCCTCAAAGACTGGGAATCTCTGGGTAAAGGGGAATTCCTTGCAGCCTGAAGAAGGCTTGTGCTTCAAAAGTAGGCACAAAGAGCAGAGAAGCACTGAAGGGGGAAACTAAGCGATGGGGGTGGATATGGCAACAACCCTCAGTAGTTGGACTTTGCTGGAAGGTGGTCACCATTTTTACAGTGAAACATTTTCAGCTCTGTCAAAGGGATCTTTCAAAAGCACATGTCTCTAAACTCATAAAGACAACAAACAATCCACTTTTAAAAATTAGCTTGTATTTGGAAATATTTTTCATATAGTAGATCCTGGCCTCCATTAACACAGATATCATAGCATATTCACTACTTGTTAAAAGGACAAGACTTTTATGTCTGGAACTCATTTCGGGAACTGAAAATAGGCACCATGGTATGGTAGAGGATATTCTGGTCTAGGAATCAGGAGACCTGCATTCTGGGCTCAGCCCACCCCGAGATTAACTGTATGCCTAGGTGCCCTCAATCACGAAGTCAAGAAGTTGGACTGAACTGGGAGTTTCCCAGGATTCCCATTAAGACAGAGACCTCCCAGGACGTGGAAGGAAAGCTACTGAAGGGCAATGAAGAAGCTGGGCAGCTGAGAGCCCCAAGAAGAGCAGCCCTACTCTCCTTTCTTTCCTACATTAGGATTCTTCAGACAACATAGTTTGAGATGAATTCTGCCTCAAACAAAGAAACAACCAAGACCAAATCTAGTATCTCGGGTCTTTTCTAAATTTTTGAAAGTGCTAAACTCAAATGCATTGCCCATTCTCTTGATCACTCTTGTCAAGTCAGTGGGGTAGGTGTACTTGACCTGCAGACATGTTTACTATTGTGATGAGTGAGTACTAGAAATAAATTTTTAATTTTCATAGTGACCTCTATAAAGGTCCAAGGTAGTTAAAATATTTGTGAAATTAATGTTCTGTTGTCTTTTCTATTTTGATGTTATCAGAATAAAAAAATATGCAAGAGGAAATACAAAAATATAATTAGTGGCTTAATGTGCTTTATAAGGATATCTTGGAGATGTCAACCTAACATTTAGAATTATGTGTAAAAGGTAATTTTCCTTAACAGGTTCAAAGGGTCTTGAATAAAACCAAAGTCTGATAAAACTTTAAAATTTTAGCATTAAAATGTCTAGTTGCTCTGTGATCTCACTAGCAGATTTTTCTATAAGGTGGGCTCTTGCCCCTTCTAGAGAGAAAGACTGATGACTTCTCCTCTGCTGAAAGGAGGGTAAACTTTATTGGTTGAATGGCCAAGATACTTATTTCACCCTCAAACTACATGTTTCTTTCATTAGTTTTATTTTCCATGTTGCCACAATGAACTATGCAAGAATCAGTGAATACAATTTTCTGATTGTGACATCGTTTTGCTTTTCCTTCTAGTTTTTTTTTTTTTTTTAATACTAGAAGACACATAGAGAAGGAAAAGATGCAGGAAATTCATCATATTGGAAATGGAGTGTCTGTTTCAAAACAATTCTAAAGAGCAAGGATCAGAGAGTCAGGTCATTCAATCACATGCATAAGGCAGATTTTCCACTGAATTCAGTGCATATGAATCTGGATTAAGAAGAACATACCTGCAATATTTAGCCAGGAAACTGGTATAAAGTGGTAGATGGTATGTACAATTATTTCCAAGATGCAACATCTACACCAATCAGAAAAAGATGACACAGAAATCCTTCTGCTCAGGTATTATTTTCCAGGGTAGCAAAAAAAGAGAATCCACCCTTCTCTCATCCCAACTACTATTCCTTCTCCATTATTTAGAATAACAAAACTAAATCATAGCACATATGGGAGAGAAAGAACAGGGAATAGGTAGTTACTAACTGGGTAGTCCCTTTACTTAAAGCATGGAAGCCAAGGAAAGGTACCCTTACAAGGGCTCCTTTTATAATTATTTGGACTTTATACATGATTTTATATATCCTGTATCTATGATGTATCTCATCATTTTTTTAAATTTAAAGTTCCTGAAAATCTCTTAGCAAAACAGTAATAAAATACTGGATTAGAGCAGATCAACCATTCTCAGGTTTCAGACCCAAGAGGAATTCACTCCATCTGTTGGCAAATGCCAGTGTATAACCAAACTCTTTGCATTCAAAGATGAATAAATGGGAAAAAAATCAGCCTTGAAATTCAAAAAAGCACTATAGCCAAGGTAAAATGGAGTAACAGCCTTTAGAGTCAGAGGAAGTACCTATCTCAGTGTTATTATAGGAAAAAATAAAATTTAAGGAAATTTCTGCATATATCCTCAATAGGGTATAATGAATGTTGATCTTTGCAAGAGGAGCAGGGAGCCATGGAGGAGAATATGTTCAAATTAAAATAAAAGATATGGATTAAGGAAAATTAGTTGAATATAAGGGCATCCCTGATAACTCAGTTGGTAAAGACTCCACCTGCAATGTAGGAGACCCTGGTTCAATTCCTGGGTCAGGAAGATCCACTGGAGAAGGGATAGGCTACCCACTCCAGTATTCTTGGGCTTCCCTTGTGGCTCAGCTGGTAAAGAATCCACATGCAATGCGGGAACCTGGGTTCAATCCCTGGGTTGAGAAGATCCCCTGGAGAAGGGAGAAGCTACCCACTCCGGTACTATGGCCTGGAGAATTCCAGGGACTGTATAGTCCATGGGGTCACAAAGAGTTGGACACGACTGATCGAATATAAAAATTATATTCCGAGACACATATTATCACACACTAAGCCATGGACAGACTATAGGAAACCCAAAAAGGAACAGAAGAATTGTAATACATACTGGAATTAGTAACTGGCAAAGTTCAATAGTGATATAGGCTTGTGACTGTCAAACCTGGCTGATTGTCAGAATTACTTAGGACTTCTATGGGTTTTGTCCCTGAATCTGCATTTTTATAAATGTCCCCAGGTGATTTTGATAAGCTGGCAGTTTTAGGTCTAGAGAATAAATCTAGAAAGTTCATCAGGAAAAAGATGAAAACATAAAAAAGCAAATCATTAATATAGAAAAAAGAAAGGTCAATAAGCCCATCAAAAAGTCAATGATAGAAATTCATGGGGGAAAAGCCAGAATAATTGAAACAAAAGGAAAAATCAGTTATGATAGAAGAAAACTTTCTTGGGTTATTGTATATAATTATAAACTATACAGTATAAAGTTAAACTGTTAGGAACAACAGTAAATTTTAAGCAAAATTTACTGAAAAGAGGCCCCATACATAAAGCCTGGGTAAAAAATTAAGATAAGAAAAAACCCTCTAGCATTCACGTCTGAAAGGACCTATATGCTGCCCAGTAACTATTCTGTGTCTCTATTCCATTCACTCTCCCACCCTCCTAGCCAACCTGTCCGTACTTACTCCTTACTCAGCATCGGCTTTGATTCCTATTTCCAGCAGAAGAGAACTTCCACACGCTTCTACCACTTGACTTACCTACTTACCTATGCATTTACTTACCTACCCACATTTGTGCCCAAGTACTTCTACTTTCCTTCCTGTTACCACAGGTGAGCTTGTCTGCACACCTGGATGCCATAACCTCAAGGATGCCGTCCCTGCCCTTCTCACTTGCATCATCAATTTTTGTTTCCCACTGAATGACTTTCCCAGCAGTTGACACAGAGCGCTGTCCTTTCTCCCTCTCTTGACTCTTCCAATTACAGTCACATACCTCTTCCATTTACAGACAAACCCCTGGAAAATCATTGTCTATACCCGCTGTAATCCAATCCTGCCACTCTTGAATCTGTTTCCACCATGTTCCCCACCTGTCAACCGACATTCCTCGTGATTTCATTTCAGAGTTTCTAACCCCACTGGTCAGTTCTCTGCCTTCCTCTTTAACTATCAGCACTTGTTTACACTTGGCTTCCTGGACATCACACACTGACCTGACTTTCCTTTTACCTCAGTATTCACACCTTTTCAGTCTTCTTTTGTGTGATTCTTCCTCATTTCTTCAATCTCTTAACTTTGGAGAATCTGAGAACTCAGGCCCTGGACATCTTCTCCTCTGAATCTGTACTTATCATTTTGGCAAGATCACCCAGTCTCATAAATTCAAGTATCATGTACATGTTGACAACTACAAAACCTACATGTCACATCCAGGCTTATGCTCTCAACTTAGGGTTAACTTAACCAAGAGCCTACTCGACTTTTCTGACCGGACGTCTATTAGGCATTTCAAATTTTGATATCCCAAACTGAGTTCCAAATTGACTTCTCCCATAGACTTACTCCACTGTAGCCAATGGCTCCTCCTACAAACTCTACACCTTTATAGTTGGTGGCAACACTTTATTTCGAGATGCTTAAAGGTAAAAACTCAGGGCAAAAAAAAAAAATCGACTTCTTCCTGTTGTTGTCTTCAAATGTCCATCATCTACTTAAAAGTAATCCAGCGGGAGGAAGGACGGGCCAGGAAGTGGAATGAGATACAGGTAAAACAAGATTAAACACGAGTTGACAACCACTAAAATGGGTCTTTGTTGTTGTTCAGTCGCTAAGTCATGTCCGACTCTTTGCAGTGCCATGGACTGCAGCCCATCAGCCCTCCCTGTCCTTTACCATCTCCCGGAGTTTGCTCAAATCATGTCCATTGAGTCAGTGATGCCATTCAACTATCTCCTCCTCTGCCACTCCCTTCTCTGGCTTTCAATCTTTCCTACAATCAGGGTCTTTTCCAATGAGTTGGCTCTTTCCAATCAGGTAGCCAAAATGCTGGAGCTTCAGCTTCAGCATCAGTCCTTCCAATGAATATTCAGGACTGATTTCCTTTATGATTGACTGGTTTGATCTTCCTACTGTCCAAGGGTCTCTCAAGAGTCTTCAGCACAACATTCAAAAGCATCAATTCTTCATTGCTCAGCCTTCTTTACAGTCCATCTCTCACAACTGTCCATGACTACTGGAAAAACCATAGCCTTAACTATACAGACCTTTGTCAGCAAGATGATGTCTCTGCTTTTTAACATGCTGTCTAGGTTTGTCATAGCTTTTCTTCCAAGGAGCAAGCATCTTTTCACTTCATGACTGCAGTCACCATCTGCAGTGATTTTGAAGCCCAGAAAAATAAAATCTGTCACTGTTTCCATTTTTTCCCCTATCCATTTGCCATGAAGTGATGGAACCAGATGCTATGATCTTCATTTTTTGAATGTTGAGGTTTAAACCAGCTTTTCCCTCTCTCCTCTTTCACCTTCATCAAAAGGCTCTTTAGTTCCTCTTTAGGGGGTCATAGGAGATCCTCAGACCATTCCCTCTCCTTTTGTTTACATTTTCCATAGTAAAAAGTTTAACAATTTATGCTCAAATCCAAGTATCTCTCACTAACTCTAAGGCAATACCCTTGATCTCAGGCACCATATGCTGCTGCTGCTGCTAAGTCACTTCAGTCGTGTCCGACTCTGCTCGACCCAACAGACGGCAGCCCACCATATAATAGCTTCTTAATTGAACTTCCTGCTTCCACCTTTTCCCTTCTGTGCAAACTCAACACAACACTGAGAGACACTATTAAAATGGAAATCAGATCATGTCACTTCTCAGCTCGAAACTCTCTGACAGTAATCTACTTTACTCTCAGTAAAAACCAGAATCATTCCTGGGCCCAAACCATCTGGCCTCGCCTTGTTTGGCTGAACTTACCTCGTGCAACTCTCCCATGTTTCCTTGCTCTCGCCATGCAGAATTCTGTGCTGTTCCTTGAATGCCCAGGCACCCTCTGCCCCAGGTCTTTCTACTTACTGTCTCCTCTGAACTGAATGTTCTTCTCCCGGACATCCACAGACGTCACTTCTACTGCTTTCTGGGTAAATGTCACTTTATCAGTGAATCCTTCCCTTCCCTTCCCTAAACTGTCAAATACTCACTCCCCGAACTCCTTATCTAATGCTCTTCTTTACTATCTTCATAGTGCTTTTTACCATCTAACTAATATTCCATATTTTATTAATACTTGTTTTCTTTCACCACAGTGTAAGTTACATTAAGGCAGGAATTTGTGTAAGTTTGTACCCAACTTTATCTCCTTATCTGCAGCATCTACAATAATGCGTGGCTATAGTAAGCACTTAATAGTACTTGTTGAATTAAATATAGGAAAAGCAATATTCCTCCCAGGGCTTAAACTAAGATGATGGTTTTAAGACTGCATATTCATGATGTGTGTGTGTATGCTCAGTCATGTCCGACTCTTTGCGACCCCACGGATTTAGTCTGCCTAGCTCCTCTGTCCATGGGACTTTCCAAACAAGAATACTGGGGTGGGTTGCCATTTCCTACTCCAGGGGAATCTTCCTGATCCCAGGGATTGAACTCAAATCTCCTACATCTTCTGTACTGACAGGCAGATTCTTTACCACTCATGCCACCATATATTCATGATAATATATAAAAAATAGGTTAAATTCCCTTATTAAAAGTCCTCACATAAGCCAAACATATGCCAATTATAATAGACACATAGAATAAAGTGACAAAACCTATGGATTTAATCTTCCCTTGTAAACAACTAGAACCCTGGACAAACTGTTGTCAGACAGTGGACAAGAGGCAGCGTATGAATGTGATCTCTGAGAAAAAAAGGAGCAAATGAAGTTAGTCCTAAAACTGCAACAATTTCTGCCTAAAGGGATTTCCAGACTGCAGGAGCAGAAAGAGGGAATTCAAACAGCACCTGGATGCCTTGCTAAAAAGCAGAGAGAGAGTATGGGGCTCATGGAGGCTAGGTAACATACAGCTAGTGGCTGCCACATTGAACAGCACAGCCCTAGACTGATGGGGGAAAATGGAAACGAATCCACTGAAACTGGACAGTGGTTGACTCCAGCTTGTAAGATTTTGATTTATATATATGTCCATCAAATTTTTCTAGAATAAGTATGTATTCCTTTTATAATATGAAAACATCCATTTAAAAATGTATGCATTAAATTCCTAATACCTAATTTGGACTGATAAGCGGTCATTTCACCAGAAAGTTTTTAGAATTAAACTGTAATGCTTTAAAAACTGAATTAGCACTTAATCTCTAAAAGTAGTGTTTAATCTCTGGATAGAAATTTCTATGCCAACAGAGTTGAGCAACGAAAATCTCTTTTTAATTAAAGGAGTTCAGTTTTAAGTTTTCACGTTAAAGTGAAATCAGTGGCTTCTTCAATATTTTGTTTGTATTGCGATGGATCTCAATAGGAATATTTGTAAGAAATATAAGAAAAGATTCTATCTCAGAGACATCATGGATTTCTTTGACAATATAAACATCAATTAAATGTTGAAACTTCCAGTCATTTGTCTAATTGTATATCATAACTAAAAGGGGAAGAATTTGCCCTTAGGTTGTGTAAAATTTAATAAATACTTTCACAATCATAGAAAATAAAATTAGTTTAATGGCCCTAAATTGAGCTGAATAAAATTAATATCTGATTTAATATTAGATGTTTTTAGAAAGTTGAGGGAATATACTGTAAATTCTTCCAATCTGTCTATGACCTCCTTACATTCCCTTCTTCAAACCAATCTGCTTCAATTTAGCAACAATAAGACCTCTTAATGGGCCCCATTCATGCCTACAATATGCTGTCTGAATAATACATTTGAGACATCAGCATTCTGGTGTTTAGGCTGTAGCTTAACTCCGATTTTTAAAAGATGTTAATGTCCCATTCATTTTATTGTTTCACTCATTGTTTGAAAAGCGAGTGGGAAAAAACCCATTAGCTCTTCTGAAATGTCAGCAAACGTGGGTAACTAAATGATTAGAACTGTCAATCCATGGCATATCACATGTCTTTAATTCAGCAATCTGTGTATATGTGGGCATCGTTGCCAGCCTGAGTTCAAACTCTTAACAGAAACAAGTCTAAGTTCTACACAGCACATCCTTCACTACTAAAAGTTTTGCTACATTAAAAAAATCTAACCATGCTAAAGACAAAGCTTGGATGTATTAAATAGTATTTGTGTGACTAAATTTGAAAATAGCACTTTGAGATGTGACAAAAGATCATTTTAATACAAATTATTTTTTTCCCTAAATCATAACCTGAATTGTTTTTGAAATGCTGGTTGTCCCTGAGTAGCTCACAATTTCAATAGGAAACAAGATATTCACAAACACACATCTAGAGTGAAATTCTGACATAATTAGTAATGTTATAGTACTATAGTCTATGTGGTGTAAACCCTAGAATTAAGGCCTGATGTTATGTGTTTCCTTGACATCTGATGAAATCAGGAGGGTCTCAAATAGCCTATAACTCTTAAGTTCTCTTTGCTAGTCTTCTCCCAAGGAAAAGGTCATGTAGCCAAACAACCCTCCTTACAAGGGACCAGATGCACTTCTTGCTTATCCCTGAGTAACAAGTTTCAGTTCCCTGCCAACCTGCAAAATTATTCAAACCAGCCAGCCACATCCTCCAGTGGAAACCAGGGATGATCTCATTCTTTTGACACTGAAGGCCTGCCTCCCACAGCCTCTGGTTGTCCACTCTCTTCCCATGTGGTCCCGCATGGCGCAGGGTCCTGTGTATGTGGCTAATAAACTGCTGCCAGTCTCATGTGTCCCGTCCCGGGTCCACGGTCGTGTGTTCAGCCATCCCCATAACCCCAGGACAGCACTCTCTCCTTTGTCAACAACATGAATGGGAGGGATTGGATCAGGCTATGTACCTCGTGCTGTAAAAAGACCCAGTTTGAGAAAGAGATCCTTACAATGCTGTCTAAAAGGGTTCTGCAAAGCAGGCTGTACTGGATGGAGAATGGTGTTGACAATTTGGTTTTGCATGTGGCTTTGGTCTCATTTCTGCAATTCTCTGCTGAAGGAGCATGCAGCCAAGAAACCACAGCTAAAAAGCAAACAAAATACTGATTTTATTAACTGGACAAGGACCTAAAAGTAGATTACAAGTAAAAGCTGGATCACAGGAAATCATTTTGAGCAGGAAGCCAAAGTCAGTCCTCTTACTTCCAATGCCCTCTCCCTTGAATTCTATGTCCTCTCCAAATAGCTACATGGTCATGGATGACTGCTGCATCAGGTCCATCCAGCTGCAGTAGAAGAGGGAGGGTTGTGGTGGCCAGGCCAGCTGAGACAGACCATGTCTAGTTTCTCCAATTCCTGGAGACAGGAAGTACAAGAGAGGGCAGGGGCAGGCACCACCCCTGAGCATGGACCTTTAATCCAGTGAACCCGCCCTCTAGTAAAACTGTCCCAGTCAAGGTCCTGTTCTGACAGTCTGCTGAGCAAGTTTGTTCTCCAGGGCAATGAAAGCAGGAGGAGCGCAGGGTGCCAGAAATGCAGCAACAGTTTCCTTCTAACCCACAGACAAAGGTGAAAATAAATCCCTTCTCCCCAAAGGAAGAGAAGTATAACCACATAAGTATAACTACATCCACAAAACAGAGCAAAGCAGAAATGAAGACAGTTTGTGGTAAAAGAATACACTATTTGGACCAGAGGATCAAAACTGTGGGGCTGTGAGGCTCATGGAGCCAGTGCTAAGACAAAGATTCATGCCTCCTGAGAGTGTGAAGTCCAAAGCTAAGAGACAGCTGAAATAACACCCGAGGAAAAATACATAGTCTGACTAAAACAAAAACCCTTTCTTGCTCAATCAAACACAAAGGTCTCTCTGCAAAATAAACAAAAATAATAATTCAAAAAGATACATGCTCCCCAATGTTCAAGCAGCATTTTTACAACAGCCAAAATATGTAAGCAATCTAAAGTGTCCATCAATAGACGGATAACGTAGAGGCTACACACACACACACACACACACACACACACACACCCCCTGCAACCATAAAAGAATGAAATTTTGCCATTTGCAGTAACATGGATGAACCCAGAGGATATTACACTCAGTGAAATAAGTCAGACAGAGAAAGATAAATACTGTATGTTATCACTTAAACGTGTAATCTGAAAAATAAACTAGTGAGTATAACAACAAAAAAATTCGACTCATAGCTATAGAGAACAAACTAATGATTAACAGTGAGGACAGGGAAGTGGAGAGGGGAAAGATAGTGGCAGGAGGTTAAGAGGTACAAACTACTATGTATAAAAAAAGTAAGCTATAAGGATATATTATACAACACAGAGAATAGAACCAAAGTTTTATAATAGCTATAAATCAAATACAACCTTTAAAAATTGTGAATCACTATGTTGTACACCTAAACTTATATAATATTTTATATCAACTATACCTCCAAAAATATGAAGGTCTCGGATACTCCAAGAGTCCAGCCTCTGGTACCCGTAACTAGGAAAATTACAGAAGCAGGGAGAAACCAGTGACTGGAAGAGAAAGAGCAAGGACTACATAAAACTTAACTTTTGGGCTGCTTATTCAGGAGCATCTACTTAGAATCTGCTGAATGCCAAGCACTGTGCCTGGGGGTAGGTGCACGGAGGGGAAGATGAGACAGTTTCAACTCTGGAAGTGTTTATATTCCGATGGTAATGCTAATAGATAACTAGTGTCTGAGCACCAACCACATGGCACATAGTATATTGCAGATGGTCTAATTTTAGTGTCACAAAAACACTATGAGGAAAGCAGGCAGGGCCATTACCACTTTACTATGAGGAAAGCAGAGTTCAGAAAGATAAAACTTACTCAAAATCATGTTGCTAAGAGATGGTTCAATTCCAGGACACAGTATGTAACCACTGTGCTATAGTCCTTCAAACACTGAATGAAAGAGATATTAAAAACAGGAAGTAGAATTTCAGTCCCATTTATAGTCAGTTAAGAAAAGAAAATTGTAATAGATCTAAGTAAAAAAAGTATAAAAAATTATTAGAGAAGGTTAAACTAAAAAGTTTAAAGAGAGTCACCATAAGAAAAAAAAAATCCCAAGTCTCACATTACTATATATGAATAGAAAATGACAGGAAGAAAATAAAGTTTGAGATATAACCCCATGAAGTATATCCAAGATAAAATTACATAGCTTCTATATATTTTATGTAAGCTCAACCATTCACTAGGGAAATAACATAAGAGAGACTTTCTGTTCTCATCCAATCTAATTAACTCATATTCCAGTTAAAATAAAGGTCTAAAGGTAATTATTTGATCCTGTTTTCTGTACTATTCTGGCCTATCTGTAGAGACAGAAATAGGAGTTTGGAGCAGATTACCTTGTATATGAGCTTCTCAGCCCAATATTCTCACACAGATAAAATATGGCTTAAATAGAGGATTAATAGCAGGCTCAACAAACAAACAGAGCCTAAAATATAAACAAAAAGCAAAAGTTAAGGTGAGGCTGCTGCCAAAGAACATGCTAAGACAAACTGTACTTAACACACAGGGAGCTGCCTCATCCTTTGAAACTAACCCCAAGAGGGTGAGGCTAGGACACCCCTATGAGCCCCAACTGATGCACTTAATAAAGAGAAGTTCAACAAAGTTCTTTCATGCATAAATGTTCCTTTAACCTTGTGACAGCATGCAGGGTAGGCGTTAGTATCTGAGTGTACAGACAAAGGCACAGAGGCTCAGAAAGGTCACTCTTGACCAATCTTGGTTTCCAGCAAGGAAGCCCAGGCCCTTGTTCATTGTGGTAACAATGGCTTTCAACAATGGCTCAAAAGTCTTCCCTGCAGTCCTCATGGGCCTGAGTAGCCATTATCCAAATATTAAGTAAAGACTGTGATATTTCCCATATCTATTCTCTGCCTGGCAAAAATTTTTTGGCAATGCTGCCTACTTTCCTTTAAAAACAGTAAAATTTCTTTTCCAGAATCTTACAACCCATTATTAAAGCCTCAGAGGTTGGCAGAGGAAGGAAGGAAGGAAGGGAAGGAGGGAAGGAAGGAAGAAAGAAAAGCAGCAGAGAGAAAGCTTAAATCAGATAAATAGGTAAACAGTTTGCTCCCAGGCTTACTATAAGAGGATAAAAACATGGTTAAGTTTCCAAACTCCTGCAAATCTTATAAATACTGAAATAATTAAATACAGCTTGAAGCACATAATACCATTATAGTTACATAAAGGGAAAAGGATATGTTAGAAAGAGTGATGACTTGTGAAATGGTCATTTGCCATACCAACTCCACCTCCACTATACCACTTTGAAAGGAATGATACAGGTCTAGGAGAAGGGAATGGCAATCCACTTCAGTATTCTTGCCTGGAGAATATTCTTGAAAGAGCAGCCTGGCAGGCTACAGTCCATGAGCTCACAAAGAGTCGGACATGACTTTGCCTGTATATACTGAACTGAAGACTTTAATTGAGGTAAACTAAACTAATCCTTATTAATTAAAAGTGTTTTTAAAGTGAGTTTCCTATATACAACCTCAACAGTGATTTATTTTTAGGTATATCCTACCTTCATTTTTTTTTTTTAATGGAAGCTTTAAGTTAGCCCCTAACTCTTCTCTTTTGGTACAGAAGGAAAGTAGTTTATAACCTGTCATAGGTCTATATGATAGACCATCCATCCATATAAAAATGATTACTATTGTTTAGCAGCTCATTGGCATAGTCTGAAATTGTGGCGCCCAGTCATGAGTTTACATGGAGCAGTGGTGATTTGTGATTGTGTGCTTATTCTTGGATTGTTATGGTTTGCTTTACCAACCATGGAACTGAAACATCAGCTCTAACTGCTGCACACTTGCCAGAATGCACTGTGTATGGTGACATGTTACATGCTGCTAGTGGAAACATCCACTTTGCACTCCCCTCTCCCCACCACTGAATGGTTATCATGGTCTCCTCCCCAAGCACAGCTTCCTGCTGGGAGGCTTCCACTTCTAAAACACTGGCCAATTTTATTCTTTCCAGTTATTTTTACCTACTCTCATAATACCATAATGACATTAGGAAAACCTTTTTTAGAGTCTTATGTTCAATTTTTACTGCTATGGTTAAAAGGAAGAGGTAGAGAAACTAGATGTCAAGGCAAAGTAGCATGAAAAAGAGAGACTGATCTGAAACCAAATCCTAGCTATATCATTGTCTAACTGGGTAATCTTCCACAAGGGGTAAAGATGGGGAAGAGTGGTGGGAAATCATACTTACTGAGCACCCACTTTGTGCGAGATGCCTTATGCATATCTTATTTAACATAACAATCCTATAAGATAAAAGCTTTTATCCCTAATCTTTCAGGATCTTTTCTTATTCATTTTTTAAAGATTAATTAGGCAAATTCAAAATCTAAATCTCAAAGAATTTAAATAACTTGCCCAGAACCATAGGACTTTAATCACAGAGTTAGGATTTAAACTCAGGTCAACTAACTCTGAAGTTCAATAAATATTTGTTCTTTCATTTCAGTTCAGTTCAGTCGCTCATTCGTGTCCGACTCTTTGTGATACCATGAATCTCAGCATGCCAGGCCTCCCTGTCCATCACCAACTCCCGGAGTTCACTCAGACTCGCGTCCATCGAGTCCGTGATGCCATCCAGCCATCTCATCCTCGGTCGTCCCCTTCTCCTCCTGCCCCCAATCCCTCCCAGCATCAGGGTCTTTTCCAATGAGTCAACTCTTTGCATGAGGTGCCAAAGTACTGGAGTTTCAACTTTAGCATCATTCCTTCCAAAGAAATCCCAGGGTTGATCTCTTTCAGAATGGACTGGTTGGATCTCCTTGCAGTCCAAGGGACTCTCAAGAGTCTTCTCCAACACCACAGTTCAAAAGCATCAATTCTTCGGTGCTCAGCTTTCTTCACAGTCCAACTCTCACATCCATACATGACCACAGGAAAAACCATCGCCTTGACTAGACGGACCTTTGTTGGCAAAGTAATGTCTCTCTTTTGAATATGCTATCTAGGTTGCTTATAACTTTTCTTCCAAGCAGTAAGCGTCTTTTAATTTCATGGCTGTAATCACCATCTGCAGTGATTTTGGAGCCCCCCAAAATAAAGTCTGACACTGTTTCCACTGTTTCCCCATCTATTTCCCATGGAGTGATGGGACAGAGACATTACTTTGCCGACTAAGGTCCGTCTAGTCAAGGCTATGGTTTTTCCTGTGGTCATGTATGGATGTGAGAGTTGGACTGTGAAGAAGGCTGAGCGCAGAAGAATTGATGCTTTTGAACTGTGGTGTTGGAGAAGATTCTTGAGAGTCCCTTGGGCTGTAAGGAGATCCAACCAGTCCATTCTGAGGGAGATCAACCCTGGGATTTCTTTGGAAGGAATGATGCTAAAACTGAAGCTCCAGTACTTTGGCCACCTTATGCGAAGAGTTGACTCATTGGAAAAGACCCTGATGCTGGGAGAGATTGGGGGCAGGAGGAGAAAGGGACGACTGAGGATGAGATGGCTGGATGGCATCATGGACTCAATGGACGTGAGTCTGAGTGAACTCCGGGAGTTGGTGATGGACAGGGAGGCCTGGTGTACTGCAATTCATGGGGTCGCAAAGAGTCGGACACGACTGCGCGACTGAACTGAACTGAACTGAGCTGATGTTGGCAATTTGATCTCTGGTTCCTCTGCCTTTTCTAAAACCAGCTTGAACATCAGGAATTTCACAGTTCACGTATTGCTGAAGCCTGGCTTGGAGAATTTTGAGCATTACTTTACTAGCATGTGAGATGAGTGCAATTTTGCGGTAGTTTGAGCATTCTTTGGCATTGCCTTTCTTTGGAACTGGAATGAAAACTGACCTTTTCCAGTCCTGTGGCCACTGCTGAGTTTTCCAAATTTGCTGGCATAGTGAGTGCAGCACTTTCACAGCATCATCTTTCAGGATTTGAACTAGCTCAACTGAAATGCCATCACCTCCACTAGCTTTGTTCATAGTGATGCCTTCTAAGGCCCACTTGACATCACATTCCAGGATGTCTGGCTCTAGATGAGTGATCACACCATCGTGATTATCCGGGTCGGGAAGATCCTTTTTGTACAGTTCTTCTGTGTATTCTTGCCATCTCTTCTTAATATCTTCTGCTTCTGTTAGGTCCATACCATTTCTGTCCTTTATCAAGTCCATCTTTGCATGAAATGTTCCCTTGGTATCACTAATTTTCTTGAAGGGATCTCTAGTCTTTCCCCTTCTGTTCTTTTCCTCTATTTCTTTGCATTGATCACTGAAGAAGGCTTTCTTATCTTTTCTTGCTATTCTTTGGAACTCTGCATTCAGATGCTTATATCTTTCCTTTTCTCCTTGGCTTTTCACTTCTCTTCTTTTCACAGCTATTTGTAAGGCTTCCCCAGACAGCCATTTTGCTTTTATGCATTTCTTTTCCATGGGGATGGTCTTGATCCCTGTCTCCTGTACAATGTCATGAACCTCATTCCACAGTTCATCAGGCACTCTATCAGATCTAGGCCCTTAAATCTATTTCTCACTTCCACTGTATAATCATAAGGGATTTGATTGAGGTCATACCTGAATGGTCTAGCACTTTTCCCTGTTTTCTTCAATTTCAGTCTGAATTTGGTAAGAAGGAGTTCATGATTTTACTCCAGGGAAAATACAGAGAATAGCAATTTGTATCATCCAAAGGATCACAGATAGATTTTTTATGGGCAGAAGTTGAAAAATATAAGTTGCTTAGCTTAATAAAGTAGTTTTAAACATTGTAAATCAACTATACTTCAGAAAAAAAAAACTTTTAATTTAAAGGTGATTTTAATTACCACTTTTAAAATGTCAAGATTCTCTACGGAATTTGTTGGACAATTATAATCTGTATCCATAAAACACTTGAAAATGAAAGGTAACTAACGTACAGTTTGTATTATATAACAAAGAATTTTTCTGGACAAGCTTGCTCATAGGGTGTATTGTTTGCAAGGTACTTTTCTAGGTGCTGAGAATCTCAAATGAATAGACTAAAATCTCATGGTCCTATGAGAACAGGCCAGAATACACAAGGAGCTCAATATATATTAGATAGCTCAATAATTAGGTAAGATGTAATAACATGCAAGGAAAATGACTGTATTTCTGGAAATCTTCAAGTAGACAAAGGGAAACAGCCTAAAAACAGAAAACCATCAAAATGACAGCTCAGACTAGTGATTTCTAACTTTTTGATGATGGTAACACCCGACCATGTTTCATTTTGCTTTGTTCCTTCCTTAAGAAGTTCTATGTCGGTGTGTGTGTGTGTGTGTGGTGTGTGTGTTTATGAGCATGCATGCATGTTCAGTCATGTCTAACTCTTTGTGATCCTATGGACTATAGCCTGCTGGGCTTCTCTGTCCATGGAGTTTTCCAGGCAAGAACAATGGAGTGGGGTGCCATTTCCTATTCCAGGAGATCATTTGGACCCAAAGATCAAACCTGCGTCTCCTGCAACTCCCGTATTGGCAAGCAGATTCTGTGAAGTTGCCTATATGTCCACAGCTATTCACAAATCTTAGCTACGTGATCACTCTACTTAGAACAGTATCATAATGGCCCTCTACTATTTTAGCCACCCAAGACTAGCCTTTCATTCATCCTTGGTTACACAGTTTCTATTAGAATGACCACAGTTGGATTAAAAATGAATCTTGAATTATGAAATTATAGAACCCTTCAAATTTATAAAATATACTCTTCTTCCTTCAGTCAGGTAAATTACCTAACTATTGACTTCTAACAATGATTTTGAGTAACCCAGGCTGTAATTATTTTAGCTATTTCAAGAAATTCATAAAATTAAGGTTTTAACTTATACATCTATATAAATAAATCCATACTCATGAATACATCCAGGGTCACTTATATTGGAGTGATCTATATGATTTATACTAGACATCTTTACTTTTTAAGAGACACAACACTTCTTACTTGTTATATAATCAATTGACTTTGAACTTGGACCAGAGGGAAATTAACAGTCCCTTTCATATTTGGAGAAGGGAAAGGCTACCACTCCAATATTCTAGCCTGGAGAATTCCATGGACTGTATAGTCCATGGGGTCACAAAGAGTCGGACACAACTGAGCGACTTTTACTTCACTTCACTTCTTATCTGTAACTCATCCGAACTTATCTGTCCTCAAAGATAAACAAAACTAACATTTCTCATTCCCACTGCCCTCAAATTAACATGTATTTTGGCTTAATAAAAGTCTTATAGTCTAAGGTAATGAAATAAAGACAACGTAATGCATGTACTTCATGAATTTTCTATCCTACTAATTATAAAAATAGGAAGAATACTAACAGCCAGTTTTTAATGTGTGCTCCCTGGTGGCTCAGACAGTAAAGCATTGGCCAGCAATGCAGGAAACCTGGGTCGGGAAGATCCCCTGAAGAAGGGAACAGCAACCCACTCCAGTATTCTTGCTTGGAGAAGCCCAAGGACAGAGGAACCTGGCGGGTTACAGTCTATGGGGTTGCAAATAGACACAACTGAGCAACTAACACTTTCATATTTTTTTCACTTTACTTATGAGGATAAGTTATCTGCATGTATTTTGTAATTTAATCCTTACAAAAATGTAAATGAGGCAAAAAAAACCTCCCTTTAAAACAATAAATAAAATTAGAGATAGCTTTGTTTATTTTCCATCTTCTTGAGATCCTCACCTGTATCCCACCACTGAAGAAAGAACTGAGAAGAAGCAGGAGCCTCCTGAGCCTCAGCTTTCCCATCAGGTTATACAACCGCACCTTCATTATTTTTGGCATTTTCCTATGGTTCAAAAAAAAGTGTTGACAATTTCTGCATCTATAACATTTTGGATGAGCAATTTCCATCCTATTGTGTTTCCTCACATATGGTGTTCTAGCTCAAATAGCACTGGTATTTTTATCTTGCACAATTTAAGTATACCACTTTGAATTCTTCTTCGCTGACAAGTATCCAAATTACCTAACACAAATGAGAAAACTCCATGTGTGTTCATTGATTTTCAGACAAAAAATTTCCAACAGAATCATGGTATTTTACAGCTAGAAATAAGGACAATGTAATTTGACTATCTCTCTGTAGAAGTGATAATCTACAGCAGAGAGGTTTAAGTGTCTCTGCTAGGTCAGGTTAACTAGTTGATGGTAGAAAAGACTAATAGTACTTCGGTACATTTTTCTAAATAAAAATGTCAATAGTTATTATAAAAATCCATATTATTTTTCAGTGTCCTGCAGAGGATGTTTCAATAATAAATGATGAGCATGTGTTTATAATATTGTATTATTATCAGTACTGAAATGGAAAATTTGTGACTATGAGTTATATAATATTGTGGTTCAGAATTTTTTCCTGTATCCATAAATAGATTATGACTTCCTTGTTGGTTGGCAGAATACATTTTTCCTTTATATATATATATATATATATATATATATATATATATAATTAAAGATAGTTGACTTACAATGTTTCAGGTTCACAGCGAGGTGATTCAATTATATATATATATACACATATATTACTTTTCACATTACTTTCCATTATAGGTTATACAAGATACTGACTACAGTTCCCTGTGTGATATAGTAAACCTTTGTTGCTTGTTGCATATCTGTTTTTTTAATTAGAAATCTAGCATTCTATTTGTACTGTTAAACAAGTAGAATCAGTCATAAAATTTTTAGCCAGACAAAAATTCATGTTTTCTAAAATATATATAGTAGGTTACACATATATATGTATATATGTATATATATATGTATACATATATATATGTATACAAAGGCCTATGCTTGACTAAGGCTTGAGAAAGATCAAAAAAAAAAAAAAGCAGAAGAGATGGAGAAACTGGAAAACATAGACTAAATGAAATGTAAGCACTGAATAGAAATAGAAAAAGTGAAACACACTAGATAAAAGGCACAATTTCTTTTTAAACAATCTTTTTTATATCCCTTAATAAACCTACACATACACGAACTACTTAACAGCTGAAAAGAGACTGACATAAATACATTTATATTTTAGACTAATACTATATGACTCAAAATAGAATCAAACAACTGTCATCCTGTATGAATGCAGGTGAATATGTTGTTTGGAGAGACAGAAAGTTGAGAAAACTTCTGTTTTTTTCCTATCAGGCAATTGAGATTGTCCCTGACGGTGAGGGGATTTAGGTGCTTCAAGAGATTGGTGAAGACTGGAATAGAAAGTAGATGGAATGATGAGAGTTGACTGAGTCTTAAGACATCTGGTGGCATATGCAGATCAAATTGCTCAATAAAAATAATAGCTAATAATAATTGAGGACTTAGTATATGTTTGGCTCTCCTCTCCGTGCTCCTGAGTTAAATCATCTATAGTTCAAAAGTCAGTTTAGTCACTCATTCGTGTCCAACTCTTTGCGATCCCATGGACTACAACATGCCAGGCTTCCCTGTCCATCACCAACTTCTGGAGCTTACTCAAACTCATGTCCATCGAGTCGGTGATGCCATCCAACCATCTCATCCTCTGTTGTCCCCTTCTTCTCCTGCCTTCAATCTTTCCCAGCATCAGGGTCTTTTCCAATGAGTCAGTTCTTCACATCAGGTGGCCAAAGTATTGGAGTTTCAGTTTCAACATCAGACATTCCAATGAATATTCAGGACTGATTTCCTTTAGGATTGACTGATCTCCCTGCAGTCCAAGAGACTCTCAAGAGTCTTCTCCAACACCACAGTTGTAAAGCATGAATTCCTCCTCGCTCAGCTTTGTTTATAGTGAAACTCTCACATCCATACATGACTACTGGAAAAATCATAGCTTTGACTAGATGGACCTTTGTTGGCAAAGTAATGTCTTTGCTTTTAATATGCTGTCTAGGTTGGTCATAGCTTTTCTTCCAAGGAGCAAGAATCTTTTAATTTCATGACTGCAATCACCATCTGCAGTGCTTTTGGAGGCCAAAAAATTAGTCTCTCACTGTTTCCACTGTTTCCCCATCTATTTGCCATGAAGTGATGGGACCAGATGCCATTGATCTTAGTTTTCTGAATGTTGAGTTTTAAGCCAACTTTTTCACTCTCCTCTCGCTTTCATCAAGAGGCTCTTTAGCTCTTCTTTGCTTTCTGCGGTAAGGATGCTGTCATCTGCATATCTGAGGTTATTGATGTTTCTCCAGGCAATCTTGATTCCAGCTTGTGCTCTATCCAGCCCAGCATTTCGCATGATATACTCTGCATATAAGTTAAAATAATCAGGGTGACAATATACAGGTTTGATGTACTCTTTTCCCAATTTGGAACCAATCTTTTGTTCCATGTCTAGTTCTAACTGTTGCTTCTTGACCTGCATACAGATTTCTCAGGAGGCAGGTCAGGTGGTTTGGTATTCCCATCTCTTGAAGAATTTTCCACAGTTGGTTGGAAAATTTGCAAAAAAACTTCACAAAACCTTAGGTTATTCTTCCCCTATTCTGTGAAGAAACTGAGGCTCAGAGAAGTCAGAACATTCACTCAACTGAACCAGCTACTCGATAGTGGATTCAGAATTCAAAGACTGATGTCCGCCAAGGCCTATGCTCCCAACCACAGTTTAATAGTTAGACTACAACCTAACTTAATAGATGAGTATGAGGCACTTAATTCAGTCAGAGCAAATGCTGGGCTCCCAAGCAGGAGTTCACTTAATGTTAATTCCCTGCTTTTGATTTCAACCCACTCTTCTCATACACATTTACTCATCTTCTCCTTAACTCCCTGAATACACATGCACATAACCATATACTCACACACACTCCTGTCTTTTTATCAACAAGGTCCACACTCAGGTGGCTAGGTAATGAAAGTGTAAGTGCAAGTTGCTCAGTCCTGTCCGACTCTTTGCAACCCCTGTACTATACAGTCTATTGAATTCTCCAGGCCAGAATACTGGAGTGGGTAGCCTTTCCATTCTCCAGGAATCTCCTCGACCCAGGAATTGAACCGGAGTCTCCTGCACTGCAGGTGGATTCTTTACCAACTGAGCTATCAGGGAAGCCCACTATGCATCAACCTTCTATTCATTTACTCTTCTTCCTCTTAGGACTTAAGCTCATTTCTGTGCAATGGTTCCTGCGATCCTACCTCAACAAACCTCTGCTGCCCCATATCTTTCAAGGTAAATGTAAACACATACTAAGACTGAGGCTGGGTTACAAAATATATACATGTGCATAGTCCAATATACAGCAGAATTCAATTCAAAAAGGAATCTTCTCTTCCCATTATCTAGGGAGATGCCCGAGCAATACCAAAGACATTTGGCTCTGGTAGTGGAAATTGGGAAGCAATAGTGAAATGAGGTAAGATATTCCAGGGCCCGAACGTGGACGCAAGTCATCAGCTGCTTCTCTCAGGAACTTGTTCTTTTTGGATAAGGGCTATATGTACAAGCCTTGATCTGCTGCCACAGCCTCCAGCCCCCTCTACCTGATTCTGAACCCCGCTCAGGCTGGAGCAGATGCCCACAATGCGGGGAGTCTCATTTGTAGCAGATGAGTGTTCCCTTGCTTTATTTTACTGTTTGCTGCCAGCCAGGGTAAGGAGGATGTGTCAGAAATCATGGAGAACAGCAACAGCCAAGCTTTCTCATGCAAAGACTAAGCAACTCAGGAGCAGCAAATCATGACTTGCACAGCATTTAATGGATCATGGGAAAACAAGCTTCTCTCCTGCCTGCCTGCCCTTTTGGAACCAGCTCTGGCAGACGTGGGCAAAACCGGGGTGGCATCTTGCGGGGCTCTAGAGGGCGGGCGATGCAGGGACGCGAATAACTCAGCCCCTCACCCCGCACCAGGGCCAACAGCCGAGCGGGAGCCTCCGGAATCGCCCCTTGATGATCCCAAAAGACAGACTGGGCCCTGATAAATATCTGCCCGGCCGGATATAGGGAGCGGAGCTTACGGCGGGTCCGGGAAGTACACAGTTAGATCCAGCCAGCCACTCCCTCCCCATCACCAGTCTCACCCTCTTGCTGCGGAGCCATAGGGTTACTACGCCTGCGCGGTCCTAGTCCCGCCACTCCCACGCTTTCCGAGGCCTCCTGCCCAGCTTGCTGTCGCTTAGCAACGCACAAGTCACAGTCGCGGGTTCTCCGCGCGTCCCTTTCCTGGTAGGGTTTAGTCCATGGTTTTCCTGTGAGGCTCCTCATTGCCTCGAGTCAGACCGTAGGAGTCCATGGAGGGAAAGGAGGATAAGCAGCAGTAAGTGCTGAGCATTGGTTTTCTATTTCTCCTTCCGAAAATGTTTTCTTCCCTGGGGGAGGGTTAAGTGAGATCCGAAGGGTGTCTTCAGGCCATCAGGGCCTTTCCTCTGCCAATCTCCTTTCCTACTCTAACTTCTAGTATTGAGTGCAATAATATTTTTTAAAACGCATTGTTTACTGAGTGCCTACAATATATCAGGCACTTTACATGCATTGCTTGGCCTAAAATTCCTGACACAATACCATCTTGAATCATCCATTCCTTCTGACATCTAATTTATTAGCAAATTCTGTAGGCTTTACCTTGAAAATAAATGCAGACTCCTCCATGATCCAGCATCTCTACCGTCATTCCCACTCAAGGCAGCATTCTGCATGGTCTTTTTACAGCATAAATTTAGATTCCTGTTCATCCTTGGCTACTGCAGAGGAAAAGCTACAATGGCCACTGTGTGTCCTTTGCCTTCCTTGGCCTTGTCTGGACTTGCCTCCCTCTGACAGGGTTCTGCTCCAGCACTGAGGCCTCCCTGCTACATCTGCAGTAACTTTCTGAGTGTGGTCCCCAGAACAGCGTCAGCATCACCTGAGCACTTATTCAAAATGCACATTCTGGGGGGTGGGAAGAGGTTCCTCTTCTCTCCACAGATGCGCGATATCAGAAACTCTAGAAAGGCATGATAATTGGGTGTTACAAAGCCTCCAAGTGATGTACCCTAAATTTTGAGAACTATTCAATCAAGCAGCTTGTTACAGCTTGTTATGTCGTGAAGCCAGGTTATTTGCTTCCAAAGCCTGTTATTTTTATCTCTAAAATGGTGGTTCTCAAATTTCAATGTATATAAGAATAATAGGGTTTCCTGGGAACCTGCCCCAAAGATTGATTTGGTAGGTTAGGGAGGGGGCCCTTGAATTTGCATTTCTGACAAATTGACAACTGATAACCGCCAGGGCTGCTACTCCAGGAACCACGCTTGAAAAAGCATCGTCCTAAGGTCAGGTACTTCTGCTGCAAAGCTTTGGCAGCTACAGTTCCCTTGCTAGAATGCACTCCCTCAATACTCACTTAGCTCTCTCCCCTCTTTCCTTTTTTCATTGCCACCTTCATAATGCAGCCTCCACCTTATCTAAAAATGCCACCTGCCTCCCATAGACACGGACTTCTTTCCCCCATTCCCTGATTTATTTTTGTCCTCAGTACTTAAAAGACTATATATTTTACTTTTTATTTCTTAACTGCCTTCACCTGCTAAAATGTAAGCTCTGTTTACTTTGTTGCTTCGCTATCCTCAGTGCCTCAAACAGCACCGAGCATATAACTCAAATATTTATTGAAAGAATGAATGATTTAACGTTATTCTCACATGTCTTATGATAGGTATTATTGTCCTTACCATGCAAAGAATTGGAAACCAAAGCTCAGATAGTAAATGGCAGAGCTGGGATTCCAACCCAGGTCTGACTTACCTCAGAGCCCACTAGTATTTTTAACTGGAGAAGGTAATGGCAACCCACTCCAGTACTCTTGCCTGGAAATTCCCGTGGACGGAGGAGCCTGGTAGGCTGCAGTCCCTGGGGTCGCTGCGAGTCGGACACGACTGAGCAGCTTTGCTTTCACTTTTCACTTTCATGCGCTGGAGAAGGAAATGGCAACCCACTCCAGTTCTTGCCTGTAGAATCCCAGGGACAGGGGAGCCTGGTGGGCTGCCATCTATGGGTCGCCCAGAGTCGGACACGACTGAAGCGACTTAGCAGCAGCAGCAGCAGCAGTATTTTTAACTGTGCTTTCTTTCCAGTAAGAGATAACTAAGAACTCCATATTTCACATTTATGAGTCAATCTAGAGCCACTCAGACCACAAATACTTAATCAAATGACTACATCAGTATGTGAGCAATCAGCCACAGTCCTTTCCTTAGGGACCTGATTCTAGTACAAATGTACTTCTGGGTTACAACTATGAGAAGCAGATGGAAAGAACTGATGCCAGAAGTCTACAATGATAAATAATGGCCTTTAAATAAATTCATTTCTGAAAAGATAACAGGAAAAGCCTTTGAAGTGATTTACACTTAACCGGTAATCATTTCTTCCAAACCCTTCACAAGAGCAACTTCTGTTGGGACACAGGGAACTGGAATCCAAGGGTCCTGAATATTGTGTGTGTTCTGGGTGAGGGCTGGGTGTGTACAGCTAACACAAAGCCAGAGTGACAAACAAGTCCAGCAGATTCACCAGAAATGTGTAGACAGTATAGTGGCAAGACACTTGTCTGGATGTTGGGTACATAATGATGAATGAAACCCAGTCATCACCTTCATGGAACTTAATGGCTTGTAAAGGACATTTGTAGTGCTTACTAGAACAAGTAAACAAAAATAGGTACATAAATGATAAATCGCAGTTTGTGTTATGAAAGAAATGAACAAAGTACTGAAACAGAGAATACATGGTGTGGGAAGGGGAAGTCTAGGAAAAGCTTCTGGATTCTTCACCCACTGAGCCACTAGGGAAGGCCCAAAAGCTTCTGAGGAGATGACTTTTCAGCTGGAGACCTAAATGGTAATGAGTCAGGAGCTGTGCAGGGAGCCGTGGGGTCCAGCAGATGCCCTGAGGGGAGAGGAGACTAATGTGTTCCAGGAACTGAAGGTAGGCAGTCTGGCTGCAGAAGGGAAGGGAGAATGGCTTGAGTGGGCTGAAGAGATTAGCGGAAGCAGGGTCACACAGGGTCTCAGAGCATGATAAGGACGAAGTGTTTTATCGTAAATGCAATGGAAAGCCACTGCTGCTGCTGCTGCTGCTGCTAAGTCGCTTCAGTTGTGCCACTGGAGGGTTTTAATTGGAAAACCTGACAAGATAGAAGAGATGGACTTGGCTTTGAAGTAAGGTAGGGCCATGGACACCCACTCCAGTACTCTTGCCTGGAAAATCCTATGGGCAGAGGAGCCTGGAGTGCTGCAGTCCATGGGGTCGCAAAGAGTCGGACATGACTGAGCAACTTCACTTTCACTTCTCGCTTTCAAGCATTGGAGAAGGAAATGGCAACCCACTCCAGTGTTCTTGCCTGGAGAATCCCAGGGACGGGGGAGCCTGGTGGGCTGCCTTCTATGGGGTCGCACAGAATTGGACATGACTGAAGCGACTTGGTAGCAGCAGCAGCAGCAGGGCCATGGACAAGGCTAAACAGAACTACTCACTTTCTCTATAAATTTCGAATCTTATTCATTCACCTTCCATGGGTCAGGGCTTTGATTTTTTTCTACATAAAAAGTATCTCAACTCAATATTTGGTTCTTACCTTTATTTTTCAAGTATCTGAAATTTTTTAAAAAGCACCTTTTATAAAGTCTATTACTCATTTGAAAGGAGAAACACTTTATAAACTATTCCTTTAAAATATTTTTATGTATAACATTTGAAAAAATCAAGAATTTTTATCTTTATTCCAGGGTAGTCATTAGAAGCAAAACATGATGAGATTGAATTAGCTGTTCTGATGTCTGCATAGTGGTCTCTTCCTGAAAAGATAAATAATAGTGCTCATTTGGTAGCTTCTGTAAGTCTGCTAGGTGAGCCTTTAAAATTAAATAGATGGCTTTGTCACCTTGTCCAGATGACTAAATTTACTACATAACTAACTTAAAGAAGATGAATTAAAATTAGCATGTGACATAGGCACCTGAACAAATACTGAAAACATGATTTGTAAGAATGATCAAATCACTACTCTTTCTTTACTCCAAGCAAATGTCTGTACACTCATTGGTATAATAGTAATAAAGAATCATGATTAAAACAAATATCTTTATCTCTTATATGATTTCAAATGAGAGGATACCTTCTCAAATTTTAATTGCACCATCCCCTAATATTGATTAATAAAGCCCAAATTGTCTTGACACCCGAAATATATTTAAATCTTATTTTATACGATTATCAATCAGCACTGAAATGTTCATTGGAATAAAGGACATACTATGTAATTCTGTTTTTCAGACAGCATAAAATAGAAGATGCTGGTATGCTGTATGTAACTGAAAAAGAAGAATTCAAACATGAAAAAAAACCTGGAAAAAGTATTCAACATTCAAAACCATGTGTTGGGAGAGGACGTGTATATTATGCTAAATTCATTAACACAAATGTAAGAACATGCAATGAACCAGTTCCCTACATAGATGTCAAAAAAGACCCAGAAAATCAGGTTGGATTGATGTTCATTACATACAAATATAGATTTAGATTCAGAAATGTTTTGCAGGATAATTTTGTCACAGACTACTTAAAGGATGTGACATATCTCAGACTAATACTTTTTATAATCCAATAGTTAAAAGCAGTAATCTGGAACAATACTCACAGATAATGGTTGCATACAAACAATGTGTGCATGTATAGAAGGAATCCAAACAATTGTTTTTCTCAAGTGGATCAGATTATAGTCACTCAGCAGTGCTTAGGGAGAGGAGGGGCTATTGAAGAAATCTCTTCTAAAATATTGTATTTGTGACAGATATTATAAAAATTTCCATGATACTCAGTAATTCAAATACTTTTTATAAAAAATAGCTACCGATTATTGAAAGTGTGCAACGTGCTAGGACTGAGCTAAGAGTTTCATGTAAATTATATCCTTTAATCTGCACAACTATTTCTAGGAGATATTATTGGAAATAGTTTAGTGATAACATGCTCTAATATAGTAAATTAACATAACCTGAGATTACATAGTAAGCAAATGTCACAGTCACATTGCTGACCCAGGATTCTCAGTTTAGCCAATCACACTTTCATTCACTATTATATTAAATATATTCCATTATCTTTTCTTTAGAATCAGGTTTGTTGAGGTTTATTATATTAGTTTCCTATGTTGCTGTTAATGATTACCACAAACTACAAACCATAGCTTAAAGCAACACAAAGTTATTCTCAGCAGTTCTGAAGCTCAAAAGTCCACAGTCAATCTCATTGGCCACTGGCAGAGCTGGTTCCTTCACCAGGCTCTAAGGAAGAATCCACTTCCTTGTGTTTCCCACCTTCTAGAGGTTGCTGCATTCTTGGCTCACAGACCCCTCTTTAAAGCCAACAACATAGCATCTTCAAATCTCTGACTGACTTCCCTGCCTCATTCTTCTAAGGACCCTTGTGATTACACTGGGATCCTTACAAAAAAATAATCTGGGATAATCTCCCCTTTCCAAGATCGTTAGTCATAGCCGCAAAGTCCCTTTGCCATGTAAGTTTAGGTGTGCCTGCTGCTGCTGCTAAGTCACTTCAGTCGTGTCCGACTCTGCGTGACCCCATAGACGGCAGCCCAGCAGGCTCCCCCGTCCCTGGGATTCTCCAGGCAAGAACACTGGAGTGGGTTACCATTTCCTTCTCCAATGCATGAAAGTGAAAAGTGAAAGGGAAGTCGCTCAGTCATGTCCGACTCTTCGCCACCCCATGGACTGCAGCCCACTAGGCTCCTCTGCCCATGGGATTTTCCAGGCAAGAGTACTGGAGTGAGTTGCCATTGTACCTAGTCATGTCCAACTCTTTGCGAACCCATGTACTGTAGCCTACCAGGCTTTTCTGTCCATGGAATTTTCCAGGCAAGAACATTGCACTGGGTTGCCATTTCCTACTCCAGGGAGGGTTAGGTATAGTTCCGATTTAACTTAACATTTAAATGGAGATTGCTTTTGTGAGCTCTCTTTACACAGATAACATCAACTATTCATGTCATGAAACAGCACACCGCAGCCCTGCGTGTGAATGTGAAATAAACAAATAAGATAAATAAATAAAGTTTACCTTGGTTTTAAAAATTAACTGGTTATAGTAATAATGGCTTTAAAATGAGTAAAGAAAATAGTTACCTAAATATTTAAATTGACATATATCTGTTATGTATTTCTTTAAGAAAATGTCTTTAGCATATCAGATTGGTTGATTTTACTTATTTGCAAGATTTTTTAATTAAATAATCAATTATATAGTTCTACATAGGGACATCAAATTGGTGACATTAGAAAAAGTAAAAACAAGTTTCAGCTCTGTTCCAATGAAAACTAATTTGGTTGTCTTATATTTTAAAATATTGGAAAATATTGATATTTCAAAGACAATTATACTAGGTCAGTGTTTTACAAATTGTATTTTTTGGATCACTAACCTTTGGCTATGTGCTCAACAAAATAAAGCTTCAAAGTCAAATATGCTGTGGAAAAGCTGTATTTTTATATCCCCTTCTGAGAGCTTCACAATTCACATCAGTAGATAAAGGTTCTGAGAAATCCTGTGGTAAACTTGTTTAACTTGCTTATCTTAGTATTTGTCAAATCTATTTAACTATGGAAACCTCTTTTATATAATACTTATTAACGTGCTGCAGAACTAGTATTCCACAGAACACAATTCAAGGATAACTGTTGCCTTTTCCCGAAAATGGTGCCGAAGGCAAAGAAGGAAGCCCCTGCCCCTCTCAAAGCTGAAACCAAACCAAAGGCCAAGAAAGCAATGTTGAAAGGCATCCACAGCCACAAACAAAAGAAGATCTGGAGGTCACCCACCTTCCAATGGCCCAAAACACCGCGGCTCAGGAGGCAGCCAAATATCCTTGGAAGAGCGCCCCTAGGAGAAACAAAGCTGACCACCATGCCATCATCAGATTCCCCCTCGCCGCCAAGTCAGCCGTGAAGAAAATAGAGACAGCAACACACTGGTGTTCACTGTGGCTGTCAAGGCCACCCAGCACCAAACTAAACAGTCTGTGAAGAAGCTCTATGACTTTGACATGGCTAAGGACAACACCCTAAGCAGGCCTGATGGAGAGAAGAAGTGCATGTTTGACTGGCTCCTGACTCTGCTGCTTTGGATGTTGCCAACAAAATTGGGATCATTTAAACTGAGTCCAGCTGGCTAATTCCAAATATAAAAGTTTTCAGTATTTTAAAAAAAAGTAACTGTCATTGAGCAAAGTATGAATTGCTTAAAAAGAGGTATTTTTCAGCATTCTTTCTGATCCACAACAAAATACAGAGGAATGTGGATACAATGTAACCCTAGTGTTTGCCATAACATTTTTTAAAGCCATGGAGGTCTACTAAAAAACATATGATTATCTATGTGTAAGTTGTTGTCAAAAGTCTGTATTTCCCTAGGAATCCCTACAGTATATTGTTATGTTCCACAGACAGCACCCCCATCACCACACCCCCATCATCACCAGCAGTCAACTTGGCCAGGCTGCTCTAGAGCTTGGCTTACCACCTCTAACATTCTCTTAACTAGTTTCTCCAGGATATCCCACTTGCTTTCACTATATCCCCCCAGGATTCTCCCTTAGTTTCTCAAAGAATGGAAGTAATTTTACTGATGCATTTCTGAAAATATTGGGATGACAGAAGTATAAGACAGAGATGGCCTTACAGTGGTTTCCAAGTGTAGCCAAGAGGCCTGCAGTACAACGGCTCTTGGGCATTCCAGGAGCCTGCATCAGAGTGAGTCTTGTCATTAGGAATCTCCAGGAACCTTCTACCATGGAGCCCCAGTGCTGGTCATCCTGGGGCAGGGACCCTGAGCTGGAAGGGAGGACTTCCTCTCTCTGGGTCCAAAGTTTGGGGAACAACTTTTTCTTTAGGCAAAACTCCCTCTACAATCTGCAGGATTGTGGTCTGACCCCCAAAACCTAGACAAAGCAATTACAGAGAGGGCCTTTTCCAGTCTCCTTTATCATAAATAACTCCACATCAGCCCCTCGCAATCCAATGTAAGTGATTTTACACAAAGTGGTAAAGTTTTATCTTTAGTCCTCCCCTTCAGCGTGAGGTAAAGGAAAAATAATAAGCCTCCACCTTTACCTTAATCTTTATAATCCGAGCAAATGCTTGGACCAAAAGGGCATGCACATGTATCTGGGTGCATACACGCTTTCAGTCTTCTAGGAAGGAACCAGACTTCGGGGGCATAGGGCAAACTATTCAGAAATAGAAAAGATAAAAAAAAGTTTTTGAACTATAGGATTTCATTCTCCTGAAGTGAGGATTGATCCAATTGATGACAGTAATCAGAACACTCACGAACTCCAAGAGTCTTAAAATCATCAATCACAACAGGAAAAATTGCTCATTATTTTCCTTATATGCATCTGTAAAACTAGACAGACTATTTTGGTAAAATTCTAAATTCAAGTTTTCTTGAAAGGTGAATAATCTCTGCTTTAAGGCTAGCTTTTGCACTATACTCTGGTTTAAGGAAAAAAACTGAAGTCTACCAGACATAGTGGTTCACTCATTCCAGAGTCACTTCTCTAGTAACTTGGATGTTAGCAAAATAAATTTCTGATCTACAGAAGATTATATAAAGAAGATACCTTAAAACCGCATCATATGGCTTCCCTGTTGGTCCAGTGGTTGGGAATCTGCTTGCCAGGGTGGGAGACACAGGTTTGATCCCCAGTCTGGGAAGATCCCACATACTGTGGAACAACTAAGCCCAGGTGCCACAACAAGAGAAGCCACCACCACCTATTGAAACTAGAGAGTAGCTCTCAACTCGTTCACAACTAGAGAAAGCCCAAACACAACAATGAAGAACCAGCATAGCGATGAAGAATCAGCACAGCCAAATAATAATAATAATAATCTACTGTGTGGATCACAATAAACTGTGGAAAATTCTGAGAGAGATGGGAATACCAGACCACCTGACCTGCCTCTTGAGAAATCTGTATGCAGGTCAGGAAGCAACAGTTAGAACTGGACATGGAACAACAGACTGGTTCCAAATAGGAAAAGGAATACATCAGGGCTGTATATTGTCACCCTGCTTATTTAACTTCTATGCAGAGTACATCATGAGAAACGCTGGACTGGAAGAAACACAGCTGGAATCAAGACTGCCGGGAGAAATATCAATAACCAAGAAAGTGAAGAAGAGCTAAAGAGCCTCTTGATGAAAGTGAAAGAGGAGAGTGAAAAAGCTGGCTTAAAGCTCAACATTCAGAAAATGAAGATCATGGCATCTGGTCCCATCACTTCATGAGAAATAGATAGGGAAACAGTAGAAACAGTGTCAGACTTTATTTTTTTGGGCTCCAAAATCACTGCAGATGGTGACTGCAGCCATGAAATTAAAAGACGCTTACTCCTTGGAAGAAAAGTTATGACCAACCTAGATAGCATATTCAAAAGCAGAGACATTACTTTGCCAACTAAGGTCCGTCTAGTCAAGGCTATGGTTTTTCCTGTGGTCATGTATGGATGTGAGTTGGACTGTAAAGAAGGCTGAGCACCAAAGAATTGATGCTTTTGAACTGTGGTGTTGGAGAAGACTCTTGAGAGTCCCTTGGACTGCAAGGAGATCCAACCAGTCCATGCTGAAGGAGATCAGTCCTGGGTGTTCTTTGTAAGGAATGATGCTAAAGCTGAAACTCCAGTACTTTGGCCACCTCATGCGAAGAGTTGACTCATTGGAAAAGACCCTGATGCTGGGAGGGATTGAGGGCAGGAGAAGGGGACGACCGAGGATGAGATGGCTGGATGGCATCATGGACTCGATGGACGTGAGTCTGAGTGAACTCCAGGAGTTGGTGATGGACAGGGAGGCCTGGCGTGCTGCGATTCATGGAGTCTCAAAGAGTCGGACACGACTGAGCGAATAAACTGAACTGAAAAAAAAACCTTATCATAGAAGATCTTTCTCTATATTTAACTTATAGCCTCTTTTTATTTTTGAAATAATTTAAATAACTTGGTGTTTGTTTGGCTTTGCCTTCCACAGCAGATTTGTGATAGCAGTGCAGCACAGAAATGAGAGGCTCACAGCAATAGATGGGGGCAGAATCGGCTGCAGCTCTGCTACCTGGTAGAGATACACCTTGGGGAAGTTACTCCATCTGCCACCATTTTCTCATCTGTACAGTGTGTGTACACATCTGGTAGAACTGGTACACACCTCAACACCTTGTGTTGAGAATAACGGAGAGAAGGCCTAGACCCTGGGACATAAGCACCACAGTAATCACAGAGTAGAGAAGAGCAAGAAGCAGGCACTCTGACAACAGTAAGGCGAAACTATTTTGAGCCAGAGAGTTAGAAGATGCCATCTGTGTAGTGATCTGTTCTAGAATTCCTAGGATCTACATCAAGTAGTCTTTTTCACAATTCACTTTTAAGTTCATTCTGAAAAATGAGGCATTAGCCGGTTTTTCTTACTCCAAAATTCTTTGATTTGTGCAAACTTACTCATTTTTACCTCTAGTTACAGGTTGTTACTGGCCCTCATTAACAGTTGCAAAGGGAGGTCTAACTCTTCAAGTGTGCAGGGTTTAGTTCAGGCACATGGTCTTTGGTCCTTGTCCATCCTATCTTTTTTTTTTTTTTAAATCGTTTGGGGGCTTCCCTGGTGGCTCAGTGGTAAAGAATCTGCCAGCCAATGCAGGAGACACAGGTTCAATCCTTGATCTGGAAAGATCCCATATGCCACTGAGCAACTAAGCCCACGCACCACAACTACTGAGCCTGTGCTCTAGAGCCCAGGAACTCCAACTGCTGAACCTCGGGAGCAGAGAACCCTCTCTAGAGCCCGTGCTCCACAGAAGAGAAGCCACAACAATGAGAAGCCAGTGCACAGCAACTAGAGAGCAGCCCCTGCTTGCCGAAACTAAAGAAAAGCCAGCGCAGCAATGAAGACCCAGCCCAGTCAAAAGTAAATAAATAAAAAATTGAATCTTTCGGCCATGCCAAACAGCATGTAGGATCTTAGTTCCCCAACCAGGGAGCAAACTCTTGCCCCCTACATTGGCAGTGTGAAATTTTAACCCCTGGACCACCAGGGAAGTCCCCATCCCATCTTTTCAGTTTGAAGATAATTTCTCTTAAGGAAGAACCTCGGATTGAATAGCTCTGACTTCAGCTCTAAATAAGGACACTTTGAATTCTAAGCCTTTCTGTGATTTATTGCTATAACAGATTTCTTTCCCCAGTATACCCTACTTTTCCTTCTTTTGGTATTTTCATAACTTTCTGCTATCTAAGCTTCTTGACAATCTCCTGACAAGACGACTCCATTAGAGTATGTTTTCTTTGAATCTATTGCTGTGCACCTTTTTATACATACAGGTCTCTTTGGAAATAAAGCTCAGTTGAAAGCTAACTCCCTAATATAGCCATATAAGTTTCTTTAGATGTCTCCTTCTTTTTAAAATCAATGCAGCTTCAATTGTATTTTCAGAATTTAACTTACTAGAATTTCATATTTATCTCCCTTGAATCATAAAGTCTCTGACTGTGCAATAACAGTTGATTTTTTAAAAGGATGATCTCTTTCTTTAAAGCCCTGGATAGCTGTTTGAATATACCCAAGGTTACTCTCATTTTCTAATATCCAAGAACTCTGAGGTATCACAGCTCCCTTTTCCCAAGGTCCTCTTCTACCTGATCAACCAGATGAAAAATTTTTTAGTCAGTTCTAAGACAAGTAACAATTCACCTCACTGCTTTCTCAGCTTCTAAGAGATCAAATTGTCAAATGGGCTAATGTAGAATCTTCACTTGCTTCATACTTAGGTCATGTTTTATTATGAAAAATTCAGTAACACTGGAGATATTTCTGCTTAGAACAAAATTTTTCAGACTGAGTCATTAATGAGTTATAAATCCATGTGGACTGCAATCAGCTTTATGAAATGAAAATAAAAAAGTAATATAATAGAAAAATAGCCAAGTGCACTGCATGTCATAAAAATAAGTATTGTTTTGTGAAACCTCTAGTTATATGTGAATGTATGCAGTGGGTACTCTTGCATGACATAAAATGTATTTTGTGGTAGGGGTCATGGACTAAAAACTTTAAAAAACTATCATCTTAGATGATAATACATTATTTGTGTTGCTGAAAGGAAAAGAACAGAATGTAAATTTTAGGTTAAATCATGTTTATTATATGTTATACATAGGCATACATGTGTACATATGTATACAACTATAGTACAAAACATAGAAACATAACTATTCTGTCGATTTTTACCACTCCATCTGCGGATAGAAGGTAGTTTAAGAACTTAGCAGCTGTATTTTAGCTAAAAGTATGTGATAATGCATTTTTAGATGCCTTTTAAGAAATATAGCCTTTGTGAAAATATTCAATATGTTTATTCCTAGATTTCAGAACCGTATTTTAGTACTAGAAAAATCCAGTAACTTGTTGAATCAAATTACTAAACATTCACAGACATCAAAAAGTACATGAAAATATCTTATAATATCCAATTTTATGTTTCCATTTTCCTTCTCATGAAGGGTGACTGGTGGGCACATGGTAAAGGACTGGAAAATCCATTCCAACCACCTTATGACACTAAGAGCACCCAGAGGAGTGACTTTAAGAAGCCAACATGCCCATTGGTTTCTCCAGTCAAATACAGCAAGTTGCAAAAGCCTTCTTATGGAATAGGTAAGGTTAGCATGTCTCCACTGTCTCAAGTTACTGCTATCAAATTAAGATGTGCTTTTACCTCCTAGGAAAAAATAGTCCTCTACAGGAGTTGAAAATATATATGCAGCAAGTTCAGCCCTTGACAAGTTTGTTTCTCATCCCTTCCTGGTGGACAATTTAGCTCTAAACATGTTTAATATAACATAATAAAAATTGTAATAATCATTGATAACTAGCCTCCAAGTCAGAAATATAGTGGCATTCTGCACATTATTGCCAGCAAACTTAAAACTGTAACTGTTAAAATAGGAGGCAACTCTTAACAAGCAGTATTTCTCAAAGTGCATACTGAGGGACACTAGTTTTTATGATGTTTATATATACTGCTCAAAAAAAAAAAAGTAAAAACTGAATTTATAAAGTTAAACAGTTTTTTTTCTTACTACAGAACTCTTATAACCCTTATTCTAAGCATAAGCATAGTGAATTTCCAGGAAGAGGAATAAAGTATGCTATGTTTGAATATAAAAGACAATTCATCCTTTGCAGAAGAGCATCTACATGACTGGTATCTCACAAAACATAATTTAGGAAATACTGTTCTATACACTAGTCATATATTTTGAAATCTAAAATTTGTTTTCCCTGATGGCATCATTATCATATCTAAGTCTTTCACATTTATTCAATTTGTTTCTGTTTCTTAACCCAGTCCTACTCATCTCTGCCACAGGAGTAGGATTTTTTAGCAAGCCTTCCCCCTCCCCAACATTTACTAACTTACTTTTACCATAATGAGAAATTATTTCTATTTTTCTAAGCCAACTGAAAAAGTCTAGGTCAATTGACTCTACTGGTGAAATGAAGTAAAACATGGCTCCCTCCTTCCCCAAATGAGTACCTCCCCAAAAAAATTCACTCGAGTCCTTTCACTTAAGTGAATTGTATTTGATCAATGACACTAATATCAATACATGTTTAGAGATGATAGTGCTTCACGTTTTCAAGGCTGAGTGGCGGTTTACCATAGTCTGGGAAGAGCCTATAAAGAAAGAACCATTTCTGTTAGCACTTGTCCCGAATGTGAATCTTCATCAGTATTAATTAACTAGAATACTTCCAATAAAAAACTGCAGTTTATGTATTTTAAGGGTTTATTTCAGAATACAATTTTTAATAATTCTCTTTTTTGACCCCATGGACTGCATTAGTAGCTCGCCAGGCTCCTCTGTCCGTGGGATTTCCCAAGCAAGAATACTTGAGTGGGTTGCCATTTCCTTTTCCATTTAGCAAGTCTTCAAGCTGATATCAAGCTTGCCAGGAGAAGTATCAATAACTTCAGATATGCAGATGACACCACCCTTATGGCAGAAAGTGAAGAACTAAAGAGCCTCTTGATGAAAGTGAAAGAGGAAGTGAAAAAGTTGGCTTAAAACTTAATAGTCAAAAAAGATCATGGTATCTGGCCCATTACTTCATGGCAAATAGACAGGAAAATAATGGAAACAGTGACAGACTTGATTCTCTTGGGCTCCAAAATCACTGTGGATAGTTACTCAGCCACAAAATTAAAAGATGCTTGCTCCTTGGAAGAAAAGCTAGGACAAATCTAAACAGTGTGTTAAAAAGCAGAGACAGTACTTTGCTGATAAAGGTCTGTATAGTCAAAACTATGGTTTTTCTAGTAGTCATGTATGGATGTGGAATTTAGACCATAAAGAAGGCTAAGTGCCAAAGAATTCATGCTTTTGTACTGTGGTGTTGGAGAAATCTCCTGAGAATCCCTTGGACAGCAAGGAGATCAAACCAGTCAATCTTAAGGGAAATCGACCCTCAATATTCATTGGAAGGACTGATGCTGAAGCTGAAGCTCCAATACTCTGGCCTGATGTGAAGAGCCAACTCACTGGAAAAGACCCTGATACTGGGAAAGACTGAAGGCAGGAGATGGGGATGACAAAGGATGAAATGGTGGGATGGCATCACCAACTCAATGGACATGAGTTTGAGCAAACTCAGGGAGATGGGGAAAGTCAAGGGAGTCTGGTGTGCTGCAGCCCATGGGGTGGCAAAGAATCAGAAGTGACTGAGCGACTTAACAAATAGAAGTGCAGGATCAAGTCCAAACAAAGATGTATTTATTGAGTACCCTCTCTGTTCTCACTCTATACAAAAGTTCACAAGATAAATATCAAATTTTCTGAACACAACAGTAAGCAGTAAAGGACTGTTTTGAGGTCAACAGGCCCTCAGTTGTAGCGTGCTGGCCTCAGTGACTGGCCAGTCTAGTTAAGGATACAAAAAGCAGCTAGACTGAAGGTTGGATATTAGAAAATGGTCATATTTAACATGATTTCTACCTCAAGAAGGGCAATAAATAGGGAGGGCAAGCCATGAGATAATCTATAACAATGGTGTCTCTTTTAGGAATGTAATAAAGTTTCTACTTCTAATTCAAGATGGTAGACTGAGCAGAAACATCTAAATCCCCTGGCTCCCACAACCCTATTACATGATACCAAAGCAGTCAACCCACAAAAGACCCATAAAAGTGAGAAGAATGGAAGGAAGAGCTTTCTACATGTGAGAAGGAATGGAAGACTGTTGATGGATAAAAGACAGCAGAGAAGCAATAATCTAGAATATATGGAAGGAGACGCAACAAAGAAGAGCCAGTCTGCCTGAAAAAAAACAGAAGTGTCTGAAGGCTCAGTCCGGACAAAGCGAAATGGAAAGCATGAAGGGAGAATTAGAGGGTTACTTAAATAACTTCTCCAGTCCTGAGCACTCGACCCTCTCCCCACATTGGCTGCTAGAGTCCAGCGTCTCAACCACACTAGTTAGTTCAGTATTTCAAACTGGTCTCCTCTCCTATTCTTAACTTATGAATGGACAACCAAAGATTAGAATTATGCCAAATTATATATATATATTTTTTAGTTTGGAGCATAAAGTCAAGAAAATATCACAGAGGATAAAAAAACAAAGACAAAAACCTTAGAAAATATGAGAGAATAAAAACAAAACAGAGACTCATTCTTGGAGTTCCAACTCTTCTGGAGCTCTAGAAAAGTGTAAAAAGAGAGAATTATCCACACATAACATTCATTGAAAGTGAAAGTGTTAGCCTTTCAATCATGTCCCCAGGTTTCCTGCATTGCAGGCAGATTCTTTATAATCTGAGCCACCAGGGAAGCCCTAAACATTTACTAAGCATATACTACTTGCCAGGTACTTTATGAAGCTTCTAAATGTTAACTCTTTCAATTCTCACAGCAACATTATGGAATATAATATTAATAGCATAGGTGCCATTAGTGGCAAAGAATCCGCCTGCAAATGCAGTTCAATCTCTGGGTTGGGAAGATCCCTTGGAGTAGGAAATGGCAACCCACTCCAGTATTCTTGCCTGGAAAATTCCATGGGCAGAGGAGCCTGGTAGGATTTGGACATGACTGAGTGACTGAGCACAATACTATTAATACTCTCATTTTTCAGATAAGAAACCAGAGTTTAAGAGTTTTAAAAAATAATTTCTCCAAGGCTACACAGCAAATAACTGGTGTCTGAACTCACTCTGACTCTAGTACCTGTAAAAATACCAGTACTTGGACTTCCTTGGCAGTCCAGTGGTTAAGATTCTGCACTTCCACTGCAAGAGACACAGGTTAGATCCCTCTTTGGGGAACTATAAGATCTCATATGCCATGCAGCAAATATTAAAATTAAAAATAATGAGTATTCTACACAGCCTCTAAAATAATAATAATTTCCCAACTAAAAGAAAGCCACTGAAAGAGTCCACTGAATACTTCAAAATATGAATGGAAAAAAAAAAAGAGACACATCTACACATCACTATGAAACTGTAAAACAACAATTATTAAAAGATTCTAAAAGTTTCCATTAAAAGAAAACCAAGTCACCACCTAAAGAATAAGTATATGGAATTAAGTAACACCGCTGGAAGAGCACAATGGAGTTAATGTCTTCAAAGATCTCAGGGGAAATCATTTTTAACTATTTGACATTTACACTAGAACCTTTTTTAACCCCCAGTGGCACCAGGCATTGGATCAAATGAGAAAGAAATGTAGTACCAGCACAATATTTGGTCATTAAATGAACAAAATTCATATGATTGTTAATATGTTATAAATACTATATAGTAGTTTTCAACTTTTAGCATCACTCTATAGACACAACACAGAAAATTTTAAAGCTTCCCTGGTGGCTCAGACTGGAAAGAATCTGCCTGCAGTGCAGGAGACCCAGCTTCAATACCTGGGTTGGGAAGATCTCCTGGAGAAGGGAATGGCAACCCACTCCAGTATTCTTGCCTGGAGAATTCCATGGGCAGAGGAGCCTAGCAGGCCACAGTCCATGGGGTCACAAAGAATAGGACACAACTAAGTGACTAACACAAACACACACATCAGACACTACCTATTTTGTCTCCTGAAAGTCATGTTTGTTTCAGAACCAAGTACACAGGTGAAAATTGGTTCTGAAATAAACATGACTTTTTTTAAAGAGTATTCTCTACCTCCTTGGTCTGAGTTATGTACTCCTTCTCTAAATCCCCATACCATGATATCAGGACCAGCAGGAGATAAAGTAGGTGATCTGGCAGGTCAAATAGGATCATGTAGACCACAGCAAAGAATTTGAAATTTATTCTACAATGAGAAATAACTGGAGGCTCTAAACAGGGAGAATGATATTTATGTTTTTAAAAGATCCTTCCAAGGATCTGAGTGTTTTTTTAAGTAGTTTTTTCTATAAAACATTCAAAGTTGAATGCTTTAGAAAAGACTTCCTAAAAAGGTCATTCACTAACTTAAAAATGCTAATTCAGAGTGGGTAAAATAACTGTAAAAGAAGAGAAAGCGCGAATTTTTAACATTTTGAAGGACGCTGTAACTCATTTTCCTTCAAAGCTTCCTTAAGTTTCCATTCTGTGTTAAACAAACTGAAAAGGATGCATCAGAGTGTGGTTTGTGCAAGAAATACAAAGTGAAATTCCAAACAGACACTTCCGCAAAGAAAATGCTTTTGCACTTCAATAAAATTTTGGTAAATGGACTGCTTAAAATATCTAGACATGGTTTCATCATTGACTGTGATTCTTTGCCTTTACTGACATTTTTGTGAGCTAACCAGTCAGTCCCAATACTTTCTCTGGGAGTAGCTGTTTCTTCTCTGGTTCAAGAAGGGACATGGTGGAAGACGAGACAGAGAGACAGGCTTTGTTCTAGGATGAACAAGCAGGACCTGGCCATTTTGTAAAGGAACAACCATAATCACTGTCTATAGGTCTGTCAGTTTTCTCAAAGAGGAATCCTCCAAGCTCTGCCTGGAGCAGGGGAGAGAAAATCTGGGCATCCCTCAAGCAATCTTCAGGTTACAGCTTCAACTTGCCTCACTTTGCATGCTCCTGGCCTCAGAAGCATCTGATACCAAACGCTGGGGCATGAACTAGATTGATTTTCACCCCACATCCTCCTCCACAAGCACCTAGCTTCCAGTTTTCTGGGATCTACTCAAGTCAATTGCCACTCATCCATCTGCTTTCCAACTTCCAAATTTGTTAGTATCTTTGCTCATATTTAGTTCTCTTTTTTTTCCTCAAGGCTTTAAGACAATTCTTTACTATCACTGTACTATCTTTTTCCTCTTTCTGTCTCTTCCTCTCTCTCTTGTTCTTTTATTGGTATTTCTCATTGCCAAGATCATTACTATATTCCAGGTCCTACCACTATGCCCAGACTCAACAATTATTTATTGATTAAGTTAAATGATAATTCATATTATTCAGATTATTTATTTTAAAGTCATAATATAACTTAAACTAATAACACACAATATAAACCTGCAATTTATTCATAGTTTAGATGGTGTTTGGATACTAGATGAGAATTTTAGTTTATATAACATTTTAAAATGTGTATATAAACCAGTCTGAATATGTCAGATTTTTAATGTATATATACACATGTGTACATATTTATATATATGCATACAGACAGAAAACGTGTATATAAACATGCATTACTAACAAAAGTCATCTCATAGTTATTCGTTTCCATCAGCCCACTTAATTACGCCCGGCTTTTGGCATTTTAGTAATGTCATCTTGTGCTGATAATGAAAGTGCCCTTTATGTCTTGTACCACCACACAATTTCCTGGCTGCCATCCATGGTCAGTTTAACAAATGGCTATACTCCATCATATCTGAGTCGCTGTAGGAGTAAGTGTTTGCTTTTGGTTTTATATAATAAAACTTTATAAATTGGAAAAGCTGATCTAGTTTATAAGGGAGGTATTTCAAATTTAAATGAAATTTACTGGTTATAAATTACTTGATATTTTAACATTCTTGCAAATTCAGATACAGTGCTAAAAATATTTTTCTAAAATAGGTTTTAGTTTGTGTTGCTTCTTTTGTATCAGGGTATGACAATGATTTCTTGCTATAATTGTACCCAAGTTTCTTATTTTTCACTGTATTTTGAAAATCTGTACTGTTGTTTTTACATTAATAATCTTTTATTTAAGATGAAAATAAATCCTACTTTGAAGAATGGGGTTTCTTATAGAAAAATTATACTGAGGAATGCTTTCTTAAGTAGATACAAACAGAAAGTTAAGAAAATTTTTCAAAGAAAAACTGCTAAGTTCCCATTAATATGAGGAGCAAGTTGTGTGCTTGAACAAATCCTGCTTTTGTTGATAAAATATAGATGGCTAGACACCAACTTGTTTGGAAAATTCCTATTTTAATTAGAAGTTTCCAAGAAACAGAGAGTGGATTTCAAATATTTTTCATAGACTTTGCCTTACTTTTGGAAGCCTCATCTAACAAGGTTTCTTTTAAGTAATTATTTTGGGTCCAATTTGAATTCTTAAGTAACCACTAAGAACTTGAATATCTTCTTTGATGTTTTCCCACTTAGATGATCTTCACTACTGTGGGCTTCTTTTAAAATCTCATACATTTGCATAAATGAATATGGTAGTTATGTCTACTTTTAATAAAGTCTGGGTAAGGAACTTCTTTCTGTAATACTCTAGATTGCCTTCCCTGCCCCTTTATTAGTCTCCATGAAGATATTTTTTTTAAGTTACTACTTTTAAGATTCTGGGAGGTCCTATATAAAAGATGATTTAATTGATTTAATTAACCTCCTTCTGAAGCCTATCACGTCACTCCAACATTTAGTTGCTTAAAACAACAATTATTTTATTTTCTCATGATTCTGCAATCTGCACTGTGCTCAGCTGGGCAGTTCTTTGGTCTTATCAGTGGGCATTTGAGTGGCTTAATGTAGTTGACAGGTCATCTGAGGACTGGACTCAGCTAGGATGCTGGAATGATTGGGCCTCTCCTTCTGAATTTGGTCTTTGAATGTGGTTTCTCTAGCAGGGTAGATGGACTTCTTACATGGCAGTTCAGGGCTCTCAAGAATGCAGTGTTTTCTTAAACTTTATGCCTGGAACTGGCATGATATTGCTTCTGCCTCATCCTATTGATTGAAGTTAATCACAATGCCAGTTCACATTCACAGAGGGACTGTGCAAGGATGTGAATACTGGAAGGCCTGATTCTTTGGGGCCATCAATGTAACACATTAGTTCAATGTCTTTAAATAGTTCTTTCCATTAGAATTTAGGAATGGCCAACTCGCACCTCTCTTTGTCTGAAAATGTCTAAACTGAATTGCCCTCACTCTTTAATGAATGAAAGTATAGCGGGATATAGAATTCTAGATCCACAGTTACTTAGCTTTTATACCAGGAAGGTATTATTCTACTGTCATCTGGATTCTATTGTTATGTCAAGTGTGCAAGCAAGCCAGTTGTTAATCCTTTGAAGGGCTCATGTTTCAGTAGATCTTTTTTATGTTTTAAGGGAGTCTTTGTATACAGAAAGAGTTTATAGTTACTTATGATTTAAATTAATATTCGTTTTAACATTATAAATTTAAAGATATTTCTTTCCTTAAGCCTTTAATTTTTAAATATAATAGTAGATAGGTACTTTCACTTATTCTTTGATGTTTAAACTCAAGTTGAACATAAACCTTAGGCACATAAGGGTTTAAACATAAATCCTTCTTGATTTATTTCTATTCTTGAGTTCTTCCTCTAGAAAATTTTTGAAGTGATCTGTTTTACAGGGAAATATTCTGAGGCCTTCTTTGCCTCCGAATTAATTTTTATTCTGGCTTCATAATTAAACGACAGTTTGGCTGGTATAGAAAATCCAGGCTTAAATTTTTTTCCCTTTAATATTTAAAAAATATTAATGTTATCATGTGTCCAATGTTATCAAGTTTGAAATAAATCTGCTTCTTTACTCTTTTGTAGGTAATCTACCTCTCATCTTTGGAAATATTAAAAATTTTTTGTCTCACATGACTTTTAATTTCTCTATAAAAGTCTAAGTTTTTTTTTTATCTGCCACGCAGGATTTGGAGGAGTGTGAGCCAAATGAGAGATCTAGGGTGCAAAATGTAAGGAGGCACTCGCTCCCAGCATTGTGCAAGTGCCTCCTTAAATTTGCATCCCATGGGCCTCACTTGCTCCATCTTACTTCTCACCCTGCTACCTGTTTGGTAATCTGTGACCCCTTTCACTCTGAGGCCTCTGGATTTTAATTCTAATATATTTATCATTCTTAAACATTTCATTTTCTGTCTTCTAGATTCCTGAATTCTAGTATTGGTATTTCTATCATCCATGTCTCTTAGCTTTTTAATTTTTATTTTTCTAACCTTTCCAGATGTCTTCTAGGAGAGCATCTCAGTCTGACTTTCTAGTTCATAAATGTTGTTCTTTATCTCATCATTTCCATTTCAACTATTAATTTTTCATTTCTAATATTTTACACGATTCTTTTCTTATGTTCTCATTCTTGCTTTATATTAATACCTTCTATATCTTTGAGGATGTTTGTTATGCTTATTCTTGGTGCATAGGTTCTAATAATTCTCCTTCACATAATGTATGTTTTAAATTTGTTGTCTTTCTTTTACAATGTCTCTCTAGTTTAACTTTAGGTCATATTCCACAAGGGGAATTATCAAGCTCTATGAGGGCAAGGCTAAAGACCAGGGCTTGGGTTGTGTGCCTCCCAGTGAATTTAAGGCAAGAAGATGAAGGTCAGGCTGGGCCAGCTGTGAGTCAGGCCCCACAGAACCAGTTTTCACCACCTCTATTTTTTGTCCCTACTGAGACCAATCCTCTAGTCAGGGCTCCACTCCTTTCTCCTTTAAACTGCTGAAAAGAGGCATCACTGAGAGAAAGCTCTTGATGTTTTTAATCCACCAGCACTGACAGTTGCTAGGGGAATGCTGGAGGAGGAAATGCCCAAGGGGGCCGCATGCGTCCATTTTCATCAGCTCCTTACCCTGGAGGGATTTCTGTGCTGTTTCAATGATGTCACTAAGTCGGCAACAGATGGCTAGACTGTTGCTGCCAGTTTCTGCTGCCTTCAGGCAAACAATGATCTTCCTAAGGCAAGGCAGAGGAAAGTCAAGAGCAGATTTGAAAAGCTCTCCTCAACCTATTCTCCACTGGCTATTTCTGATCTCCTTATCCTCCAGCCCAAGCTGCCACCAACCCTTCATACCAGTTTACTAAACTCTTTCGTTTTCTCACAGTCTTTTGATAGTTCATTGGATTCATGCTTGATGGTTTCCCTTTTGTCAGAAAGGAGCTCTGCTGCTCCTAACTTGGAAATCTCTAATTTGGTCCATCATCCTGGAGACTTTATAGACACTATCTTTAATCCTCACAGCTCTGAAAGGAAAGTATTATTATCCTCATTTTAGAGACAGAAGTGATTTGTCCAAAGTGACACAGGTGGGATATGTGGGAGAGCTGGAATTTGAAAACGAGTCTATCTTTTCCCAAAGCCCATGCTTTGTATACTCCATTGACCCCCACCTAATTAATGCCTCAATTTAGAAGAGCTTCATTTTATTCACAAACTTATCAGACTATGTTCATGGAAACACTAACATTCTGTGAGCTGTACCGTGACATTTACCCCAAAACTGACAGCCTTTTCCAAATTGGTAGAAAAATACGTTATGGTTAGAATTTTCTCAATTTAGTGGTTGTCCACAAATTTTTGTTAAATTTTTGGCACCTGCTGTCTTTTGTGTGATAGCAAATCCTAAAGGAAAGTTAATGATTAGGTAGAAAATGAGTTTTGAGTAACTGATCTCAATTAGAAATCAAGGAAATGTTATCAGTTAGCATTTTTTCCTGGTAGTTGGAAAAGAATGCCATCTCACATCATGTAATATATAAATGTTTGAATGCTTCATTCCTGCTCGTAAAATTAGTTTATATTAATGTCTTACTATTGAACTGAATTTGTGAATACTTAATAAATGTAAATTTACTAACATTTTTCCTTTTTATATGCACTCCCTAATTTTAAAGGCATGTTTTTTAAAAAATTAAATTTTATTTTTTAATAGTGAATACATGCATATGCTACAATATTCAAATGGTACAACAGGATGAAGAGTGAAAGTGAATCCACCTTTCTCCACCTCCATCCTCCAGTCAGCTAACTCCTTCCTCCTGCAGCAATCACTGTTATCAGTTTCTCATTATCACTCCATAGATATGGTAGTGATATGTATGTAATTACCTTATGTATGTTTTTTCTATAAAAAGGAGAAATTTTTATTTATTTTTAAAATTAATTTATTTTAATTGGAGGCTAATTACTTTAAGTATTGTAGTGTTTTTTGCCATACATTGACATGAATCAGCCATGGGTGTACATCTGTTCCCCATCCTGAACCCCCCTCCCACCTCTCTCCCCATCCCATCCCTCAGGGTCATCCCAGTGCATAAGCCCTGAGCACCCTGTCTCATGCATCAAACCTGGACTGGCAATCTGTTTCACATATAATATACATGTTTCAATGTTATTCTATAAAAAGGAGAAATTTTTAATTTTTTCCTTGACAGAATTTTATGTCACTAAACTGGATGTTACTCTGACTTCTTATATAACATTGTGTGCTAAAAGCAGAAATAAAGCGAGTTTTAAAAATTAAAAAGTTTTAACATTGAGAGTTCAACATAATGAACCCCTACATAGATAGCTATTACTCACATTAAAAGATTATTTTAAAGTGATTTTTAGAGAGCTTAATACTCTTGCAAGTTTTCAGAGCCTCTGTAAATGGGAAATGAAAAGAATTATGTGTTCAATTCTAGGTGCAGCAGCCCTGGAATCTTCCAGTTCATCTGTCAGTGTTATCTGAGAGCAATTTGTGCATAAATTTCTCAAAACCTTTCTAGTAGTAAAAGAAAAAAAAAACTGACAAATAAATTGTACTTATGCTTTCCTAGCACTTTGGTTGGTATATGTGCAAGAGGCAGATCTAACAGGTTTTTAAAAGCCATCAAAGATAAGGTTTTTTCAATAGTCAGGTATGGATGTGAGAGTTGGACTATAAAAAAATCTGAGCACCAAAGAATTGATGCTTTTAAACTGTGGTGTTGGAGAAGACTTGAGCGTCCCTTGGATTGCAAGGAGATCAAACCAGTCAATCCTAAAAGAAGTCAGTCCTGAATATTCATTGGAAGGATTGATGCTGAAGCTGAAAACTCCAACAATACTTTGGCCACCTGATGCAAAGAAGTGACTCACTGGAAAAGACCCTTATGGTGGGAAAGATTGAAGGCAAAAGGAGAAGGGACAACAGAGGATGAGATGGTTGGATGGCATCACCAACTTGAGACTGAGTTTGAGCAAGCTCCAGGAGTTGGTGATGGACAGGGAAGCCTGGTGTGCTGCAGTCCATGGGGTCACAGAGTTGGATACTACTGAGGGACTAAACTGAATTGCATTAATATTAGCTTTTAAAATTACTAGCAATTCCACATGTGGGGCTAATTTGCTTGTTTTGCTTTGGTTCTCATAGAGAAAGAACGATAAATCTATCATAGTATTATTTAGACATGTTTAGGTAACCTTGCATACTTAAAACAATTTAGTTTCATTCACATTTTTATAAAGCAAAATATTATAAATACTTATGTTTCCATATGCAAATCTAACTTGTATCCTGACCTTCATAAAATCTTTTTCCCCCTTAGTTCCACTTGTCTCTTCTGATGCATCCGCAGAACTTCAAAGAAACTTCAGAGAACGCATCTCTTTTATACATCAATATGATGCCAGGAAAACACCCAATGAGCCCATTCGGGGAAAGGTGAGACAGTATTTAGAATCAATTATTTAATACTTTATGATGGGGGATAGATTTATGCTAGAACTCCAAGCCTTTTCAAGTCACAATCATCTTTCTCAAAGTTGATTTAAACAAACTAACATGGTTATTAGGAGGATAAAAATCTTAAACACATGTCATAATCAAAACTAAAGAATGATATCATCATTTTGGATCACAGTATTTGGAATTTGGTTCAAACTAGTAAAATCATTCACTTAACATAAAGCAAGTTCCAAATAGGAAAAGGAGTATGTCAAGGCTGTATATTGTCGCCCTGCTTATTTAACTTATATGCAGAGTACATCATGAGAAACATTGGGCTGGAAGAAACACATGCTGGAATCAAAATTTCAGGGAGAAATATCAATCACCTCAGATATGCAGATGACACCACCCTTATGGCAGAAAGTGAAGAAGAACTAAAAAGCCTCTTGATGAAAGTGAAAGAGGAGAGTGAAAAAGTTGGCTTAAAGCTCAACATTCAGAAAACGAAGATCATGGTATCTGGTCCCACCACTTCATGGGAAAAGATGGGGAAACAGTGGAAAAAGTTATTTTTTAGGCTCCAAAATCACTGCAGATGGTGATTGCAGCCATGAAATTAAAAGACACTTACTCCTTGGACAGAAAGTTATGACCAACCTAGATAGCATATTAAAAAGCAGAGATATCACTTTGCCAACAAAGGTCCATCTAGTCAAGGCTATGGTTTTTCCTGTGGTCATGTATGGATGTGAGAGTTGGACTGTGAAGAAAGCTGAGTGCCGAAGAATTGATGCTTTTGAACTGTGGCATTGGGGAAGACTCTTGAGAGTCCCTTGGACTGCAAGGAGATCCAACCAGTCCATTCTAAAGGAGATCAGTCCTTGGTGTTCATTGGAAGGACTGATGTTGAGGCTGAAACTCTAATACTTTGGCCACCTCATGAGAAGAGTTGACTCATTGGAAAAGACCTTGATCATGGACGGAACTGGGGGCAGGAGGAGAAGGGGACGACCGAGGATGAGATGGCTGGATGGCATCACCGACTAGATGCACATGAGTTTGAGTGAACTCTGGGAGTTGGTGATAGACAGGGAGGCCTGGTGTGCTGCAATTCATGGGGTCGCAAAGAGTCAGACACCAGTGAACGACTGAACTGAAAGCAAAGCAATTTGATAAATTTTTGTATGAGTATAGCAGGGGGAGGCATATCAGGTTTATAAATTTAAACAGTGATGTAATAGCCAATTGCTGGACTTTTTTTTTTTTTTAACCAACTACAGATGTTTGTTTTCATATTTCGTGATGGCTAACATTTCACAACAACTATTAGTTGTTGGAACTAATAGATGTTTGTGATGTAGTCATAAATCCTTAGGTCTTTAAACTTCAGTTTCTACTGTTTCCATAGCAACCCAAAGAGCAAGAAAGGAAATTTGATATGAATAGTCTCATGCAATCCAAATGACAGAAAAATTGAGAATGAGAGATAATGAGATGCTCCTCTGACTGTTTTTCCTTTCCTGTTCATTTTCTGGCACACCTTTGTTCATACTTTGTTTGAATGGTCACCAATAATTATTATGCTGCTTCAGTCTACAGTTTCAGACTAAGGTGACAGCTAATGAACAGGCAGAGAAGTAAGAGCCTGTTTCACCCAGGACTTGAGCTAATACATGAACTCAGGTCACAGCTGCGTCTTCCAGCAACTCGTGTGCCCTGGTTAACATCAACTTTGTTTTCCTTTCCAGAGACATGGAGTTTTTGTGCAGACAGAGATAAAACCAGGGAGTAGGCCAACAGTTCCTGAGAGAACAGAGGTATTACTGAATGCTTCAGGGTCACGCTCATCAGAACAGTCCAAAAAAACAGAGAAAGGAAACTCAGCGGAAAGCAAAATGATCTCACCCGGTCTCTGCCGACAAAATTCCCAGGAGTTGTTAGAGACTAAAACTCACTTATCAGAAACAGACATCAGAGTGGCAGCCAATGCCTCCCCCAGAAGGCCTGAGAAAAGGGAGAAGACTGCAAAAGTCCTTCAAATAGCTGTGGTAAATGCTCTTCTCACCAGGCATGATCCTTTAAGTCCACCAATAAAAAGTCAAGACAAATCAGGATAAATTACCTTCTTCAGAAAAAAAAATAAACCTTGGAACGTAGAGAAATTTCAGAACCATTATACAGGCCCTCATGTTTGTTTTTTCTTTGATCAATAACCTCAAAAATTACAATTTATATAAAATGGGAAAATTAAAAAGGGATAATAAAATACACCAAAAATTCAACTGTGGTCTTCAATGAGTGATGGACATGAGACATATTTCTATGTCATATTTATAAATATAACAACTTTGTTTTGTACAACAATGGATGTAATTAACAAATATGAGAGGCCCTGTTAGACAGTCGTTAATCATGGCTTTAGAATCAAACTGGGGTTGGAATTTTGGCTCCAGCACATATAAGTAATGTGACCTTGGATAAATTACTTAACCTCTCTAGAAGTCAGTTTCCTCATCCGTAGAATTAGGACAATAGCAACTTCATAAGGATATTAAGCATGAGATCATGCACACTGATCAGTGATCAAGTAACCACATCATCACTATTACTATAAATAAAATTTAAATTTAAGGATAACATTCTCCCATATACTTGAATTTTTCTCCTTATTCTAAAATTTTGAACCATTTTAAGCACAGTTAAGAGTGTGAAAGCTAAAAACATTCCTCCCAGTACAAGATACACAAACATACCCACTTAATTCAAAGACATGAGTACCTAGAATATCAAAATATTTCCTAAACTGATTTCTATCTTACTTAAATTATTTCTAGCACTAACTCACTCTTTGCCTTTTTGGCTCAGTTTGGTATGGTTAATTCTTCCAGTTATTCTCTTTGATACATTTTGTGCCAAAAAATGTATCTATTATAAGCTTGTTGTATTGTGTTGCACACAAGTGGAAGTTGGTAAAGTATTCCTCTGATGCCTAAAAGAGTGTTAGGTACACAACAACTTTCCAGGGGAACTTATCAGTTGCACTCTATTATCTACAGTACTGGTAAGACTCTAGGTATATCTTTATTCCTTCACTAAAGACATTTTAATAGACTGCAAACAACCAAATGCCATTATTAAATATTTGTGTATTGGGGACTTCTGCTTCTTACAACATGGCAGATTAAACCAAATAGTGAATCCCTTTCATTACAAATACACTGAAATGCTGAATAAAATGGAACAATAAAATTCATAGCCCAGCTCACAAAACAGAGAAACCCTCAATTCCAAAATAGAGAACTTGCTTATTTTATGTATCAATTCCTATCTTGAAGATCTCTCCTTGTCAACACATGTAGACTACCTTATTATTTTATTGAGGTATAGCTGATTTATAATAAAACTGTGTTAGTTTCTGGTGTACAGCAAAGTGATTCAGTTATACATACATGTACATATTCTTTTTTCATCTTGGTTTATTACAGGATATTGAATATACTTCCCTGTACCAGAGGACCCTGTCTATTTTATATATAATAGCTCATATCTGACAATCCCAAACCCCTAATTTACCCCTACCCAACCCTCTTTTCCCTTTGGTAACCATAATTTGTTTTTTTCTGTCACTGTTTCTGTTTTGTAAATAAGTTCATTTGTAGACTATCTCATTATTTTAATAAGCTTTGGTGTGTTGGGGAAAGGAATGGAGGTTGTTAGAAGATTTGGAGAGAGGTCTTAAAGGCTATGGACTTGAAAAGAAATTTGTTAAAGTATACACTATTTAAAAAAAAAAAAGCTTTGGACTTGAATTTTAATTCACATTGGAACAGAATTGGAACCTTATAGGCTCCAAAGTAGAGAAATGGAACCGAAATTTGCATAAAGCTAGAACTCTGGAATAGCTGGTGTCTCGTTACAAAGCAGACTAAAAGAATTCCAACATTTAAATATTTTTATGAGATTTAGCCCAAATCAGTGGCTCAGACAGTAAAGAGCCTGCCTGCCATGCAGGAGCGGGAGACCTGGGTTCAATCCCTGGGTCGGGAAAATCCCCTGGAGAAGGGAATGGCAACCCACTCCAGTATTCTTTCCTAGAAAATCCCATGATGGAGGAGCCTGATGGGCCCCAACCATGGGGTTGCAAAAGAGTTGGACACGACTGAGTGACTCACACACACATGAGATTTAGTATGCAGTGATAGAGGTGTATGATCAGTCTGCCATCTTGAGTCAATCTTTAATTTTCTTTAAGTAAATCATTTGTACACTTAGTACTTTAATTATGAGTAGATACTCTGAGATAGACCTCACAGTTGACTGATAATCACTGAGCATTGCTACAGTCCTTCTGCCTTAGACAATATGCTTCAGTGAAGTTTAGAGGGTCTGGAGCCAGTTAGTGGACGACTGCCATAGGCTAGGTCTGTCATTTTCAATATTTTCAAGTATGAGGACATCTTTTCTGCATTATATAAAGGTTTTATGTTTCTGCACAAAATAGTAATTGGACTTTCAGTATCAATTGTTTGAATAAGCAATAACAAAATGCAATGATGACTTTCAGGTTCAATTCTCTGTTTTTAACTGCTAAGTCTCTCTCTCTACAATGAATTCCAGTCTATTAAACTTATACTGCCTGTCAGTGTAAGTGCTGCTCTTAAATTTTGCCAGAATATTTGAATGTTTCCATGTAGTTCCCTTATTAGGTATTTTCATAGAATGATAGCTTTTACCAGGAAACAGGATCTTTTTTTTTCATTAATGGGGGTCACAGAGAGTTGGACACAACTCAGCAACTAAACAACAATAACAAATCAAACAAACCATAATTCTTCACATAATATTTTAAAACCTTCTTAATGAATGTGTTAATGGTTTCAATCCTTGACACTGCTATTAATAATACCATAAATTTACATTATGTGATTTTAGCTTTAACATATTTTTTAGTCTAATATCTCATTTGATCCTTATAAAACTTCTATGAAGCAGGCAAATAATAATATGTCAAATTTACAGCTAATCATAGGTTCAGAGAATTTAAGTAATTTCCCCAAGTCTGCAATTACCAAGCAACAGAATGAGGACCTGAATCTAATCCCAATGCTCTTGTCCATTAATTCCAAAATGTCAACCACAAGGCAATGCTGCCCCATCACAAATGAGTAAACAAAGACAGTATAAGAAGTATCAAAGTAAATAATTTCAACATTTTTATTAAAAGATTTTCATTCTATTGTTTTGGGGATTTAAAATTCTCTTTGCCAGACTTTTTATCACTATGATGGACTAAGTTGATATGGAAAACACCAATCATTCCTAACACAGATAAAAGCTCAATAAAATATATTTTAAAAGTTGAAATATACAACTAAGCACTAAAACAAGAAATTAAAATTCTCCAATACCAGAAATAAAGAGAATGCTAAAAAGTGGTGAGTAAAGGGTGACAATAAAGAGGCAACTGAAGAAGTGGAATCAGAAGTTGAACTTAAGAGCTTGGATTTTAATATCAGAGCTGAAAAGGGAGCTGAGATTCCAAGCAGTGGAGCTGGGGTTAACATACAGCCAGGATTCCAGAAGAGATTTGCTGCTTTGAAAAGGATTCTAGAATATCTCCTCTCATTAGCCTGAGAATTAGGGGAGAGAGAAGAAGATTACCACCCACATGACCTGTCTCCCAAACTGAACTGTGCACAGGCGTGTAGGCCAAATGTGTATCCATGAATAGTGCAGGAAAGTGAAACAGAGGTAGCAATAGAAAAGCTGGCTCAAACCACGAAAACCTGAAGGCTGCCGGCAGAGACAAACACAAAACTGCTCCATAATAACCCTTTACAATCCTAGATACATGAGACAGTACAGAAAGAAAGATGAAAAGAAAGATGAGATGAGATGAAAAGATGAGATGAAAACACATACACACACACAGGGCTTTGCTGGTGGCTCAGACGGTAGAGAATCAGTCTGCAAAGCAGGAGACCCAGGTTCAATCTCTGGGTCAGGAAGATCCCCTGGAGAAGGGAATGGCCACCCACTCCACTGTTCTTGCCTGGAGAATTCCATGGACAGAGGAACCTGGCAGGCTACAGTCCATGGCATTGCAAAGAGTTGGACAAGATTGAGTGACTAACTCTATTACTATCAGTCACATATCAGTGACTAACACGTGTGTGTGTGTGTGTCTATTTTATGGGAAGAAGTTAGGAGAATTCATTCCACCAAAAATTACAGACAGTAGGGCAGAGAGACTATGAAGTAAGTACAGTATACTTAAATGATTTGAGACATAAAAGAATAAAAACTATACAGTAAAAAATAACAGTCAAATTTCAGGGAAAAAGTTACAGAAATTCTAAAGATAAAAAAAATATCATTTTTTGCAGTGATATGGATAGACCTAGAGAGTATTATACTAAGTGAAGTAAGTCAAAGAATAATAAATACTACTGTATGATATTACTTGTATGTAAAATCTAAAAAATAATATAAAGAATGTATATGCAAAACAAAAACAGACTCACAGATATAGAACACAACTAGTTGTTTAAAAAAAAAAAACTAGCTGTAACCAAAGGAGAGAGGTAATGGGGAGGGGCAAATTAGGGGTATGGGACTTAGAGATACAAACTCCTATGTATCAAACAGGTAAGTAATAAGTAATAATAAGTAAGTATAAGTAATAAGTAACAGGTAAGTAATAAGTAATAATACCGTGTAAACAAGGAATTATAGCCATTATCTTGTAATAACTTTTAATGGTGTATACTCTGTTAAAATACTGAATCACCAGGCTGTACACCTGAGTTTGATATAATATGGTAAATCAACTATACATCAATAAAATATATATCATTAAAAAAAACTTAACTCAGTAGATAAAACATAGCTCAAAAGAAAAGAAGTAAATTGGAAGATAAAGCTGAATAAATCTCACAGAATATAATACAAAAAGATTAAAACATATTAGGAGGAGGCAAAGAGAACAGAATGTTAGAATGTAATGTTATGGAGAGTTCCAGAAGGACATAATAGAGGGAATACGTGAGAAATCTGCAACCAGAAAAATGGCTATGAGGGAGACTACTACTTGTTTCCAGTAACCAATCTCTCCCTCTGCCTTATTCATAGAATCACCCATTTTCAGCTGGGAATTTGGTTGCTTAGACTAAAGACAGTATTTTCCAACTTCCTTTGTATCTATCTGGACTGACCATATGACTGTGGTCTGAGATATAACTAAAACAGCAGAACAGCTTCCAGAAATATACTTAAAGGGAGAAAGTAGGCCCTTCTTTACACTTTTTCCTTCCTAGTAACTGGAATGCAGATGCTAAGGTTTGAGCAGAGAATCTACTTGCAAAGCATGGTGGAACAATAAAATAGATGGGGTCCCTGAGCCCATGGCATCATCGGACATCACCTGGAAGGCCTAATTTATGTGAGAAAGAAACTTCTATCTTATATGCATTACTCTGATTCAGTTTTTTTCTGGGTTTTTTGGTTTGCTTTTGTCACTTGCAGCAGAATCTCATCCTAATTTACACAATGATTAAGAATTTTCTAGGACTGAAGAAAGATGTGAGTCTTCAATTTGTAGGAGCAAATAATTTTGAGCTAGAAAAATGCAATTAAACTCACACATGAACACATAATAATGAAACCACAGAACATCAAGTATAAAGAAAGCAAGCTTTAAGCAAATAGAGAAGAGATTTTTGCCTATAAAGGGAAGGCAATTGCAATGGCAACAGACCTTGCATTCACAACAACAGATGTTAAGATGGTGGAGTGGTATCTTGAAATGCTGAAGGCAGTAATGGTCAACATAGTATTTCATGCTTAATTAAACTGTAATTCAAGAATGAAGACAAAACATGGACATTTTCTAACATATACAGATTAATAATAATAGCAAGTGCTATGTAATACAATTTTACAGGGCACCATTCTAAGTGTTTTGTATGTTTTCACTCAGTAATCTCCGTTAACACTTTAAGATATTATTAATATTTATCATATTAGAAATGATGACACTAATATACAAGGAGGTTAAGTAACTTCCCCAAGGTCACACAGCTAGTCAGTAGCCAAATGGGGATTCAAGCACAGGCATTCCTTTTTAATTGGAGGCTAATTACTTTACAATATTGTAGTGGCTTTTGCCATACATTGACATGAATCAGCCACAGGTGTACATATGTTCCCCATCCTGAACCCCCCCTCCTACCTCCCTCCCCATCCTATCCCTCAGGGTCATCTGAGTGCACAGCCCTGAGCACCCTGTCTCATGCATCAAACCTGGACTGGAGATCTATCTCACATAGGATAATATACATGTTTCAATGCTATTCTCTCAAATCATCCTACCCTCACCTTCTCCCACAGAGTTCAAAAGACTGTTCTTTACATCTGTCTCTTTTGCTGTCTCACATATAGGGGCATTGTTACCATCTTTCCAAATTTCATATATATGTTTTAGAATACAGTATCGGTGTTTTTCTTTCTGACTTACTTCACTCTGTGTAATAGGCTCCAGTTTCATCCACCTCATTAGAACTGATTCAAATGCATTCTTTTTAATGGCTAATATTCCATTGTGTATATGTACCACAGCTTTCTTATCCATTTGTCGGCTGATGGACATCTAGGTTGCTTCCATGTCCTGGCTGTTCTAAACAGTGCTGCAATGAACATTGGGGTACATGTGTCTCTTTCGTTCTGATTTCCTCAGTGTGTATGCCCAGCAGTGGGATTGCTGGGTCGTATGGCAGTTCTATTTCCAGTTTTTAAAGTAATCTCCACACTGTTTCTCCATAGTGGCTGTACTAGTTTGCATTTCCACTAACAATGTAAGAGGGTTTCCTTTTCTCTGCACCCTCTTCAGCATTTATTGTTTGTAGACTTTTTGATAGCAGCCATTCTGACTGCCATGAGATGGTATCTCATTGTGGTTTTCATTTGCATTTCTCTGATAATGAATCATGTTGAGCATCTTTTCATGTGTTTGTTAGCCATCCGTATGTCTTCTTTGGAGAAATGTCTGTTTAGTTCTTTGGCCCATTTTTTGATTGGGTCGTTTATTTTTCTTGAATGAGCTGCAGGAGTTGCTTGCATATTTTTGAGATTAATTGTCAGTTGCTTCATTTACTACTATTTTCTCCCATTTTGAAGACTGTCTTTTCACCTTGCTTACAGTTTCCTTTGTTGTGCAAAAGCTTTTAATTAGGTCCCATTGGTTTATTTTTGCTTTTATTTCCATTACTCTGGGAAGTGGGTAATAGAGGATCTTGCTATGATTTATGTCAGAGTGTTTTGCCTATATTTTCCTCTAAGAGTTTTATAGTTTCTGGTCTTATGTTTAGATTTTTAATCCATTTTGAGTTTATTTTTGTGTATGGTGTTAGAAAGTGTTCTAGTTTCATTCTTTTACAAGTGGTTGACCAGTTTTCCCAACACCACTTGTTAAAGAGATTGTCTTTTCTCCATTGTATATTCTTCCTCTTTTGTCAAAGCTAAGGTGTCCATAAGTGTGTGGATTTATCTCTGGGCTTTCTATTTTGTTCCATTGCTCTATATTTCTGTCTTTGTGCCAGTACCAAACTGTCTTGATGACTATAACTTTGTAGTATAGTTTGAAGTCAGACAGGTTGATTCCTCCAGTTCCATTCTTCTTTCTCAAGATTGCTTTGGCTATTTGAGGTTTTTTTGTATTTCCATACAAATCTTGAAATTGTTCTATTCTGTGAAAAATACCGCTGGTAGCTTGATAGGGATTGCATTGAATCTGTGGATTGCTTTGGGTAGTATAGTCATTTTCACTATATTGATTCTTCTGATCCATGAACATGGTATATTTCTCAATCTATTTGTGTCATCTTTGATTTCTTTCATCAGTGTTTTATAGTTTTCTATATATAGGTCTTTTGCTTCTTTAGATAGATATATTCCTAAGTATTTTATTCTTTACGTTGCGGGTGGGTCCTGTGCCATGCAGTTTTAGTTTGACCACTATAGGCTCTGGAGACAAAGGTCAGCCACGCAGGCAGTCAACCATGGCTGTATGACCAAGCTCAATAAAAATTCTAGACACCAAAACTCAGGTTTGGACATAATATCCCAGGTGATAATATTGTTATATGTCTGTAACATAGGACCGAGAGAAGTTAGTTCTGTCCACAACTCCATGGGGAGACAACCTGAAGCTCACACTTGGATCTCTCCTGGACCTGCCCTATGTGCCTTTTAACTTTGCTGATTTTAATGTGTATCCTTTCACTGTAATAAACTGTAACCATGAGTATAAGAGCTTTAGTGAATTCTGTGACTCTTAGCAAATTATTAAACCTAAGGGTGGATCACAACAAACTGTAGGAAATTCCTCAAGAGATGGGAATATCAGACCACCTTACCTGCCTTCTGAGAAGCTTGTATGCATGTCAACAAGCAACAGTTAGAACCGGACATGGGAACAATGGATTGGTTCAAAACTGGGAAAGGAGTACATCAAGGCTGTATATTGTCACTCAGCTTATTTAACTTATATGCAGAGTGCATCATGCGAATGAAGAAGGAAATGGCAACCCACTCCAGTGTTCTTGCCTGGAGAATCCCAGGGACGGGGGAGCCTGGTGGGCTGCTGTCTCTGGGGTTGCACAGAGTTGGACACAACTGAAGCGATAGCAGCACCAGCAGCATCATGCAAAATGCCAGGCTGGATGAAGCAGAAGCTGGAATCAAGATTACTGGAAGAAATAACAACCCAGATATGCAGATGATACCATCCTAATGGCAGAAAGTTAAGAGGAACTAAAGAGCCTCTTAATGAAGATGAAAGGAGAGTAAAAAGGCTGACTTAAGATGCAACATCTCAACACTGAAAAAATTAAGATCATGGCATCCAGTCCTATCACTTCATGGCAGATAGATGGGGAAAAGATGGAAACAGTGACAGACTTTATTTTCAGGCTCCAAAATCACTGCAGATGGTGACTGCAGCCATGAAATTAAAAGACGTTTGCTCCTTAGAAGAAAAGCTATGACAAACCTAGACACTGTATTAAAAACCAAAGATATCACCCTGCCAACAAAAGTCTATATAATCAAGCCTATGGTTTTTTCAGTACTCATGTATGAATGTAAGAGTTGGATGATAAAGAAGGCTGAGTGTTGAAGAACTGATGCTTTTGAACAGTAATTCTGGAGAAGACTCTTGAGAGTCCCTTGGACAGCAAGGAGATCAAACCAGTCAATCCTAAAAGAAATCAACCCTGGATATTCATTGCAAGGACTGATGCTGAAACTGAAGCTCCAATACTTTGGCCACCTGATTCGAAAAACCAACTCATTGGAAAAGACTTTGATGGTGGGAAAAACTGAGGGCAGGAGGAGAAGGGGAAGACAGAAGATGAGATGGTTGGATGGCATCACTGATTTAATGGACATGAGTGTGGACAAACTCTGGGAGTTGGTGATAGACAGGGAAACCTGGTGTGCTGCAGTCCATGGAGTCACAAAGGGTCAGGCATAACTGAACAACAAAAGGTGGTCTTGGGGACCCTAGAACTTGCAGTTAGTGTCAGAAGTGAGAACAATCTTAGAGGCCCTCAAACAAAGCAATACTGTTATGAGGATTAATTAAGATAATTAAGTCTATAGTGAAATTGCCTGGTAATATAGCACCTCTCACTACATTAGATAGAGTTGGAATGTTTGATGGAAGAATGTAATAATTTAATTTATTTAGCTCTAAAAGTATAACCAAGCATTTTTGAGATGAAATTCTAAATTTTAAAGGACAAAGTCTTGATTTTACTACAAATAACCTCAGTTGTACTTTGCCGACTAAGGTCCGTCTAGTCAAGGCTATGGTTTTTCCTGTGGTCATGTATGGATGTGAGAGTTGGACTGTGAAGAAGGCTGAGCACTGAAGAATTGATGCTTTTGAACTGTGGTGTTGGAGAAGACTCTTGAGAGTCCCTTGGACTGCAAGGAGATCCAACCAGTCCATTCTGAAGGAGATCAACCCTGGGATTTCTTTGCAAGGAATGATGCTGAAGCTGAAGCTCCAGTACTTTGGCCACCTCATGCGAAGAGCTGACTCCTTGGAAAAGACTCTGATGCTGGGAGGGATTTGGGCAGGAGGAGAAGGGGACGACTGAGGATGAGATGGCTGGATGGCGTCACTGACTCCATGGGCGTGGGTCTGGGTGAACTCCGGGAGTTGGTGATGGACAGGGAGGCCTGGCGTGCTGCAATTCATGGGGTTGCAATGAGTCGGACACAACTGAGCGACTGAACTGAACTGAACCTCAGTTGTGGTAAAGAAACGACAAAAAAGAAGACGACCTGTGCATCAGTCAATAAAACTCTCATTTCTTTAATCAATCCTATCAAAGGTCCTTTTGGCCTTGAAGTGGTCATCACTATTTCGGGCTATGGTACAGTGTGTTCCTTATTAACCTCATTTAACTCTGCCCACAGCTTCCTAAATTATCCCTTTGTTCTCCACATTCACTCTATTTCAGTGGTCATTATTTTCTAGCTGGACTAGATTGATACAGTGATTGGCACTGTCACATATGATCACAGAATCTTCTTAACACAAGGTTATAACTATAAATTGATTAAAGTTGACACTTAAAATACATTTGTCATTCTTAGATTTTGGATGTAATGATATTCCTCCTGGTTTGAACCTGTACAAAGAAACATGCCCTATTATTGGACACTTGATGGCTCTCTCATTTCTGGTTCACAGAGCAACAATGTCTAGTTATACCACGTTTTAGTTACACCACTCTGTGGCCTAGTAATGGGAACTTTAACCCAGTTTATCTGTCTGTTAATAAAGCCTCCAAGATGTCCTGTGACCCAATAAACTTCTGCTTCATACCTCTTTTTTGAGTCACCTGTCTCTGTGTCTCAAATTTCCACAGAGAACAGCAGGTTAACCAAAATAAGGCAGTGGTATAAATAACAGTTCTGATTTCTGGTAGAAAAGACTTCAGAAAAATTCATTTCTCCATGAAAGAAATGAGACACTGACAAAAGTGGTTGAAATCAACTACTTCAAAACTTTGAAAATGAACCAAAAGCTTACTATAACCAGAAGAACATTCATTCAATAAAAACGACAATCTCTGTGAGAACAGTAAGCTCTATGGTATTTTAACTCATTCTATCTCCATCCCACTCTCAAAAAGAATGAAACACTTAGGAATAAGTGTTTCAGAGACTGCAAGTCTTTTAAACCGAAAATTATGAAATATTGTTGAAAGAAATCAGAGGATCTAAATACGCGGAAAGACAGTGCATGTTCTAGGACTGGAACAACTGACATTGTTAAGAAGCAAAATACCCTGACTGGTTTACAGAGAAAATACTTTTCAAAATCTAAGGTGCCTGTTTTGTTTTTAAAGAAATCAAAACTGATTCCAAAATTCATATGGAAATGCAAGGGGGGCTAGAATAGGCAAGACAATCTTAAAAAAGAAGAGCAAAGTTGGATACTCACACTTCCTAGTTTCAAAACTTAACACAAAGCTACAGTAAATCAAAATGGTGTGGATTAGGACAAGGATAGACATGCAGACTCATGGAATAGAACTGAGATTCCAGAAATAAACGTACACATCTACAGTCAATTGATTTTCAAGAAAGGTGCCAAAACAATTTAAAGAATAGTCTTTTCAACAAATGGTGCTAGATAACTGGATCAGTTCAGTTCAGCCACTCAGTCGTGTTCTCCTCTTTGCGACCCCTTGGACTGCAGTACACCAGGCCTCCCTGTCCATCACTAACTCCTGGAGTTTACTCAAATTCATGCCATTGAGTCGGTGATGCCATCCAATCATCTCATCCTCTTTCCTCCCACCCACAATCTTTCCCAGCATCAGAGTCTTTTCCAATGAGTCAGCTCTTCACATCAGGTGGCAAAAGTATTGGAGTTTCAGCTTCAGCATCAGTCCTTCCAATGAATATTCAGGACTGATTTCCTTTCCAAGGGACTCTCAAGAGTCTTCTCCAACACCACAGTTTAAAAGAATCAATTCTTCGCTGCTCAGCTTTCTTTATAGTCCAACTCTCACATCCATACATGACTACTGGAAACACCATAGCTTTGACTAGATGGACCTTGGTTGACAAAGTAATGTCTCTGCTTTTTAATATGCTGTCTAGGTTGGTCATAACTTTTCTTCCAAGGAGCAAGCGACTTTTAATTTCATGGCTGCAGTCACCATCTGTAGTGATTTTGGAGCCCCTCAAAATAAAGTCTGTCACTATTTCCACTGTTTCCCCATCTATCTGCCATGAATTGATGGGACCATGCCATGATCTTTGTTTTGTGAATGTTGAGCTTTAAGACAACTTTTTCACTCTCCTCTTTCACTTTCATCAAGAAGCTCTTTAGTTCTTCTTCGATTTCTGCCATAAGTGTGGTATCAAATGCATATCTGAGGTTATTGATATAATTGAATAACCACATACAAAAGAATAAAAGTGAACCCCTTTTTTTTACATCTAACAAAAATCAACTCTAAATGTATCACTGACCTAAATGTAACAGTGAAAACTATAAAACTCTTAAAAATAAAACATAGGTATAAATCTTTATCATCTTGGATTAGTCAATGGTTTCTTACAGATGACACCAAAACACAAGGAACAAAAGGAAAAAAAGACAAGTCAGATTTAGTAAAACTTTAAAACTTTTCTGCTTCAAGAGAACACCATCAAGAAAGTAAAATGTCAACTCACTGTAGAAAATAGTTGCAAATCATTGGAGAGAATTTTAACATATAAAAAACTTGCAAACTCAACAATTAAAAAGTCCATTTAAAAAAATGAGAAAGGATCTAAATATGCATTTCTCCAAGAAAGCTATATACATGACCAGTACACACTTGAAAGGATTCTTAACATCTTGAATAATTAGGGAAATGCAAATCAAAAGCATAATGAAAAAAATCACTTCACACCCCTTCAGTTCAGTTCAGTTGCTCAGTCATGTCTGATTCTTTACAATCCCATGGATTGCAGCACAACAGGCCTCCCTGTCCATCACCAACTCCCAGAGTTTACTCAAACTCATGTCCACTGAGTCAGTGATGCCATCCAACCATCTCATTCTCTGTCGTCTCCTTCTCCTCCGGCCTTCAATCTTTCTCAACATCAGGGTCTTTTCAAATGAGTCAGTTCTTCGCATCAGATGGCCAAAGTATTGAAGCTTCAGCTTCAGCATCAGTCCTTCCAATGAACACTCAGGACTGATCTCCTTTAGGATGGACTGGTTGGAGCTCCTTCTGTCCAAGGGACTCTCAAGAGTCTTCTCCAACACCACAGTTCAAAAGCATCAATTCTTTGGCACTCAGCTTTCTTTATAGTCCAAATCTCACATCCATACATCCTTGATTAGACGGACCTTTGCTGACAAAGTAATGTCTCTGCTTTTTAATATGCTGTCTAGGTTGGTCATAAGTTTTCTTCCAAGGAGTAAGCGTCTTTTAATTTCATGGCTGCAGTCACCATCTGCAGTGATTTTGGAGCCCCCCAAAATAAAGTCTGCCATTGTTTCCACTGTTTCCCCATCTATTTCCCATGGAGGGATGGGACTGGATGCCATGATCTTAGTTTTCTGAATGCTGAATTTTAAGCCAGCTTTTTCACTCTCCTCTTTCACTTTCATCAAGAGGCTCTTTAGTTCTTCTTCACTTTCTGCCATAAGGGTGGTATCATCTGCATATGTGAGGTTATTGATATTTCTCCACTCTCATAGGTCCTGTGGCCACTGCTGAGTTTTCCAAATTTGCCTGCATATTGAGTGCAGCACTCTAACAGCATCATCTTTTAGGATTTGAAATAGCTCAACTGGAATTCCATCACCTCCACTAAAAATTGATTGGAAAGTGCTTTAAAATTTGTAAAGCGACAGACAGAAACTCTCATAGGTCCTGTGGCCACTGCTGAGTTTTCCAAATTTGCCTGCATATTGAGTGCAGCACTCTAACAGCATCATCTTTTAGGATTTGAAATAGCTCAACTGGAATTCCATCACCTCCACTAAAAATTGATTGGAAAGTGCTTTAAAATTTGTAAAGCGACAGACAGATGTGAGGTACATTATCATATCTTTGAAGTCATGATTTTATGAAAATTTTAATGGGCAAATAAAAATTGTTTAAATAACTAGGAACAATTCCATGGTTACAGTGAGCATTGTTTTAAAGAAAGAAAAGGAATACTTCTGAATGCATATTTTCATATATATGTGTGTGTGTGTGTATGAAATACATTCCTTCTTAGGCCACAGAGTGACATCAGTGTCATGCTGACATTTCTCATCACACTGATCACGCCGAAGTTGCTAGACTCAAAAGAATTCAGTGATGGCAAGGAGGGTTGTCCCACTGATAGATGGTCAAGTGGGAAGTTCCTTTCTTCATTTTGCTCCTAACATCACTACCAGTAAATTCAACAGTACAAAAACACCTGGTAATTCTATGCTACTTCAGTCTTATGTTATATTTCAGTGCTTCCAGCTATAAAAAGACATCAAAATTACATTTTTCAGAGAGAAGGAGGGAAAAGACATAAAATCTCCTATTATCTCTCCAAAACGTTGTAGCATATTCATTTAAAAGCACATATTTTGTTTTGAAATATTAGTTGTTATTTTAGAGCCTTGTTTAAAAAAAATAACAAAACCATAAAGAGAAGAGTGGCATGAAGTGATGCTTCGCTCAGACCAGTTGCTGCACAGCTGACATGGTAATTTTTTGGTTTTGCCATCCAGGATTCCACCCCTCGGGATCTGAAGTGGGCTGGAACCCAAATAACTTGTTGAAAATATGAATCTGTGAGGAGCTCTGCCTGGTGATTCCTTCCAGTCTGCTTCCACTGAGGAGAGGTGAAGAAGCCTCACTGGCCTTTAGAAGAGGAAAGCGCTGGCTTAAAGGTGCCTCTCTTGTGATGGGGGTGGACAGGAAGCCTGGGTGGAGGGCGGACTGGGACCCAGCAAGACCAGACAGGGTTCCTGACGTTCTTGGGAACTTCCTGGAAGCATGAAGTGAGGCCCCACTCCTGGAGGAACAGGCCACTGGTCAGCTCCGGCTGCGCCCTGGGCCCCTGCCAAGGGGACTGTTTTTATTGTTACCAAATGTCACTCCACCCAAGGCAGGATTTTCAAAGATTCCTTAGATGAATGGAAACTTCTGGTTGCTCCTTGTTTTCTGAAGAGTGTTATGACAGGCATTTGATCTGCTCCTCCTTTGTAATTCAGGAAAAATTCCTCAGGGCCTGGAGGGCGACCTTTAACAGGAAGCAGGGGACATTGTTATTCCTTTCCCCACAGTTTCAGGGTCTCTGATGGGCTAAGATTCATTTTCTCACAGATGTTTTAGGCTGTTCAAACCCACCACTGTCCTCAGCATTTCCTTGTTTGATTTTGAGCCCCCCAAATAAGGAAGATGGGGCAAGTTGAGATTAAGAAAAGGCCTGAGCTAGGCCAGAGCCTCCAAGGCATGAGAGGGACCACCCAGCTGGGACCGCCGCTGGAGGCTGCCAGCCTTCCCCAGGGTGCTGGCTTGTGTTGGGTTTTTCAGGGAAAGACAAGCCCATCTTATTTAGGAGCCCCCAACCTCCACAGCCATCTGTGCCCAGAAAGGCAGCAGGAACATCTGGACTCGGCATCTAACTCTGGTGCTGGGTTCAGAGGGAGTAGAGGGCACACTGAAGCGTCTAGTCTCCAGTTCCTCCTGGCTTGACGCCACCCCACTCCGACTCCAGAGCAAATGCAACAGTCTGCAGACTTCAAGCAGTCTTCAAGCAGCAGGAGTCACACACCTGCTGTCACAGTTGTCCGGGTCTCGCCTCTAGTAAATATCAGACATGCCGGCGGTGGGCGAGGGCCTAGGCAGCCACGACAGCATCTCCCAGGAGGACGACATCAATGCCAGAAACTCAGTAGCTTTGCCAGGAAGCGATCCCACAGTGTGGGTGGGCGCAGGAGTGGGCCTGAGGCTCCTGCCTGGGGAGCAGTTGTGCTGGCTGCCTGGGAACAGCCAACTCCAGGCAAGCAGGAAAGCAGGTTTCCGAGTTACTGCTCAGTCACTTGCCAGCTGTGTGACCTTGCAAATGTCACCTAACCTCTCCCACCTTCAGCTGTTAAACAATGATAATGTGAACAGATACATCAGACTGTCCTGATAAGGAATAAGTGAGATGATGCATGTGGAATGCTTCGTAAACAGTAACTGCTAACATGCATTGAAGATACTATGTGCCTGATACTAGTCCATGAACTTCACAGGTCTTACTGGAATCCTCACCAACCCTTTGAAGTACGTTACTATTATTACACCCATTAAAATGGGATAACATAAGGAAAATGGGGCACAAGGATATTACGTAGCTTGCCTCTGATCACATGGCTAACATGCAATGGAGCTAGTATTCAAACCTGGGTAGTCTGATTCCAAGTCTGCCCTCTGATTCTAGCAATAATGTTATAACGTGGGAAATTTTGACGTGCATATTCAGCTTTAAGGCTTCCTTCCTCCTTAACCTAATATTCCACCAGCTGCTGAGATCTGTAGAGTCCATCAGTGTCTCACATTTGTCCTTTTGTTTTTTATTCTCTCAAATTTATTGAGCTAGTTTCAAAACATAGCCTGCAACTTTTTGACACGCTCCCTATTGAGAGGTGACTGTGGCCCCTCACCTTGAATTTGAGTGGCCATGCTTAGACCAACAGGCCAAGATAGAAGTCATGACATCAAACTTCCAAGGCTAGGTCATTAAGGCCCACTGTCCACTGACACAGTGAGCCACCAAGTGAGAAGTCACTTCTCTGAGGCTGCCACGTGGAGAAGGGCACATGCAGGCATTGTAGCAGCCTGGGCTGAGGCCAGCCTTCTAGTCTCCTCCACGGAGGTGCCAGAAACAGCAGGAGAAAGCTCATCTTGGAAGTGGCTCCTGCCCCTCCAGCTCTTCCTGTCCCAATCATTGAGTCATCCGCAGTCTCCAGCGGAGGCCGCAGATCAGGAGCAGATGAGCCATGTATAACCAGAAAGTGGTCGCTGTCCTGTGTTACCATGTCTGGACTCCTTCACTGAGCTGCCACAGATAACTGGACACTCACCAGGCCCCACCGCAGACTCGTCCCTGCCTGTGCTCCTCCTCCCTCATCTCTGCCTTCAGACGATCGGCAAAACCGCTTACCCAGCAGGTCAGAAACTTTCATGTTCCACCTCCAGTTAGTCACCAAGTTCTATTTCCTCTGTTTCCACTGCCTCGTCCTTTCCTACCTCAGGATCTACTGCTCGCTCTCTAAGGACAGTGGTCTCCTAACTGACCTGCCTGTCTAGCTTCTCACACTCTGCACATACTCTGCGCTCCAGCCAGGTTGGGTCTTTGCAGATTCTGATCAGTCTCAGCCTTGCTAAAAACCCTCTAAAAGCTCCCCATTGCTGCCAGAAAAACTTACAGGATCTTCACAGTCAGGTGGCCTTTCCCCATGCACCCATCCCCCAGCCCAGTGCCCTGCACTCAGACCTGGAGCTACTCGCTCTTTCCAGAATATGCCAGGAATGTTCAAGCTTCTGTGCCTTTATTCACCCTGTTCCCTCGGCCTGAACTGCCCACGCCTTCACACCTCCCCCACGTCTGTAACATGTTTCTGATTCCTCCTAGACCTAGCTCAGCTATCACCCTCTCTGAAGGCCCACCCTTCTCCAACTCCCAGCAGAAGGAACTGTTCCTTCCTGTACATCCCATTGTTTTCCAGTTTGGGTGTCACTTTGTAGCTCACACTGCGTGTTTGTCTCTACACTCTGCATCTGTAGGGCCTACTGTGTAGCCTGCCGGGCGTATAATCGGTGCTCTATCAGTGCTTCTAGGATTTCCACTGCTGCTGCCCTAATTCAAAGAATAATCTCCACTCTGTCTTCTTAAATACAGCACCCCAACAGGCCACCTTCTCCTCAGAAATTTAGGCAGCTCTTCACCACATGAAGACAGAACTCCTTGTATGGCATCTGTGACCTATACATATGTCTATGGACTAAGGAGACTTGTACAATGTCACGAACCTCATTCCATAGTTCATCAGGCACTCTATCTATCAGATCTAGACCCTTAAATCTATTTCTCACGTCCACTGTATAATCATAAGGGATTTGATTTAGGTCATACCTGAATGGTCTAGTGGTGTTGCCCACTTTCTTCAATTTAAGTCTGAATTTGGCAATAAGGAGTTCATGATCTGAGCCACAGTCAGCTCCTGGTCTTGTTTTTGTTGACTGTATAGAGCTTCTCCATCTTTGGCTGCAAAGAATATAATCAATCTGATTTCACTGTTGACCATCTGGTGATGTCCCTGTGTAGAGTCTTCTCTTGTGTTGTTGGAAGAGGGTGTTTGCTATGACCAGTGCATTTTCTTGGCAAAACTCTATTAGTCTTTGGCCTGCTTCATTCCGCATTCCAAGGCCAAATTTGCCTGTTACTCCAGGTGTTTCTTGACTTCCTACTTAAAATACTTACTATCTAGACTTCTACAGAAAAGGCCTCCAAGCCTTAGTTTAATCATACAGGTTTGCCCAGAGAGGCGGTTTAAGCTATAGTGGAGATGAGAGGGACTCCCAGCTCTGCTGGGTGTAGGGGACATGGAGGGGCACAAGACGTTCTTTACTGTGCAGAAGATGTCTGAGCAGTGAAGTCTTGAAGACTGAGTGGGAATTAATCACATGACAAGGAGGAGAGGCCTTTACAGGCACAGGGACTGACATGGATTAATTATGGAGGTTGAATACAGTGTGACATGCTTGATCTCTGGGTCGGGAAGATTGCCTGGAGAAGGGAATGGCTACCCACTCCAGTATTCTTGCCTGGAGAATTCCATGGACAGGGGAACCTGGTGGGCTACAGTCCATAGGGCTGCAAAAGAGTCAGACACAACTGAGCAACTAACACACAAGGAAGTATTTAGGGTTTGGCTGGGCTTGGAGGGGACTCCAGAAACCTGATCTTAAAGAGCCTTATGTGCTATGTTCAGTAGTTTCGATTTGATCTTACATAGAGCGATGGGGAGAAATGGGAAGGTTTCCAGCAGAGCGGTGACATGATCAGGTGGGGATTTAGAAAAATCACTGTAATAGCAACATGGAGAATGGATTGGAAGGAGACCAGGTGAGAGGTTATTGCAATGAGACATGATGTTTATCAGAGGCAAGCAACTGGGAATGTGCGAAGGGGGGGAATGAGAGACACCCAGAGGGAGATCTCCAGGGGCCTTGGTGCCTGGATATGAGGTGTGAGAGGTGGGGGGTAAGAGTGATTCCAAGAGGCTGGCTCTGTGACTTAGGTGGGTACCAGCAAACACAGGAGAGAGATGGAAGACCAGGGCTCCAGTGAAGACACTGAGGACATCGGGCAGAGGAAGAGGGTCCAGCAGTGTGATTGGTGCCGCCGTGGAGGCTATGAGGGCCGGGAAGGAAACGAGCCCCCAGAGTGGGGTTTCAGAGGCTAACAGGCCGGAAAGGACGTTATGAAGGACAAAGGATGGATTGGGTGATTAACAGTTGTTAATGCCTCCAAGGGGCCTGGCAAGATCAGGACTGCAAACCCTGAATCTGGCCATCTGGAGGCCAATGCGGGGTCCAGACAGGAGAGGTTCAGGGTGTGGTTGGAGGAGTAATGAATGGGAACAAAATCAGCAAACATAGAAGCCATTGACCTCTACTGGGGAAAACAAAAAACAAACTTTCATGAGAAGAAAGGAAGGAAAAAATTAGGTACCTGTAGGGAGCTATGCAATACAGAGAATGACCTTTGGTTTCATTATGAGAGAACTTGAAGATGTTTCTCTGCGAAGGCAGAGAGCCAGTTAAGAAGAGTTTGGAAACCTTCAGGAGAGCAGAGAGTTGGTGGTCAGAGACTCTGCAGAGGGATGGGGCCGGGTCCAGGCAGAGGCAGGCAGGCGGAGGGAGACATGCTTCTTTAATACAGAAAGTGAAGATCATGGGAAGCTTGTGGCTTCAACGAATATTCTAGGGCATTGCTGACTCTCATAGCACTCTCAGTTGTGAGTGACAGAAAACAACTCCAGCTGGCTTAAAAATTCAAAAGAACTTCTAATATAAACACACATGTAATTTAAAATCCCCAAGTAGGGCTTTCTTCAGGAAATGCTCCCTCAGTGACAGAAACAGTGACGCGAAGGGTCAGGTCTCACTGCGTCTTCTGTCTGCTTTCTGCAGTGTTGGGGTGTTCCACAGTACACTCCGAGACCCCCACCACCCGTCCCTGAAGCTCCACCCTCTCCCGCTGGGGGCGCCCTCACTGCACCTCGTTCAAGAGACAGGGAAACTTGCCTTTCTCAGAGCTTTTAGCAGAAGCCTCCCATGAAGCACAGTGCTTCTGGCTGGATAAGGTGTCCATTCCTAAACCAGCCATACGGGTGAGAGTTAGAAAGTGCCAATTTTTTTATACTAATCACAGCCTAACCCTAGAATTGGGTAGGATCACTCTAGAGACAAATTCGCTGAAGAAAAATGTCTGTGCTATTACGGACTGAGTTGTGCCCTTCCTTGAAATGCGTGTGTTGAAGGTCTGCTGCTAAGTCACTTCAGTCGTGTCCGACTCTGTGCGACCCCACAGACTGCAGCCCACCAGGCTCTCCTACCCACATGTAACTATATTTGGAGACTGGGTCTGTACAGAAGTAATTGGCGTTGAATGATGTTGGTAGGGTGGGCTCTCACCCAGCGGGACTGGTGACCCTATAAGGAGAGGAGGAAACGCCAGGGGTGTGTTTGCGCAGGGGAAAGGCCATGTGAGCACACTGCGGGAAGGCAGGCACGTGCAAGCTAAGGCGAGGGGCCTCACGAGAGACCAGCCCTGCAGACACCCTGACCCTGCGCTGCCAGCTTCCAGAACTCTGAGGCAGTGAGTTTCCGGTCTGTGGTACTTTGCGACGGCAGTGCTAGCTAATGGATACAGGTACAGTGGATGGGAGGAGGAGAGCAGGGTGCTGGATAAACATTCAGTAAACGCCCACGAGGTTCTCTGTGTCCTTGACATTGTGTGGGTTGGATAAGACACTGTCCCCCATCCTCAAGGAACTCATTGCGTAGTTGGGAGACAGCATTCTACACCAAGACCTAGCACGCATTACAGCGGGTAGATCCCAGAATTCTCTGAGGGCACGGAGGGTGAGGACCAGATCCAGTCTTGGTGGTCCGGGGAAACCAAGGAAGGCTTCCCGGAGGTGGTGTCACCTGACCTGCGCCTAAAGATAACAGAAAGTTGGGTGAAAGAACAGAAAAGGCAGGCTAGGAAAAGAGTGATTTGTGTAAAGTTGGTGTGAAGATAAATGCCACCCAAGTGAGCACAAGCAGAGGCTCTTTATTCAGAGTGAACTGTAGCAAGGGAGTTGGCCACCGTCACTTGCTCTGGCAGAGACTTGAGGGCAGAGTCCCGCCTTTTGCAGAATGTGCCATAGTTAACTATGGGATCTTACAGTACCTAGCTTTTTCAGACTGGCTCCTTCCGTTTGCTACTATGCGTTTGTCTCCTCCATGTCTTTTCATGTCTTAATAGCTCATTTCTTTTCGGTGCTAAAATATATTCCGTTTGTCTGGAAGGGCCACAATGGATTTATCCACTCACCGGCTGAAAGACAGTTTGGTTGCTTCCAGGCTTTGGCAGTTACTGGAAAGGCTGCTGTAAACACTGTCTGCAGGTCGGGTTGTGTTCTCTTCTTTGCACTTCCTGGTGCCTCACTCTGTTGTTGCTGCCATTCGAGGTTTATCTCCTGTCTTCCCCACTGGAACGCTGTAAGCCCTGTGACAGCAGAGCTTGGCCCTGTCCCCGTGTCCGTCTCTCGTCCCTGTTCGTTCTCTGAAACCAGGTCTGGTAAGTGATTGAATGGCTGGCTGATTGCCACCCAGAAGTCCATGGCGGACTCTGCGGCAGGGGGTATGGAGCTGCCAACTGGGCTATGTCTCGGCGCAGCCTGTCTTTCCCCGTCACTTCAAATGTGTTGTGACCACCACTACAGCCCGCTCAGAATGGGGCTGTGAGAATGTGGGGAGCTCCCCATTGCAACAGCTTGCAGTCCTCTCATCCATCTGCCGGGACAGCTTGAGGCATCAACACCGGGGGCCCCCCAGTCTGGGGAGAGAAAGCAAACCAGGACCCACAAGAAAGGAAAAAGAGAAAAGCAGAAAGTGACTGCGGCTGAATAAGTAGTATTGCTCCTTGGGGCTGTTGCTGGTAGTGTCCTGGAGGTAGGTCAAAGCCTGCTGGGTAGCGCAGCTAACATTTCTTGAGCTTTTGCCCCAGGCTTTAAGTGCTTTGTGTAGGATTTGGGTATCAAGTCACAATTGCAGCCCTGCAGAATAGGTGCTCCTATTATCTGCAGTTTTCAGATGAGAAATGCTAAGACCTGAAGGCTCAGTACTTCAATACTCCCCACCTTGTAAGCGGGGAGCAGCTTCAGACCCAGGTGTTCTTTCTGCTTGGCTGCTGCTCTTGAACTTGGCCAAGATAGGCTGTCATTTCCAGGCGTCTCCACCAGTGGCTGATCACCACTCAACTCACATGTGCTTCCCTAGGCCCCGTCTTAAGATATTTTGAATTCATATCTCCCACAAGGCTTGCATATATAAAGGCCTTGCCTTCAGGAAGGTTGCCCAAGTATGTGAAGCATCCTCATGCAAGATGACAACAGTTCCAAAGGCCTTCCAATTGAAAAAGGCTTTGCTAATCTGCAGGCTTGATTCGGTCCCTGCCTAGAACTTTGAGAGTCCAGAGATTTGTGTGCCTACAGTAGTGCCAAGATCCTAAGAAGCATCCAGTTGCCTTCCTGCAGGGGCAGGAACACACCTGACCAAATGCCATTTGCATTCTTGATGAAAAGCAGTGTCACTTGCAGAACACTTCATGTTCAGTTCAGTTGCTCAGTCGTGTCCGACTCTCTGCGACGCCATGAATCACAACACACCAGGCCTCCCTGAACATCACCAACTCCTGGAGTTCACTCAGACTCAGGTCTGTCGAGTCAGTGACGCCATCCAGCCATCTCATCCTCGGTCGTCCCCTTTTTCTCCTGCTCCCAGTCCCTCCCAGCATCAGGGTCTTTTCCAATGAGTCAACTCTTCTCATGAGGTGGCCAAAGTACTAGAGCTTCAGCTTCAGCATCATTCCCTCCAAAGAAATCCCAGGGCTGATCTCCTTTAGAATGGATTGGTTGGATCTCCTTGCAGTCCAAGGGACTGCCAGGAGTCTTCTCTAACACCACAGTTCAAAAGCATCAATTCTTCAGCACTCAGCTTCTTCACAGTCCAACTCTCACATCCATGCATGGCTACTGGAAAAACCATAGCCTTGACTAGACAGACCTTTGTTGGCAAAGTAATGTCTCTGCTTTTCATATGCTATCTATGTTGGTCATAACTTTTCTTCCCAGGAGTAAGCATCTTTTCATGGCTGCAGTCACCATCTGCAGTGATTTTGAAGCCCCCCAAAATAAAGTCTGACATTGTTTCCACTGTTTCCCCATCTATTTCCCATGAAGTGATGGGACCGGATGCCATGATCTTCGTTTTCTGAATGTTGAGTTTTAAGCCAACTTTTTCACTCTCCTCTTTCACTTTCATCAAGAGGCTTTTTCGTTCCTCTTCACTTTCTGCCATAAGAGTGGTGTCATCTGCATATCTGAGGTTATTGATATTTCTCCCAGCAATCTTGATTCCAGCTTGTGCTATTTGGGTGACTCTGTTCTCTTTTTTTCTTCTCTTTCATTTACTTTTCACACAGTGGGTTGGGGAGTGGGGCTCGCAGATATACAAGACTTGAATTAATCATAGTCCCTACTTCATAGTATCAGAGAAGGCAATGGCACCCCACTCCAGTACTCTTGCCTGGAAAATCCCAGGGACAGAGGAGCCTGGTGGGCTACAGTCCATGGGGTTGCTAAGAGTCGGACATGACTGAGCGACTTCACTTTCACATTTCACTTTCATGCATTGGAGAAAGAAATGGCAACCCACTCCAGCGTTCTTGCCTGGAGAATCCCAGGGACGGGGGAGCCTGGTGGGCTGCCATCTCTGGGGTCGCACAGAGTCGGACACGACTGAAGCAACTTAGCAGAAGGGGCAGTTCATAGTATACCTCAATTCACACAAGATTTCTCTTTTGGTTTTCTTTATTGTTGTTCTTTTCCTCACTCTCTCTCCCTGCAATAGACCTCCCTTTAATGTATTTTATATCCTTACAGTTCACCTCTTACCTGTTTAATCCAATGTAAGAGGATTGTTCAAATGCATCAGAGTGGTAGCTTGTGTGGGTGGGGTTCATTTTCATGGATGGTTTTGTAAGATGGCTATATTTATTAGATTATTCTTCTCTGCATCTCAGAGAAGCAGCTGCCTCTCTGGAATTTCTTCTCATTTGATCCTTTTTTTGCCCCCATGAAGCTAAACAGAAAAATCCACACCCTCCTCCAACTTTCCAAGACAGTCATCACCACCCCCTCTCCTGCAGCCTCCATCTGCCCTTTCAAAGATATGTGGCTTTCCTTACTCCTCCACGGGATGCTCCGTAGCTAGTGGCATTTCCCTTGAAGGGCCCTGACAATTCCGCCCCCGAACCTCGCCCCTGGCTGCTCTGCTCCTCCCACCTGTATTCAGCAATTTGTTTATTCATTTATCTATTGTTGGACAACGGGGTGCTTCAACCCCGTGGCTATTGTGAATGATGCTGCTGTGAACATGTGTGTACGTGTACTTGCTTGGGGCTTCCCTGGTGGCTCAGTGGTAAAGAATCTGCCTGCAATGCAAGTGCTGCAGGAGGTTTGGTATTTGATCCCTGGCTCAGGAAGATCCCCTGGAGGAGGTCATGGCATCCCACTCCAGTATTCTTGCCTGGAGAATCCCATGGACAGAGGAGACTGGAGGGCTCCAGTCCATGCATCACAAAGAGTCAAACACGACTGAAGCAACTTAGCATGTAGCATGCATGTACTTGTTCATGTCCCTGATTTTAATTCTTTAGGGCATATACTTAAGAGCAGAAATATGGGGTCATATGGTAACTTATATGCAGAGGACATCATGAGAAACGCTGGGCTGGAAGAAGCACAAGCTGGAATCAAGATTGCCGGGAGAAATATCAATAACCTCAGATATGCAGATGACAGCACCCTATAGCAGAAAGTGAACAGGAACTAAAAAGCCTCTTGAAGAAACTGAAAGAGGAGAGTGAAAAAGTTGGCTTAAAACTCAACATTCAGAAAACGAAGATCATGGCATCCGGTCCCATCACTTCATGGGAAATAGATGGGGCAACAGTGGAAATAATGTCAGACTTTATTTTTGGGGCTCCAAAATCACTGCAGATGGTGATTGCAGCCATGAAATTAAAAGACGCTGACTCCTTGGAAGAAAAGTTATGACTAACCTAGATGGCATATTGAAAAGCAGAGACATTACTTTGCCAGCAAAGGTCCATCTAGTCAAGGCTATGATTTTTCCATTGGTCATGTATGGATGTGAGAGTTGGACTATGAAGAAAGGTGAGTGCTGAAGAATTGATGCTTTTGAACTGTGGTGTTGGAGAAGACTCTTGAGAGTCCCTTGGACTGCAAGGAGTTCCAACCAGTCCATTCTGAAGGAGATCAACCCTGGGATTTCTTTGGAAGGAATGATGCTAAAGCTGAAGCTCCAGTACTTTGGCCACCTCATACGAAGAGTTGACTCATTGGAAAAGACCCTGATGCTGGGAGGGACTGGGGGCAGGAGGAGAAGGGGACGACCGAGGATGAGATGGCTGGATGGCATCACGGACTCAATGGACGTGAGTCTGAGTGAACTCCGGGAGTTGGTGATGGACAGGGAGGCCTGGCGTACTGCGATTCATGGGGTCGCAAAGAGTCGGACACGACTGAGTGACTGAACTGAGCTGACTGATGGTAATTTTATGTTTAATTTTTGAGATACTGCCAAACTATACATTTCTTTTTTACATTGCAGCTTTGCTCGGTAATTGTCATATATATGGAGAGACAGGGAAATCTGATGGAAAAACCCTGGGCTACCAGTCAGGAGACCTGGGTTCTTTTCTGTTTTGCCACAAAGCCCTGTGTGAGGTGACATTGAGGATATCACTTCCCCTTTCTAGGCTCTTGTTTCCTCATATGGAAGTAAGGCGATTCCATAAGGCCAAATGAAGAGGGAGAGAGAATTGAGATTATTTCTCTGTTCTTTTCCTACTGTGTTGTTTAAATTGTGGGTTAAAGACACCACAAATAATTGGCCTCTCTTCCTGCCAATGTGTATCTAGTTTAATGAATAGCTTCTGGCTTCCTGTTTCCATCAAGATTCCCAGAAAAAGATACCCTCTCTTTCCCAACACTTCCTACCACTTGGCGGCTCCTGAACAAAACGTGGTGGTCTCAGAGCCAAAACCGGAGTCATCCCCACTGTCCTCCTGGGAGGAGTGCTGAGCCTCTGCCTGGCCCCTCAGCGCTAGGGTTTCAGATGGACAGCCTGAGTCTGGTCTTTGCAGGTGAGGAACCACAGAGGGGCAATCGCAGCCTCCTTCTGAGACACTCTGAAGGTCATGTTAGAGAAGAGGAAGAAGCAGAGACCTCCTGTGAGGCCTTCCAGCCAGTCTCCCGTCCGGAGCTGTTCTACCTTCTTAACTCGCTCCCAGCTGAATGCTTCCCAGCCGGAGAGCATCGCCTGTGTAGGGAGGGAATTTTCCCTCACTGACTAAACGCCCTCACGGTTCCGGTCCGAAGCTTGTGCTCTCCTGCGCCGCCTGGTGGTTTCATGGGGAAACACGAGGTCTAAAACGTGAACCAAGTGGTTTGTTTTGCTCAGGCATTCATTCCTCTGCTCGTTTGGCATCCATCTATCACATGGTTCTGAGCGCCTGCTATGTTTTAGGCTTTATGCTGTATTCTAGGAATAAATGAGAAGAGGCACCTTCCCTACAGTACCTTCCTTTTTATAGGGTGTAAGAGGAGTGACTTTTGGAGTGAATTCACAGTGACAAGTGCTGTAATAGGGGAGTGGTATTCAGGAGCACAGACAAGGGGGCACGTCAGTCGTACTTGGCACACCCTAATGAGAGAGAGCAGATGCAGAAAGTGTCCTAGACAGAAGTTAATCTGTGCAGAAGTCAGCACAGTAGAGCTTTATGTACGACGAGACCTGGTAGACTACCCATGTTGGCTGGGATTCAGAATGCAAGGGGAGGGTAAGAAATGGTCTTGCAGTTGGGGCTGCATCACACAGGGCTTCCAGCCAAGTCACGGACTTCAGCTTCAATTCTGGGGCAGCAGTGAGTTGGTGAATTTGACTAGGGGATACAGTATCTATATTTGCATTTGCACTAAAATGATGGCATCCAGTCCCACACTTCATGGGAAATAGATGGGGAAATAATGGAAACAGTGGCTGACTTTATTTTCTTGAGCTCCAAAATCACTGCAGATGGTGACTGCTGCCATGAAATTAAAAGACGCTTGCTCCTTGGAAGAAAAGCTATGACAAACTTAGCATATTAAAAAGCAGAGACATTACTTTGCCAACAAAAGGTCCATCTAGTGAAAGCTATGGTTTTTTACAGTGGTCATGTATGGATGTGAGAGTTGAACTATGTGAAGAAAGCTTAGCACCGAAGAATTGATGCTTTTGAACTGTGGTGTTAGAGAAGACTCTTGAGAGTCCCTTGGACTGCAAGGAGATCCAACCAGGAAATCCTAAGGGAGATTAGTCCTGAATATTCATTGGAAGGACTGATGCTGAAGCTGAAGTTCCAATACTTTGGCCACCTGATGTGAAGAACTGACTCACTGGAAAAGACCCTGATGTTGGGAAAGATTGAAGATGGGGGGGGAAAGGGGACGACAGAGCATGAGATGGTTGGATGGCATCACCGACTCAATGGACGTGAGTTTGAGTAAACTCCAGGAGTTGGTGATGGACAGGGAGGCCTGGCGTGCTACAGTCCCTGGGGTCGCAAAGAGTTGGACATAGCTGAGCAACTGAGCTGAACTGAACTGAACTGATTTGCTCTGAGGAGTAAGTGCTCTGGTTATGGATGGAGAATGAGTCAGAGGGGAAAGGGCAGAAGTGGGGAGAGACCGCTTAGGAAGCTGTTATAGTAACTGATGTAAACAGTGATGGCAACACCAAGGAAGAAGCAGTGGGAAGGGAGACAGCAGACAAGGAGAGGAGTCCAGAAATACGCATGAGGTGAGGGGCTGGTATCAGGCCCAGCTTCCGTTGGTTTGCCCACATTCAGGCACAAGGGATCCCCTGTACCCTCAGTCAGGATATATGGGGGCTGGCAGGAGTGTACGGGTGATAGCAAGGCTTCACACTGCTGCCAAACTGTTTTAAGCAGTGTGTCCATTTGCTAGGTGGCTACTCATCAGAAAAGCTGGAGAAATCGTGGGGAAACTGCTTCCCGCTGTCCTCTCTGGTTTGTTTGGCCCCGTGATAGTCAGAGCAGCAAACTGGACCACTTTTTAAGACTCCGTGTTTCAGAGCCTCAGGCAGTTTCAAGGTTGGCGTCTGAGTCTCGGCTGTAAGCCATTCTTGCTCCTCTCTCTCAGGACCAGGGGGAGGATTTGTCTCTCCAGGACCATCCCAGGCTCCTTGGACAGGCATTTTTAGCCCTTACTCCTGAGAGCCCTGGAATGATGTCTTGTGCTTGAGGGTGTGAGCATCCTGCTGTCATGAATGTTGCTTTTTCTCCCAACTCTCTAGAGCCTTCTGTCTGGGGCTGTGATGTCCACACTGCCATTATCCCTGAAGGGACAGCATCAACGACCACTGCCAAATAGTTAGCTGCACAAAGTATGTGCAGAAATCATTCATTTACAAACTCTTGTGGGCAATCAAGTTTCCGCTTACCCAACTTCTGCCCCACACCGCTGCCTCCTTACTCTCCCTGACTCCGGGTCAAAGGACAGCGTTGTGGTCTTGTCTGTATGCTGCTAACCCAGACACACTCGGCCTCAGGCCCCCTCATCCCATGTGGGTCAGAAAGGCTACGAGACAGGTGTGTTTCCTGCGGGTTCAGTGCGTGGGGCTTCCCCAGTGGCTCCGACGGTGAAGAATCTGTCTGTAATACAGGAGACGTGAGTTCAGTCCTGGGGCGGGAAGATCTCCTGGAGGAGGGCATGGCAACCCACTCCAGGATGCTTGCCTGGGGAATTCCGCTGATGGAGGAGCCTGGCGGGCTACAGTCCATGAGGTCGCAAAGAGTCAGACACGACTGAGCAACTAACCGTGCGTGGCCCCTTCCAGGTGCTGGGCCTGCGAGCCAGGCTTTGTTTTTACAACTATTCTGTGTAGAGTTGTCCTTCCTTCTGGACACCTGGTTCTCAACTGGGGGTGGTTTGCCCTCCCTCCAGGGGATAGTTGGCGATTCTGGAGACGTCTTCAGTTGAGGCAGGAGTAGGCCATCCTGGCGTCTAGTGGGCAGAGACCAGGGGTGCTGCTCAGCACCCTACAATATTCAAGATGGTCCCCACACAAAGAATTGTCAGGTCCCAAAAGTCGATAGTGCCAGGTTAAAAAAACCTATGTTAGAGTGTAGGTCTGTAATCAAGGGGACCCTGAATCCTCAAGGCTCTGCAGGATTTCTAGAGCGGACCAGGAGTTCAGGGAACACTCACTTGGCATCATGTTTCTTTCCGCAGCTGAACTCCGTCCGGAAGGCTCAGTTCCAGCGACTGGAGGCAGCAAGACCTCGCAGGCCGGGGCGCGGGGCGCGAGGCCCGGTGCTCAGGATGGCCGGGCAGCCGCCGCCCTGGGCCTACACAGCCATCCTCCTCTGCGCACTCAGCCTCAGCAGGGCCATCGAGATTCCCATGGACCGTGAGTCTCCTGTCCACTTGGAATCTGCTGACTGGGGCAGAGGAGTTGGGGAGCGGGGAGGGGCGGGGAGAGTGAGGACCCCTCAGCGAAGGCGGGGACAGCAGAAGCAGTGGCTTCTGGATTCAGAGCGGGCTTTCCTCCAGAGGATCAACCCGAGCGAGCTCATGCTTGGGAACCTGGGACCTGGAGCTACTGGGCCACCTCTCAGGGCCGCGGCTGTGCTGGATTGCTGCCCGGAGCTTGCTGAGAGTCTGGAAGCCCAAGTGTCACTCGGGAGTCCTTCCCTCCACACCCCCCCCCCAATCCCTCTGTGGTCTTGACTAACCTATCAGAGCGGAGATTCCAGGGTCCGAGCATGGTGGACGGCTCTGATTTGCCTTTCTCACATAGCCAGGTCCTTTTGGCTGAAGTGATGAGGACAGATGGCCTGGGGAGAGTTGTAAAGGAGGTGACTTTTGCAAAAGACTGTGACTAAGTGAGACATTAAAATAAAGAACCCCATTATAGTGTCGCTGTGGGAGAATCAGGCACGAATTCCTTCTGTTTGTTTTCAACTTTCCCATGGTAAAGTTGAAAAGTAAAATCCATGGCACTGCTTCCTATGGTGGGACATTATTTGGCCCCTCAAGATCATAAAGGCAAGGTGAAAATGCTGGTCTGACAGCCGGGTCTCCACCAGCCGTATCTGATGTTACCTTTGTGAGTGGCCCATTGACTGGCAGCCGTGATGCTTGGCCCTGTATTTAGCTGGGCGCCACCTTTGCTACAGTTCTGACTCTTCTGCCAGGAATTCTGGGCATCCCAGAGCTGTGATGTGAACACAGCACCTCTGTCCCTGTTCCTGCTTCAAGGAATAGATGGGACCTATGTGACGCCAGTGTTGACTTGGACTCTCTCCAGGCAACAGGGGTCTGGGGAGGGGTGGGAGAGTGATATGGCCCCGAAGAAGTCCCCACGGAGCTCTCCAAAGCCAGCCTCTGGGGCCCGGAGCTACCACAGCTTGGAGAAGAGTCTCAGGTATCTCAGCCCCCTGCTGCCGCCCGCCCGCACTTCACCAGTGACAGCCGCCCAGAGAGGGGGTGCTTCCGGGTGGAGGAGGCCAGGAGAAAGTGGGACTGGACCCAGAGCAAGATGGACAGGGCCCACGGCCCTCCTGATGGCCCAGCCTGTGTGTGTGTGTGTGTGTGTGTGTGTGTGTGTGTGCATGCGCACACACGCTTAGGGAGGGAGGGAGAGAGCAGTGGTGAAGGAGACCGTTGCCCTGGAGACCGCTGGCTGAAGGATAGTTTCTCATGAACGGTCCCAGGCAGTCTAATGAGGAGCACGGTAAGCCACGTCCCTGGAGAGGAGAGGGGCTGAGGGGGAAGCTGGGTTACGCAGGAAGCAGTGAAGGCGCGCTTGGCTTCTGCCACTTCTCCTGGGTTACTTGTCTGCCATCTGGTCCCTGGGGCAGGTGGGCGGGGGTGAACCTGTGAACTGAGGGCTTCCACGTCCGTGTTAGGAATCTGGATCCTAAAGCTCAGGGGCCCTGGGCAGGACCCCACAGCCAGTCTCTGCAGAGCACCAGCTGTGGGGCAGAGCTGCCAGCCCCGAGGTGGGCCTGCGGGGCGTCTTCTGAGTGTCCACCGGGACCCAGGACCCTGCTTCCTCAGGGCCACACATTAAGTGGGCGACGGACTCACGGAAAGAGCCCAGGCCCCTCGGCCCCCAGTCTGGCACCACGTGCCACACCCCGCCTCTGTTGGCCTGCCCCCGTTAGCTCCCCTCGGTCTCCCTGGAATAGCAGCTGCCTCGTGCCTGACAGAGAGCTCAGAGCTCTGCAGGCGCATCTCTGGTGACTCACAGCCCGTCCCCAGAGTCAATGTCATCCTTGGCCGGCTCTGAGGGGCAGAGAAGTGAAGCTGCTTCCTCCAGCTCACCCAGGCAGGGACAGGACTTGACCGTGGCTTCTGTCTCAATAAGGAAGTCCTTCTGCAGAGCCACTCGCCGTGCCCGGCCACGCCAAGAAGCTCCCGCTGCCGCCTGTGCCTGCCGCGTGCGTACTGTGCCTCCCTGGTTGCTGCAGGCAGTGGCCGTGGCCGCGTCTCCAGCCTGAGTCTGCGAAAGATGAGTGCAAGACGAGAGTGAGGCAGGCTCTTCCGAGGGCACCCAGGTGCCCTGGGAGGAGGCAGTCGTCAGTCAGGGTCTCTCTGCCCCGGGCCCAGCAGGGTGAACGCCTCCCAGACAATCTGAGCCGGTCTTTCCAGCTCACCCAGTGGAACGGGCTGGGGAAGGGTCAGGCTTTCTCCCCTCCAGCCCCAGCTTTGTTGAGATATTACTGACATAAGAATATGTTTATTTACGGTGTAGAGCTCAGAAGAGAAGTCCCCTTTGTGGGTGTGTGGGGGCTTGCTAGAATGTAACACAGCACCGTTAATAATAGTCGCCATGCTGCACACAGGATCCCCAGAATTCACCATCTTGTAGTTGAAAGTTGTACCCCTTGACCAGCGTCTCCCTACTTCCCCCACCCCCAGCCAACTGCCATCCTACTCTGGTTCTTTGATTTTGACTTTTTTCGATTCTACATGTAAGTGAGAACACACAGTGTTTGTCCTTCTGCGTCTGACTTATTTCACTTAGCGTTGACCTCAGGGCCATCTGTGTTGGTGGAAAAGGCAGGAAAGGTGCCTGCACTCCTGTATTCACACAGCTTTGCTCACAGTAGCGGGTGGGAACGCCCTCAGCTTTCTCTGTGTGCCGGCTGGCGGAGGGGCAGAGGGGCTCAGGCCACGGGCTGCCTGGTGCGTCCGCTGCTCGCTTCCCCTTTGGGGGCATCATCTGGGCCTCAGGGGGCTTGGGCGCAGCAGGTGTCCTAGAATAGAGCCCAGGCCACAGCCCAATCCCTCACTGAACACGCGGCCTCCCGCTGCCGCTGCTCCGCCAGCAGAATCACATGCATCCCACCCCGCCCCCAAGCAGAACAGCATGACCTTTGGAAAAACCAAAGGCTTGCTTTTGCCCCATCCATCAGAGTGATTTTGCCAAAAAAGTGAGTCTGCTGGCAGCTTGCCCCTCCATCTCCCTCCCCGCATCAAGGAACTTGGCATTTTCCCTTCTAGGGACCCACAGAGGAGGGCAGCGGGGTAGGAGCAGCCCTCTCTCCTCACTGTCGGGCCAGGGCATGAGGCTGGGGTGGCCTCAACAGCGCGCACGCACAGTCACTCCATCCTCCATGGGGCAGGGGTCCCAGGGGCTGTCAGAGCCGGGGAAGGGAAAGGGGCTCATGAGTGCAGCAGCCCGGCAGACTGAGCGGGCGTCTGTCTCGCTCCCTGCAGAGCCCGCGGGAAGACTTTTCCTCCCGCTTGGAAGTAAAAGAGCAAATCCGTTCTCACTCGACACCGCCCCCCAGCAGGTTCCGTAGGAGAGAAGGGCCAGGTGTGCACAGGACTAGCTGGCGACGGGCACTCTGTCCCTGGGCAGGCTGTCCTCACTGACTTCCCGCTGTGGCGGTGTGTCCTCTGGGCTGACCGCCCCACAGTGGTGGCTGCAGGTGTCATTACCTCTCTAGGCAAGTAGTTTCTCAAGAGGCCCCCAGCCAGATGTCAGCATGGGGCTGGGGGCAGAATCCAGAGAACCTGTGCTCTCCCAAGCTCTGTCCAGAGTGTCCGGGAGAGCAAGTGCCAGGGCCGCTGCTGGCTGGCTCACCTCTCCAGCCGAGAATGGATATGTGAAAGGAGCTCTCGACCAACAGTGGGAGAGCTGGTTTTCCTTGCAATAATACATTGCCCCAAACTTCCTCTGGGACCTTAAGTGAGTCAACTTCCCTTTCAAGAACCAGACACTCCCTGGGCAGCGTCTCAGGCTGCCTCCATTGAACTGGCCTATGTGTGAAAGAGACATGAAACCCATGTGGGCAAAGCAGACTCTGTGTTAGGCTTCCCATCCGAGGTGAGGCCAGGGCCCTCAACTGGATATGAGGAACCAGAAGACGTCAGATGTTTGCTGAGATGAAGTAAGCAGGGGCCTGGGCTGGTAGTCAGGGGAGTGGGTCAGGGGTCAGCCCTGCTGCTCCTAACCGTGGGCCCCTCCCGCTCCTTCCCCCTCCCTGCCCAATGCCCCTGGCTTTCCAGAGTCACCTTTCTTGGGTCCTGGCAGGAGAATCATAGATGGTTGAAGATGCTGCGGTGGGGAGCTCTCCAGAGCCTGTGTTCAGAAACCAAGATTTCTGCTGTTCCCTCGCCTTTTCTTTCCTTTTCTGTTTCTTGCCAAGGTCGCCCCAGGCACATGGTAAAGCAGATAAAATTTCTCTTTAATCCGTGAACAGGCCGCACCACTCCCCCAGCCCACTGAAAGAATCCCTCTGAACCTTTTCGTGAGCCTTATTGTCAAGACTTTCACATCCTGATGGTGTGTAACAGGGCCCCTGTCCCTGCCGCCCCCCGCCTCCCCTCTCGATCTTCCCTGTCCTGTGGCTCCTCTGTGTCGCTTGGTCCTGTCTTAACTTTGCTTTCTCCAGGCCGCCCCCTCAGAGCCTCTAATCTCCTCTTGCACATCTCTCTGATCAAGTCAGAAAGTTTTGAGGTCATCGTGGTGCAGCCTTCCCCCAGGGAGCACTCACTTGGAAAAGGTCAGCTCAGCACACCAGCAGTGTCTGACCTCTCCACTGGCCTGAAATAAGAGTGGTCTACAGTAATATAACGTGTAATATATATAATGATGTAACTGTGAGGAAAAGACATCTTAAAAAGTTATAGCAACACGTGTTCTCTTCTCTGCAGAGAAATTTTCACCAAACCCTTCTCCCCACAAAGAATAAACCCTCTAAAACCTTGCTGTTCACTATGGGGCCTGCAAACCGCAGGCACCAGCATCACCTGGCTGCTTGTCAGAAATGCAGGCGCTCAGAGGCCCCCAGACCTACTGAGTCAGAGCCTGCATGTTTACCAGACAACCTCCCCCCAGGGGATTCTCACGCTGATAAAGGTGTGGAAGGCCCACACCCCAAACACCCCTGGGCCTGAGCACACGCACGTCTCAGGTGAGGCCGGGGGAAATCCGTGCCCCCTGCCCCTTTGCCCTCCTTGTAAAAGACACAGAAAGCAGTGGTGGGCTCTGCTTCATCTCCAGAGTTGTTCAGAAGCAGGGTTTCCGTAGAACAGTGCACTTGTGCCAGGAGCAGATGACCATAATTCATCCTTCCCTCGAGTTCTCTGAAGGATGGCAGAGGTGGGAAGATGCTTTCAGGTGTGAAGGAGAGGAAGGTGTGGAGCAATGAGGCTGTGGGCCTGACCGGCCCCTGGGCTTCGCCCTGCAGCAGTGGTTCAGCTCCACCCCTTCGGCGGCCCTCCAGCCTCACCCTCGCACCCTTGGCTAAGGAGCCTGCTTTCCTCGGGGGCATCTGGAGATGATGAGTGGCATCCTCAGACCTCGGCCTTTTTTGAGCAGCATTGCCAGTTTTGACTTGCAGATTTCCCAGGAAATCACTCGGTCAGAAGCTGGTCATTTGCTCAGCTGTGCGGTCTGGCCCCCTGGGGGAGGCGTCGCCTTCTCCATGAAGCATCGCTGAGTCTGTCCCCATGCCTGCGTGGCTATCCCACAGGGCTCTGAGGCTGGGGGGAGAGAGCCACGCTGGCCTCCCCTCCCCCTGCGGCCAGGGCCTGAGGCCGCCTGGGTGACAGGCATGCCGATAACTGATAACCACTGTCTTCTTTTCTCCCCTCCAATGCTAACCCTCGGGAACTAACAGCGAGCATTCAGAATGAGCGTAAGTCCCCGGGGTGCCTGTCTGCACTGTGCCTCTGGGAGGTGGCGGGCAGTAAGAAGGGGCGGGAGAAGGTGGAGGACACTGGGGTGCTAGCGGCTTCTGGAAGGACCGCTGCCCCCCGTCCTCCAGTGGCTGGCATGGCAGTGCAATGAGGACTTTGGATCTTGGGGCTGGGAGCTGGAGCTGGCTCTTTGGCTGCAGACAAGCCCCTGCGAAGGCCTCTGGGGACTAAAGCGGCTTTCGGCCCTAGCCTCACCACAGTTTGCCAACTATTGATCCTACAGGGCTCAGAACCATCATGGCACTAGGTTCTGGAAATCGAGCTGCTTTGGGTTCCTTTATTCATTCAGTGAACGTTTATCAAGAACTGTTGTATGCTAGACATTGTACTAAGCGTTAGAATATATGAACAAGTACACCAAAAGCCTGGCCTTCAGTTTCTCATAAAGATGAGAACATAAAGGGGTTCTTCTTATGCTTAGTGCTTGACACACCGCACCCTTTCTTGCAACCCTGTTTAAGCAGTTGGGTCTCTGGAACGGGGCGCTGCTCACTGCTGCTGGCCTGCTTGTCCGGGTGGCTCCTGAAGCTCTTAGTTTCAGCCGTTCCCCGAGGGCAGGTCCCCTGACTGCTCACTGTGTGTGCTTTCACAGTGTCCCAGCCCCCGACCATCACCAAGCAGTCAGTGAAGGACCACATTGTGGACCCCCGTGACAACATCCTGATTGAGTGTGAAGCCAAGGGGAACCCTGCCCCCAGGTGAGTGCACAGCAGGTAAATCGAAGCTGGTGGAGGGAACAGGACCTGCAGAAAGGGCATCGAAGCCGTCCCCTTCCTCCTGAGCCTGATGATAGTTGAAGCAGCTGAGAAATCCATTCAGAAAATGTCCACTAGGCACCTACTATGTAGAAGGTACAGTTTGGATAAGTAGGAAATGTAGTTGATGAGAAATCTGGGGGCCAGAAAACTTAACTGGCTCAGTTCACACCAAAAAGCCAGGACTAGATATGAAGTTTTCTGACTTTGAATATAACAGTCTTCCCACTGCTTATGTTTCCAGCATCCACCCAATGCTTAGCTTACAGGAAGTCCCTCTTCGCACTAACTTTAGTCTTCCATTCTGAGTTCATATCCGCTTATTTATGTGCATATCCAGATCATGGTGGACTTCCCCAGTAGCTCAAATGGTAAAGCGTCTGCCTGCAGTGCAGGAGACCTGGGTTCGATCCCTGGGTCAGGAAGACTCCCCTGGAGAAGGAAATGGCAACCCACTCCAGTATTCTTGCCTGGAGAATTTCATGGACAGAGGAGCCTGGTGGGCTGCAGTCCATGGGGTCGCAAAGAGTCGGACACAACTAACACACACACACAAGATCGTATAAGGTATCAGCAGACACGAGTCGCAGGCCTGCGGTCCAAGCTCTGTGTAAATGTTCCTCGCACCGTCTGTTCGCCCACCTCACTGCCCTTCAGGGAAGGACCCGTGTCCTTGTGGAGAGGAAGTGAAATGCAGGCACAGAGATGTCAGGTACCTAACTCCAGGCCTCTGACACCCCAGACCAGGGATGACTTCTCCCAAGTAATAAGCACTGGGGATGGGAAGGCCCACCCTCTTCGAAGCAGCAGCCACAAGCTGGAGCTCTGGCGGCTTCACGGCCGACTCGTACCCAGACGTGACAGGCCCTCGTGTGTGTGTGTGTGTGTCGCAGGAGCCGTGAGATGGGCAGGGCCTCGGGGTGGGCACCCTGCTTCTGCCTCCCTCCACGGGTGTGCCCGAGGCGGCTGGCCCAGAGCAGTGAGCGCAGAAGCAAGCAGGGCCTCGCTTGCCCGTGAAGAAGCAGGAGTCCTCGCTTCTCAGGGCTGTCTTTCTCCCACAGCCCTTTGCAGGGCCTGAGATTGCGAGAAGCTGCTATCGTCCCTGCTGCTTATAGGCTGTGTCCTGGGCAGACACACGTCCGCCCCCAGAGAAACAGAGGCTGTTCTAGTCTCTTCATGCTAGGCCCAGTTTTATTAAGGCTACTTTGTATTTTAAAACTGCTCCTCTGGGGTTGTAATGTATAGCCACCATTTTATAATCTACATCCTCTGAGCAGCGCACAGATAACCTGGGGCCATTTCACTTTGACCTTAGAGTCAGTTATCAAATAATGACACAGGCGGAGAAGGGTCCATTCCCTGATCTGTTGGGACCGGTGGAATAGGAGGATTTGGGTTGAGAATGCTTAGGGGTGGGAGTAGCTGCTCACTCTGGATTTTAAAAACCCAGAATTGCTGCCTACTCTTTCAAAGAGCACAGTGCCCCACGGCCGCTTGGTATCTCTCACTGCAGTCCTCACTCCCAGCCTCTGCTGGGTGGCACGGCTAATGTCGGGGGCCTCCTCAGAGGCTCCCCTGGGTGGGACCCAGGACCCGGCACTTTATCAGGTGTCTGAGCAGGTCCTGCTGCTCAGCCAGGGCCGGGACCCACTGGTCTGGAGGAATGGTTACGGCCCGAGTCCCACTCTAGGGCCCTGAGATCCTGGCCTGGAGCCGGGAGCCCGGAGCCCGCCCTCTACTCTTGGTTGTCCCTGACCCTAACCCCCAGCCCACATCGCCCACAGCTTCCACTGGACGCGCAACAGCAAGTTCTTCAACATCGCCAAGGACCCCCGGGTGTCGATGCGGAGGCGGTCCGGGACGCTGGTGATCGACTTCCGCAGCGGCGGGCGGCCGGAGGAGTACGAGGGGGAGTACCAGTGCTTTGCCCGCAACAAATTTGGCACTGCCCTGTCCAACCGGATTCGCCTGCAGGTGTCCAGTGAGTGCTTGGGCCAGGCCCGGGATGCCCCGCTGCTGGGTCGGTGGAGGGCAGGGCGTAGAGGGTCATTCCAGAAGGGCAGCCCACCCTTGGCCTGCAGCTACCTGGGGCATCTGCGTGCCTGGTCTCTGAGCAGGGGTGCGCCTCCCCCAACTCAAAAAGGTTCCTTGGAAAGGAAGTTTCCAAACCGCTGTGGAACAACCTCACTGGGCACAGGGCAGGGAAGAGAAGAGCCTTGGGAAATGTGTGTTCATTCAGGCTGACGAATGTATCTTCCCTGGTGGCTCAGAGGTTAAAGCGTCTGCCTCCAATGCCGGAGACCCGGGTTCGATCCCCGGGTCGGGAAGATCCCCTGGAGAAGGAAATGGCAACCCACTCCAATATTCTTGCCTGGAGAATCCCATGGATGAAGGAGCCTGGTGGGCTGCAGTCCATGGGGTCACAAAGAGTCGGACATGACTGAGTGACTTTACATCAGGCTGACGAAAGGCCTCCCCTGCCTCTCCAGGCCACCCCTGGCTCAGACACACAGACCCTGTCCCTCTCGCGGGCCTTCTTTATTCCCCGTTTCCTCTTCTCTTTGCCCTCCTCGCCACCACCTTCTAACCCAGCTCCTTGCCCAGCCCACCCTCATCGAATCATCTTTTGTTTCTCCCCAGAATCCCCCCTGTGGCCCAAGGAAAACCTAGACCCTGTCGTGGTGCAAGAAGGCGCCCCCTTGACACTCCAGTGCAACCCCCCACCTGGGCTTCCGTCCCCCGTCATCTTCTGGATGAGCAGCTGTAAGTCTCGAGGGCCTGGTGTTTTATTTCTATTTTAATCTTAGGGAGTGTTAAATGGGAAGGGGTCTTCCCAAGGCTGGACGACCTTGACTCGTGAGAACAAATTTAAGGTGGCCATGTGAGAACACGGGCTCTGCAGAGAGAGGTTGCTGGGGCTCACTGCTGAGCCTGCCTGCTGTTAGCTGTGTGATCTCAAGCAACTCGTTTAACGTCTCTGGGCCGCAGTTTCCTCTCTTAAAAAACTAGGGCTGATAAATGTATTTATCTATCTAATAGAATTATTGTGAGGATTCCAATGACAATATGTCCAAAGTGCTTATAACAGGGCCAGACATACAGTAAGTGTTCAGTAATATTTGTGATGATGGATAAGAGCAAGAGGAAAAGAAAGGGGTCAGAGGACGAACTGTCAGTCAGCCAGTTGAAGGCAGGTTGAAACCAAAGCCTCTTTCAATCTGTGGTTCACTGGATCTGCTCTAATTCCATCTTCTCATAGGAGAGAAGAGGGATTTGGGAATGAAACTTTAGATAAAGGAGTGATGGGGAGACAGAGTGTTTGGAGCAGGGAGGACAGAGTACCTCATGCAGAGCTTGTCCTGACTCAGTTTTGGACAGAGGCTCTCTGAACCGTCCGCTGTTTCTTCCTGTGTTTTCAGCCAGAACAAAGGGAGGGGGCATTATGAAGATGGATAGAAGGCTGCCATCTCTCTGAGCATCTCCCTGGCTTCCTGCCTCCCTCCGTCCTGAATGGATGGCTTTGTGCTCAGTCGTTGTCCCCCGCTTGCCTCATCACAGTGCGGATGTGTGGGGAAGGCAGCTGGCCACGGGCCGGGGGGTTGGTCTGTGAGCCCCTCTACGCCCCACACCGCGCTGGCTGGTGTTCATGCTGCTTCCTGAACATATCCCATCAACCTGCTCTTCCATTCTCTCCGCCACCTCCCTAGCGTGAGCCACCATCAGCTTCTCCTTGGGTTACGATAATCATCCATACCTGGCCTCCCTGGTCTTTCTAAAAATGATCCTTTCATTCATAAGCCCTCCCCACCCCCACTCCCGGGTTCAGGCTGTTGGTTCTTACCTTTAGCACACACTGTTCCTGCTGCTTAGAAACCCCTTAGCTCCTTCCTCTTCTGCCTGGTAAATGTCACGGGACCTTCAAGCCTCAGCTCAAATCCCAGGATGGACTGGGTATTCCTTCTCTCAGCTTAGCCCCTTGTCACAACATGGTAAAATTAATTAACTAAATAGAACTACTTTTCAAGAGAAAGAAACAGAAATGGTGACTTGAGAAGCAGTCGTCAGGGATAAGAAGGAGATACCTGTGAGTAAGTTGTCAGCCTTATATTTTTACAAACCTAACAGCCTAGAAACCTGGTCATTTGTGTTTACAGATACAGTGCTTGAGAAAAAATGCAGACAGTGTGGTCAGCATTCTCAGCCCCTCCTATGATGTTATTAATCTTTAAAAAAGCACGCATTTTCATATTTAGCATCTCTAAAATTGGAAAGTGTCCTAAAGTTGATGCTATACATCATTGATTGATGTATATCTTACAGTTGATGGTGCTTTTTTCTTTCTTGGGGATGAGTGGAGGTTTAAAAAATAAAACAAGTAAACATGCCTCCCACTTTGGGGAACGTCTGAAGGACTGTATTTCCTCGCTCTGGCCTCGGAGCCAGTCAGATCTTTTGTGGCATGAATAGGAAATAGAAAGCTGTGGTCACAGAGCAGGAACGTGATCGGCAGACAGGTCTGAATGGAAATCCCACTCCCCTTCATTGCTTTGGCAACCCGGATCTTGTTAAATCCTCTGCTTTCTTATCTCTAAAATGGGAATAACCCCTACCTCAGGGTTGACAGTATTCAATCAAATACTGTGGAGCTCCTGGCCCCAACCTGGCCCTCGGTAGGTGTTCAATCACCAGAACTATGATGATTTTTATTACTGTTCTCATTACTGCTAACCTCCCCCTGTACCCCTGCTTCCTTATAGCCATGGAGCCCATCACCCAAGACAAACGTGTCTCCCAGGGCCATAATGGAGACCTGTATTTCTCTAATGTGATGCTGCAGGACATGCAGACAGACTACAGCTGCAATGCCCGCTTCCACTTCACCCACACCATCCAGCAGAAGAACCCATTCACCCTCAAAGTCCTGACCAGTAAGTGTGCGGGCCCCTGCCCGGGGCTGGGGGCCAGGGGCTGGGAACAGCAGCCCACTGAGCCCAGACAGCCCTGGGCACCTGGATCTGGGAAGTGCCTTGTTCCCACGGCTGACCTAGAAATTCTTCCAGCTCACTGCCTGAGCGACTCTAGCTGCTCTTTAGCAGTATTTCTTGATTCTGGAGCCTTGAGTTAAATTCGGTCCTGCTCCAAATCAGTGCTTCTCAAACTTTGGTGGAGTCAGAATCACCTGGCCAGCTTGGCACCCTCACTTACACCCAGTCCCTCGCCTGCCCGGAGTCCTGGGCCTGTCTGGTCTGCATTAGTTCTCCAGGTGTCCTGGGACACGCCGGAATTTGAGAAGCACTGCTGGCAGTGGTCATTCAGCACCTCTCTCATGCAGTCAGCTTGATTATTTTTCGTCATTGTTTGGTTATCTTTATTTCTAAAATAAAGCAATCGCATGGAATATCTAAATTCATGATACAGCAAAATAAATTGTGTGTGATTCTGTAATATCAATAAGTATATGCTGGACCATATGGAATCGCTGTGTCTGCAAGTTGCAGGTTTATCTTTTAGTTTTATCTGTTTTCATTTTTGTTCCCTGATTGTTTGGCTGGTACCAGAATGAATCAGCATTTCCTGACCCATTTTAGCCCTGATGACCCTTCACCAGGAAAGAGAGAAGCTCTCAGTCTAGAGAGTCACTTTTTGCCAGAGACCAGCCAGCCTGGAGCTTTGGCTACAAAGTCCTCAGCCTGCTCAGACACTGGAAGTGGCTGTATTGGTTTATACTGTGGTTTTGTCACCGAACCTTCGGTATAACAGCCCCCAAAGATGTTCATCTGTCTCAGGCAGTTGTGAATGTTGCTTTCAGTACCGTGGACAGAGGCAGTAGTGGAGGCGGTCAGGCAGAGGGCCCCCTGTGGGGCTGGCCGTTTCCACAGGTTAAAGGAAAGGGACTGAGCCCCGGCTTCCCAGAGCGGACCCGTGGGTGATTGGTGCTGCCTCCTGGGTGGGCGCAGGAGGCAGAGGAAGGCAGCGGTGAGCTCGCCCCTCTCTCAGGACACATGGGCCCTTCTCGCCTCACTGGCCCCCGCGTGATGGGAACCGCAGTGCTGCGGGTCAGCCCGGCCCCACCCTCCAGCCGTCCCACGGGTGGAGATGGGCCCCCAAACAGCTTCCCTCCTGTGCGCCTTCTCCTGCTGTGGGTTTTTTCTCTTTTCCTTTCTCTTCACATTCTTCCCTTTTTTTCCCTTCTTCTCTGTTTCCCCTCCCCATTACCTCTTTTCCCGTTCGTCTCTCTCTGAACCCCATTTCCTCCTCTCCTAATCTCCCCCTCCAACCTCTGCGGCTTCCCACCCCTGCTCAGAGCTGCCCGTACTCTGATAGCCAACAGGATGGCCAGCAACCAGGGACAAGCCTCGCTTGTTCCTAGCAGGGTTGCCCAGCTTCAGTCCACTTGCTGCCTCTTGGTGTTTTTTATTCTGGATCCAGGCCCAGAGAGGACCCCTGAGAAGAAAGTTGGGTTGTCTGAGGTGTCGCCTCAGTGCAGAAGGGACTGCCTGCCAGCTGGCTGAGCTGAGGAGGACAGTCTGGTCTGCCCAGGGGCCTCTGGAGCCAGGACAGGGCAGGCAGCCTCGGGCAGTGGTGGAGGGGCAGGATGTCAAGGCAGCACCTCCCTGGACCTCCTTCCTTGCCTCACCGGGGTCCCTCTCTCCCGACCCAGGCTCGGAGTCTGCCTGCTGTGTGGGGACTGCAGAGTCGGGTAGCCACTGCAGTCCTGGGCAGAAGCTCTCACTGGTGCTTGGGGTAGAGGCAGGGAGACAGAGGTGGTGAAGAGTCTTCCTTTGTAGAATTAAGCAGTTGAAGATTTCAACAACCTTTAGAAGTTGGACTTTCCAGAAACATCCTTTTCTCTACCAGAGTTAGGTAAGGGATATTTGTTTCTGCTGCATTTCTGGGTCCCCTTCCCCACCGAAACTCTCACCTCCAGTTGCTGAGAAATGCGCTGGGCACTGGGGACGGAACCCTGTCAGCTTCCTGGAGTTCTCCCAGGGGCAGCTTTGGCTGGGAGCAAGTTCTGGGCATCCGTGCCAGCTCAGAACTGGGCTCAGTTGCTTAAAATAACTCAGCTGTGCTTTCTCTGCTTTCCTGCCTGGAAAGGACACAAGCGTTTTCTTGTACCTTCAGAACCAGGTCTGGGAGTGGGAGACAAATCAGACAAGTTGGGACAGCTTCAAAGACTGTTCTCACCAGGGGTTTCTTTCATAGTCTGCCCACTGAGGAAGAAATAAATCTCATCACAGCCAACTTTTTATTACCTGCATTAAAGGAAGGAGAGAAAGGATCTGATACAGAACACTGGGCAATATAAAATTATTTAAAATCTTGCTTTGGGAGGCAGTCAGAGACAGTGAAGTGGGAATAACAAAGAGATGCCTGTCCCACTTTGGTCCCGGGTGCCTCCCGGGGACAGGAGGCAGCCGTGGGGAAGGAGCGAGGCTGTCCTTGAGTCAGGCTGGAAAACTAACCCTCCTTCCTCTGACATCTGTTGTCTAAGTGACCTTCTTAGAGGCGTTAGGAAGTCTCCCTGAGTTTCTCAGATGCGCTTCCAAGTCCACAAAGCGTGAGGTCAGTTCTGAGCATGGGCCCTTCTGTCGAAGCTGGTGGCACAGGAGCGTGGCCCCCCGTCCTCCGAGGCCCAGCCACCGCCCCTCCCGCCCCACGCTGCCCTGCCTTTTCATGCCAGTGAGGGTCGGGCTCCACATTTACCTCCAGATAAACCCAAGCCACCTTCCCACACACAGCCAAGGTCTTTTACAATCAGCACACCCCTGTTTAAAGGATGGTTCTAAATAACAAAACTCCTTCTAGTGGACGTTAAGCAGCTCTGGGGTGCAGAGCAATGCCGGTGCTCCTGTTGCCTCCCCGCCATGAGTTGTAACAGGATTCGATCTGCCTTCCCAGATGCAAGTGCTCTGGCAGCCCCTCCTCCCTCAGGCCGCTGGGCTGGGTCCAGGCTTCTCGGGGCGTCTGCTTGGCTTCCAGTGGCTCTCCCGTCCCTACCCTCTGTTGGTGCTGTCAAAGCTTGAACCAGTAGCTGGATGGGGATGTTGGTAGGAGAATGAAAAGCTCCTTAAGGATGTCAGCATGATCTTATGCCCCATTCCAAAATGTCTTTCTCACTGAGGATTAAACGCCCAAGGGTTTTCATGAGCCAACATCAGAGCCCGCTGGTCTTGTTCCAGGATGGCTTCATCCTAAGCTAGTCTAGAGAGCTTTGAACCTCTGTCTTGTTAGCAGGCCTTCCCCTGTTCTAAGTGTAGAACTCACAGCTCACGCACTCTCTCCTGTCCCAGGCTGCCGTTCTGAGCCTAAACTCCAAAGCTCAGCCTAGCTGTCCCCTCTCCCTGAATCACTCCTCGCCTCCGCAGAAGGAGGCGTTTCTGCCAACAGACTCAATTTGGAGACCAGGATAGTGCCCATCTGGGCAGGCTGGGGAGTTCCTGTTGCTGGTCAGCACATGATCACTGGGCACTCCCAGCGGTCCTCCTGTCCCATTCTGCCGATGCTCTGTCTTTGTCTTCTCCCCTCATTTACCTCCCACCCCTCGCAACTTGACTTCTGCTCGGGTAGGGCTTTGCTCTTGCCCCAGGGCTCACTAACACTCCTTTCTCTTTAGCGACCCCAGAAGCTGGCCTGACCCAGAGTCCTGGGAACAGAGGATTTTGGTGGAAAAGAGTTGTTCAAATTGCTACAGGATACCAACTAATTCATATCTCATTTGTTTGAAATTATAGTATGACCAAGCAATTAGAGGTCATGCCTAATTTCTTTATTAAAAAAGAAACTTATTATTGCCTTCTTTTGCAGGATTTAACCTTTTCTTCCCTTTTGGGAGCTGTTTTGTGTTGCTTATTCTTCACCAAGCGTATTTCCTTTCCAAATGTGCTGTGTGTTTCCTTTGCAAAAGACCACTGGTGCTCCCTGGTTGTTTTGTGGCTTTGCGTTTCTGTTGTTCTCTCCCATTTATGCCTCCTTGACCTCTCCGTGGTCCCTGTTTGCTCACCCTCTTTTGTTTATTGCAGACCACCCCCATAATGACTCGTCCTTAAGAAACCACCCTGACATGTACAGTGGTGAGTCGCCGTGGTAACCTTGGGAGTAACCTTGCCTGTCCTAACCCCAGTTTGCCTAACTCAACTGATACTGTGTCATTAACTCGTGCCGGCTGCCAAGTCTTACAGTTGGCCAGGTCAGGGTTCCAAGGTGACTCCTGCAGAACTGGGAGGAAGGTAGAGGTGTTTATGTGATAGTGTGGTCTCCTCAGAGATGCCAGCCTCCAGTTGTGAGTTCTGGACAAGTTTGACCTACCTGGTCAAACCAGGGTAGGACTTCAAAACAGCTTCTCAGAGGTTCAGTAGAACTTAGGAGTCAGTGGTGGGTGGACAGAGAATCTCTGAAAATAAGGGACTTCCCACAGTCAGGAGGAAACAGGAAGTCTCGTTTCCATCAGTGGCTTAAAGAGCACAGGAAACTTTGTAGTGTTTGTTTAGCCAGGTTTAAGTGTCTGGATGTGAATTGCCTGCATAGTGCTCTAGCCTTAGTCACTGGGGATACATTTCACAGGTCCCATATCTCTTTAAAATTCACCTGGGAAATAGGAAGAAGAGTCTTGCTCTGAGTTTTCTTTCAAGGTAGGTATAAATGAAGTTGGTCCATCCATTGCAGTCTATCACCTGATTCTCTTCCCTCCTCTGGAAGCACACTCAGACCCAATCCCACCCCCTCCACCACACATTTGCAAGTCATGGAACAATTTCCATGAGGCATATTTCTAACACATCACACAACTGGTTGCTCAAGCTGATTAGTAGAGTAATTGGCTGTTTCCACACCTGAGCTACCCCCCAAGCATGGCTCAAGGATGTCTCGTTTTCCTTGAGCAGCCAGAGGAATCATCATTTGCTGGCTCTGGAGACGCAGCTGCTCCCAGCATCAGTTATGATTCAGAGCTAAGGCTGCAGGTCCCCAGGGGGGACACTGTGGGCTCAGAAAGATAGGAAGTGTCTGTGTGGTGATGTGCTAATATAAACTGATTGGTGTCTGGAGTGGAGGAAGGGAAGGGGGAGTGAGAGCCAGGGAGACAGGCAAAGGCTTTCACTTGGCAGCCAGAGCCACACTGAGATCCTGCCAAAGAGATTTACTGCCCAAGAATGCAGGGGACCTCTGTTGGATTCTGGGCATTGCTTTCAAAATAATGGGGCCAACCACCATTATGTCAAGAGCCTCAGAGTGCTGGTGTGAAATGTGCCTTCTTCTAAATTAGATTCTGGGTAATCTGTCATGGAAGTAGTCTTTAGGTTGGAGTCTGCAGAAGCCAGGAAGTCTCGCAGAGGCCATCTGGTCCAAGCTCCTTGCTTTATATAAGATAAACCATCGAGGCAATGTGTAGAGTTATTCTACCAGTGATAAGTCTGAGTGATTCTAGCCATTTAATAAACTAATGTGTGACTGGTGGTGGATAGTATTATGAGTAAGCAGGAGTTAGTTAGAAGAATCATCCAAGGCTGGGAAACTAAACAAAGCTCACAGGAGCTCACAGGAAGATTAGCCTCATCTCCTCAATCCAAGGTACATGGGGCTGACCAAGCATGACCTGGGCTAGAAAGGGTATAAACTCAAAGTGAGGCATGTGCTGAACCAAGGATAACTAGCTCAGATGCTTCTAGAAGAAAACAGAAGGTGAAAAGGAAGGAGAGAAGACACAGTCCTTCCCCAAGTTCCTGGACAGAGAGGCATAGTGCGGTGAATAATGCCCAGTACCCCTCTGGGCTTAGCTTTGAAATATGCCCCTTTTGTAACAGCAGGGCCAGAATCACACTTTTCCTACAGTGGTTTGGTATCCTGTGAATGTATGCCAGATGTCCCCTGACATGCTAAGTAGCAGGGGGAAGCCGGTCTGAGATAGTAACTTACCACTTAGAATTCATCCTGGCAAGGAGACGGGCAGAGCGTGCCCTCTGAGGCAGTCTGCCTGGAGTTAAACTCAGGTTCCAAGACATGCCACCAAGTGGCCTTGGGCAAGTTATTCAGTCTGTTGGAACTTTACTCTCCTTATCTGCAGAATGGGTATATTACCTGCTCCAAAACATTGCTGTGAAGATTAAATAGCATAATGTGCTTATGTCCCTAGTGAGATGTGAAACACATTCATGATTAATAAATGTTACCATTGTTGGTATTAAAGAGGATGGTTTAGTGTTGACTGGATCAAGCACGGTTGTTCTTTGCTTCTGAAATTGAGGGATGTGGAGGAATTGAAGGGGAGAGAGACAGGCACAATCACAGGAAGAAAGTACTATGGAGGAAGAAATTGTAGGGCAACTAGAAAAAAGAAAGCTTTTCCTGTTCTCAGCTATGCTGAGAGCACAGTGAGAACAAAGCTCCAGCTACTGCCTGAGGGGCTGGGGTAGATTTATGGAAGAGATTTCTTGGCAGTAGAAGATATTAAATTTTACTAGCAAAGAGTTTTGCTCATCTTCTGGGGTTGCTTGGTCAGCCGTTTCTAGCGCCAGAGAGGTGGTGAGATGCCAGGAATCCAGCCCCGTGAGTTCTTAGTTGCGAGAACTGGAAGCAGCAAAGGTAGGATCCAGCCACCCCTAAAAGCTGTGTGTGGCAGAGGTTTTCAGACACGTCTGATTCATTGAACTCTCTTCTGCTAACGCGCAGCACTCGACAGAGGCAAGCAACTCGGATTTCCCTTAGTCTTGCCGTGTCCTCTTGCAGGAGGCGAGTTTGTGCTGAGGCAGTTTTCATTGTCTCTGTAAAGCCAAGGTGGTTGAGGCAGAGGCATCTCCTGATGAGCCCCTGCTGACCAGATTCCCTGCTAACGATGAGCCCACGCTGGCTCCACAGCAAGAGCAGCAGAGGATGGACTGCCTGTGACCTCAAGGTTAGATGAGCCCATGTGGGAAGCTGTGAGCCTTCAGAGACGTGAGCGTTAGCAGCTGGATTCTGAGTTTGTTCAGATATCAGGTCTGACTCCAGCCTTGATGATTTATGAGAATAAGAGAAGCATCATCACACTGGAGAGGCTGGATCCCCACCTCTGAGACAGATCCTTTGAAACACTCTGTCATCTTCCAACACATACAGCTCACACAGCAATCACATTTGTCTCTAGCACCCTTCCTGGGTCTGTATCTCCCAGGAAAGAAATGAGCTACCCTCCCTTGGGAGCAGTGGCTCCCAAAGGTACCAGCTGGCTTATCCCTCGTAAACTTTCCTGTAAATCCGTTTCATGTAAGAGGGCATTTCTTCACAGCCTCCCCTTTGAGTCCAGCGTTTTCATCCCTTAACGATCCCCTGTGTCACCCTGACTCCTCTTTAAACTTTCCATGGCCTTAACAATCCAGTTGAGATGTCTTTGGAGCCTCTTAATTTCCAGCCCAGCTTCTGTTTTTCCAGTTTGGGAGAGAAGGATCTCCCAACTTTATTGAATAGACATCGAGGAGAGAAGGACTCTGAGCTGAGATGGCAAGAACAATATTTGAGGGAAACATCGTGGAATAGTTTCACCAGAGAAGCCCATTAAAACAAAAATATCTTTCTCTTTTATCTCTTTTGCCCTTGAATTTTGGTATTCTTTGGTTTGAGTTAAGAAAGAACTGACTGTCAGTCCTAGCAACAAATAGGGTATCGATCTTTAAAGAGAGGGGCAGTCTAGAATAGATGCTGCAGCTCAAGCTTTGGCACCAGTGGTCCAGAATCCAAACAAAACTGGCTCATGACTTTGCCAAGTCTGTTGACTCTGCTGAGCCTCTGTTTCCTCTCTGGAAAATGAGAGGCATACCCCAGGTTTGCTGGGATTTCCGAACGTGACGATGGTGGTAGAGACGGAGCCAAGCCCAGTGCTTGGCCCGCAGTGGGCGGCCAAGTGGCAGCCCTGACTATGACCTCTGCCTTTAAGGTACCCTTCCCTGTATTTCTGAACCTCAGCCTGGTTGCAGTGGCTTCTCCTCCTTTGGGACGACTCTGGTTGCTAGCCCGCATCCTATAAGTGAGGGATGCTGTGGCCTTTCATAGGCCCAGCTGCAGTGTGTCCAGGCAGCCACAGGGGGCCGCTGTGCTCACTTCCCTCTCTCCCATACTTGCTGTGCTGGTCACGTGTGCTTGCAGGGCTGCATGCTAAGGTGTGAGTTAAATGTCCGCAGGGACACACATTGGCTGCCGCAGGTTTGGGTCCCACGTGGAAGGAATATGCTGACTGAACTTCCATGTAACCCCCCAGTTCCCAGCTCTCAACAGATTCACCAAACTGGCACCAGAGCCTCCTGCCTTCAGACCTCCTTCTCCTGGTGCCCCTGACCTTGTGTTGTCTGACCGTTTGAGTGACTCCAGGCTGATGGGTGGGAGGAAGCTGCTGCCTTGGCATCAGACTTCTTTGGTACTGAGAGCGGGATGTGCTTAGAGTTACAGATGGTAACCAGTTAACCACATAATGGATTAACCCTTCAGTAGCCCATGTTGTATGTGTGTATGCTGGTGGGACAGATGAGGACATCCACATAGCGAGATGGCACGGGGTAAACTGTTGCCTTCTTTTTTCTTCTTTCCTCCTCTTGAATTTATTCATTCCACAGACATTTACCAACACTTGCTACATGCCATGTATTGGTGCCAGCAGACTAATTACCTCCACGTATGTTTCATCACTCCTTCCCCTTGATAAAAGGATAAAATACATGCCAGTTCTGTGACACACCCTCCTCTGATGGCTGATGGAGAGAAGCTGGGTACCTGTAGGACAGGAGCCCCGCTGCGCCAGCCAGACCCCAGCTAGCCCCTGAGCCCAGCAGGGGCACTGAGACAGGGTCCCCACCACTCTGTCCTCATTCCGCCAGCACCCAGTAACAGTACCCGCCCTGCCTGGAAGCAGGCTCGCTCTCACTCCAGGCACCCAGTAACAGTACCTGCCCCGCCTGGAAGCAGGCTTGCTCTCACTCCAGGCACCCAGTAACAGTACCTGCCCCGCCTGGAAGCATGCCCGTTCTCACTCCAGGCACCCAGTAACAGTACCTGCCCCGCCTGGAAGCATGCCCATTCTCACTCCAGGCACCCAGTAACAGTACCTGCCCTGCCTGGAAGCAGGCTTGCTCTTACTCCAGGCACCCAGTAACAGTACCTGCCCCACCTGGAAGCAGGCTCGCTCTCACTCCAGGCACCCAGTAACAGTACCTGGAAGCATGCTTGCTGTCACTCCAGGCACCCAGTAACAGTACCTGTGCCACCTGGAAGCATGCCTGTTCTCACTCCAGGCACATCTGAGGGCTCCCAGCCCCTGGCAGCCCTGCCTCCCCTCCAGCTGAGTCAGAAACCCATTAAACCTGTGGGTAGGCCCAGCTTGCATTTATATTTTTAACTCTTCTTGTTGACAGTCATACACCTTTTGAGCAAAGGTGACCCTTCCAGTTTGCCCTTGCTTTGGGGTTCCTGGTTACAGAATCCTTGTTCTTCCTCGTCCCATCTCATTATTTCCGTAGAACTGTGCAGAGAGCTCTGAGGGAGAGGTGAGGCTCAGGTAAGGTGGGGTCCACTGCGCTGGGGTGTCCCCAGACTTGCATGACCCCCTCCACAGGGAAAGAGCGACCCTGAGCGTGTCGCCTCTGTGAGCCCCTGTCCTTGGAAAGCTGTGTGTGTGTCGCTGATTGCAGGCCCCAGGGCTGCTCCAGGCTGGTGGAGTGGTGGAGCGGCTCCTCCATCTTGGCTGCACTTGCTTCTCACCCCTCCCTCAGTCTCTCACATCCAATTAACACCCTCCTCCCTGCTGTGCCAAAGTCATTAGTGAAGCGGCAGATTGGTTTTTAGCCCCACAGTGATTTCCTGTCATCCCTGTTCATTAATTCTCCCCCTGTCTTTGCTAAGCCGTCAATAATACTCCTTGCATCTCTGACTGTTCATCTGAGTCTTTGTGGCTTCACCCCAGATCCTTGTCTCCGGGCTCCCAAAGAGCAGGTGGTCTGTCCTGTGGCCCCAAGCTGAGAGGCCCTCCCTGGGGCCACCGTGCTGGCCTCTGGATCCCAGCACGGGATGCGCAGGGAATGCACTGTCCCTGCTCAGGCAACCCTTGCCCCTTCCAGGGCCAGAGAGGCTTACTGAACTGGGGAGACGCTGGGCTCCTCTTGGCAGAGCCTTTCAGAGCTTAGAGCTGCTCACACACATGTGCCGGTGGGGCCAAGGAGCCCCGCGCTTCCTAACACACCTCTCTTAATAATGCCCCGGCCCCTGGGGTGGTTTCAGCGGCGCGGCAGGGGCTGGGGGGGTCTGGGGCTGGTGCCTCTGCGGCTAAGGGCATCATCAGGAGGGCATGACGACCTTTCTCTCTAGTCCAACAGCTCGGCCCAGCTGGGACAGCCCTCTGGGCAGGAAGCTCACAGAGCTTGTTCCATCCTGTTTCAGCCCGTGGAGTTGCAGAGAGAACACCCAGCTTCATGTATCCCCAGGGCACCGCGAGCAGTCAGATGGTGCTGCGTGGCATGGACCTCCTGCTGGAGTCATCGCCTCCGGGGTGTATGTACGGTTTGCACCCTGACTTCTGCCCGCCTTTGAGGAGGATGGGTTGGGGGATTGTGCATGCTCTTGTTGCAACATTTTTCAGGGGGTAGGGTGGGAGAGAGAAGCAGACAGCTCCTAATGAGGATGCTGCCAATCATCGTCATCCCATTCCAGCCGCCTTTCTTTCTCAGATAATGAGGAGAGGAGGTAGCTAGGCTTCCTGAATGTGTTAGACCCCCTTGTGATCTTAGCTGAGTCCTTTGTGTGCCCTGTGGCCGAGCATCCCCTTTGCACAGAAGGGATCAGCCCTCGAAGGACACGTGTCCTCCTGAGCCCGAGGACACCATGAGGACACCGTGGTGTCCTGGGCTCCACACAGGCGTGGCAGAGCCACATTTGGTGGTGAGTCCCTGTTTCTCGCTCGGTCTCTCTTAGCCCCACACCAGACATTGCATGGTACAAGAAAGGCGGGGACCTGCCATCCGACAAGGCCAAGTTTGAGAACTTCAACAAGGCCCTGCGCATCACCAACGTGTCCGAGGAAGACTCCGGGGAGTATTTCTGCCTGGCCTCCAACAAGATGGGCAGTATCCGGCACACGATCTCGGTGAGAGTGAAGGGTACGTTGTGCGCATTTCTCATTACGTCGGTCTCGCCAGCCCTCACCTCCACGGCCACCCCTCCCTCTCGGGGTGGTTGCGTGAGTGAGGACGACACCACTGCTGAGTGGCAACAGCGACCTGCAGGAGTGTGTGAGGGCAGGGAGGAACGGGGGTGTCACGGGCGGAGATCCGCCCACCATTGCCCTCCTCCCCTGAGCGCCGGGGGCTCTCGGCAGGCGCACTCTCTTCTGTGGCCCGTTTGGATGACCCGGAACCTGTCTTTCGTTTCTCATTCCTGTTCATGGTGTGTTGTCTTGGCCCTGTGCTGTCTGTGTGCTTGAACGTGGTTCTTTTTAAAAACGGGGAGGGATCATGGCCTGAATTATTTTTTTAGGAAATCACTTCCCTCCCCTAAAAACACTGAGCTGTTGTCAGCAATGGAGCACGTGTCTTTGTGGGTCCCAGCCACGGGGCTGGGAGGTCCACCAATCCTCAGTCTGAATGGCGGGGCTGAATGGATGATGATCAGGGTGATGAGGTTAAATACCACAGAACAAGAACTTTCTGAGCACAGGCTCATTGACCTGTGACCTTGGTTTCAGCACCACACTCAGAATAGGGGTGCTTAACATTTATTGGGGTTTCAAGATCTTTGAACTCTGATCTGAAGGACCCTCTTCTCAGAAAAATCCACGTATTCACAAAATTTCCAAACAGTTGGAAGGAGTGGCCAGCTAAGAGCTTCTGCTGGCCAAAGGTCAATGGTAAAAGAATGAGCAGCACGCCTTTCCTAAGTGGTCTGATCTCGCAGCAATAGCGTGGAAATCCAGCGGGGCCAGCCCTTGCTACTTTACTGCCCTCCCCGGCTTGAGCCCTTGGGTGCACATCAGGAGGGCCTGCTGCTGCTGCTGAGTCGCTTCAGTCGTGTCCGACTCTGTTCAACCCCATAGACGGCAGCCCACCAGGCTTCCCCGTCCCTGGGAGTCTCCAGGCAAGAACACTGGAGTGGGTTGCCATTTCCTTCTCCAATGCAGGAAAGTGAAAAGGGAAAGTGAAGTCGCTCAGTCATGTCCTACTCTTAGCGACCCTATGGACTGCAGCCTACCAGGCTCCTCCGTCCATGGGATTTCCCAGGCAAGAGTACTGGAGTGGGGTGCCATTGCCTTCTCTGAGTAGCTCTCAAATCATTGGCCACCTGGGCTTGCCCCGGGGATTCTGACTTACTAGGTTGAGGATGGGCCCTGGCATTTGTGTTTCTTAAAAGCTCTTCAGGAGGCCCCAGTTTAGAACTCTTGTTCTGTGAACTTGAAATAAACCAGTCCACATCTGTAGTGCTGAGTCAACCAAAGGTCTGGACCGTCATCCCATCAGGACGAGCCCTGGGCAGGTGGCAGGGGGCTGGCACTCGGGGGCTCCTTCCCTTCGAGAGGGAGCCCACTTGGTTCCTCTGCCTGCTAGTGTCATTTGACACCCCTGCCTGTGCCTGTCCTTGTCTTCCAGCTGCTCCCTACTGGCTGGATGAACCCAAGAACCTCATCCTGGCTCCTGGCGAGGATGGGAGACTGGTGTGTCGAGCCAATGGGAACCCCAAGCCCACGGTCCAGTGGATGGTGAACGGGGAGCCTTTGCAATGTGAGTAACCGCTGCTGTCCTGCCTGTCTCTGCTCTCCCTCCTGGGAGCATCCAGCTCCCCAGCCCTGTGGACCAGCTCTGTGCCATCAGAAGTGAGGGAGCAGCCCATCCCTTTGGACCCTTCAAGAGGAAGGAAACCTGCCTCCTTTGTGTGAGAGAGAACAGGAGGCCCGTGCCCGTGTTTAGGGGATTTCTGCTCCCTAGGGTTTTTTCATAAATTTCTGCTTTCTGCCCCTAATAACTGCAAACTCAGTTCAAGAGCTGGGAACCTCAGCTGTGTCCCTGAGATTATGGGCACTGGGTCACGGGGCTCAGGAGGTAGAGGAGACCTTGGTAGCTCATCTTCATTGCCCCCCACCTAACCCCTCCCTCTGCTGAGGGTATAATAAGAGGCAAGTTTGTGCGACAACATGGACGATACGGTCGGAAACAAGGGGAAGCCCCTCTGAGAGCAGAGCTGCCCAGACCAGTTACTGAGTGCACACTGGCCTCCAGGAAGATTCAGTCCCCTCCAGATGCAGCGGTGCACGGCTCCAGGCTCCCTCCAGCCAGAGGTCTCAGTCGAAGTTTCACGTCTGAGTTCACTCTAGTTGCATTTACTTTTTAAAAAGTAACTTTATTTGTTTTTGGCTGCGCTGCGCCTTCATTGCTGTGCAGGCTTTTCTCTAACTGTGGGGAGTGGGGGCCCCTCCCTGGCTGTGGGGAGCAGGGGCCCCTCCCTGGCTGTGGGGAGCAGGGGCTCATCTCCAGTTGCAGTGAGTGGGGGCTGCTCTCCAGTTGCAGTGTGCGGGCTTCTCACTGCTGTGGCCTCTCTCCTGGTGGAGCTCGGGCTTGGGCGCAGGCTCAGTGGTTGCAGCCCCCAGGCTCCAGGGCGCAGGCTCAATACTTTGCTGCTTGGGCTTAGTTTCTCCATGGCATGTGGGATCTTCCCGGGCCAGGGAGCGAACCTGTGTCTTCTGCATTGGCAGGTGGATTCTTTACCACTCTCAACTACCAGAGAAGCACTGCTTTACATTTTAATTGTCCTGTCCTTACTTTCTCTGAAGGGTCAGAGCAAATACAAACTGTATTATCAACCAGACGGCGCAGAAACTAGATGGCAAGAACTCAGAGCCTCACTCGTGAGCAACAGCTGATAAAAGCAGGTGGAGAGGGAGGGAGACAGGCAGAGGAGAAGGCGTGAGTGCACTTTTCTAGACATTTATTGTGTGCCGGGCGCTGAGCGTTTCTCTTACCTCGTTAACCTCAGACGTTGAAGATGAGGAAATGAAGTGCTGCCTTTGCAGCAGCTGCCCAAGGCCACACAGCCTGGGACTGAGGGAGCTGGGGGCTGCTGTGGCAACGCCCAGCCTGCCTTGTTTGGCACTAAGCCTCTAGCTATCCTGGGAGATAGCCTCCCCCTGCATACAAGCCACTTACTGACTTGGCCTGCCCTCTGCCCTCCTCCCTGTCCTGATGGCACTTTGGGGATAAGGCAGACAAAGGCTCTAAACTCCACAGCACCATTCAAGAAATGCAGAGCCCGGGATTTGCAGCTGAGCCCTGGCCCTGGCAAGGTCCCCCATCATTCAGGGGAGTGACTGGCAGAAACGCGGGTCGCCTCGCCAGGCGAGCAGACGTAAAGTTGCTGGCGTTGCTTCCTTTGTGCCTTTTTGCTGAGACGCCGGAAGAAGGGTAAGAATGCTGGCCTTGGCTTTGTTCACCGCTGATTGCGCATCTCCAGGCTCAGACCTGCTGTCTGTGGGGTGGCGCCCGTGCCGGGCCCTGGGTCCCCCTCTGCCGACTCCTGGGGGAGGTCTGAGTGATCCTGGGTGCGGTCATAGATCACACAAGCCAAGTCATCTGGCCCAGGCCAAAACCTTACAGAGGAAAGGCACCTTGTGGTGTGAAAGATGAGAAAAGGGTGGATTCTTTACATTTCTGGAAAACTTTTATTTGTATCGCTCGTTATCTCATTCTTGCCCTCTTGCACTACCCTTCCTCAGAGGAGGGGAAGATGGAAGAAATGCTTCCCTACTTGACAGGTGAAGGAAGTGAGGCCTGCAGGAGCTACTGATTTGCCCCGACTCTTAGAATGATTCAGGCTTCCCAGGGAGCTGGTGGTAAAGCACCCCTCTGCCAGTTCAGGAGACATAAGAGATGCGGGTTCGATCCCTGGGTCGGGAAGATCCCCTGGTGGAGGGCGTGGCACCCACTCCAGTATTCTTGCCTGGAGAATCCCGTGGACAGGGGAGCCTGGCAGGCTATGGTCCATAGGGTTGCAAAGAGTCGGACGTGCCTGAAGCGACTCCCCAGCCTCCGCTGTCTGCATCCACAGCCAGTGGGGCTGGGAGAGCTGCGGCACGGGTGTCCTCAGTGCGCACGTGTCTTGGGAAGGTCAGGTCCCTTTGGCAAGTGCAGAGGCGCATCAACTTTCAGCAGGCGTGTGCCTCCAGGTTTAACTTTGTGGACATCTGCAGAGTGCTCTGCTCAGAGGATGGGAAGTGGGTAGGTCCCACGTAGTTGTGTATTGCTTTTCAAAACACTCTTCATATGCTTTTCAAAACACTTTAGAGTATATGCACATTGGGTTAAAATGATAACAGCAACCAGTCAGCCCTCCAGCCACATGTGCTCAGCCCTCTTCTAATGACGTTCATAGACTCTTAGTCATCCTCACAGAAATGCCACAGGGTGGTATGTTATCCCCAGACAACGAGACCGAAGCGTTTAGAGCCAATAGGGTTGGTGCGTAATGTGGTTAGAATTCAAACCACAGCTGCCCAGCTGCCATGTAGCTTTGACCGGGATTCCTGTTCCCAGTGGACGGATTGAGAAATAAACTCTGGTAGGCTCAGTCCTACCAGGGCGCCCTGGCCCAAGTCCCACATGCCCTCGCCCGCCTTCCCCATCTTACGAGGAGCACCTTCCTGTCTGTAGCGGCGCCGCCAAACCCCAACCGTGAGGTGGCCGGGGACACCATCATCTTCCGTGACACGCAGATCAGCAGCCGGGCCGTGTACCAGTGCAACAGCTCCAACGAGCACGGCTACCTGCTGGCCAACGCCTTCGTCAGCGTGCTGGGTGAGTGCGCCCCTCTCCGCTCGCCTGCTGGGGGCCTCCCGGGCCCTGCTTGGAGCGTGGGCTCCCTCTCTGATGGAGAGATCGGTCAGGCTGCGGGGCAGCAGTGTGGGGAAGTGTGGAGACCCAGGATGAAATGAGGAGGGGTGATGGAGGCCTTAAAATCTGCAGAGCTAGGTATGCAGATGGTTCATTCCACTCAGAGGATGAATGGAGAGCTGAGACGCCAGTCTCAGTCCCCTTCCTCCCCCGACAAGAGGAGGAATCGTCTAACCTTCTTGGTGTGTCCATGTTGAGTCTCCCCTGGGTTCTCCGTGGCCTCAGGATAGGAACTACCTTGAGTGTGTTTGTGGCCCTCCTGGAGCAGGCAGAGGGCAGTGGGCAGGTGCCACTAGGAGAAGCCTTGGGGCTGTGGAGGGGCGGATACCGAAGCTGCTGGAAGGCTGGGGGCATCCTCTGCAGAAGTGGGACTGGATGTAGACTAGGTGCAGATGGGTAAGCTTCCTCCTTCCTCACCTCATCCGGGAGGGAGGTTGATGGGGAGGTCACGCTGGAATTTAGAAAGCTGCCCCGAGGAGAAGGCACACAGAGATAAGTCTGGTCCCCAGGAGGGGGAGGAAGGCAGACCCCCGCCCAAGGTCAGGGTTAGGTCTCTGGGGTTGCAGACGTGCCGCCTCGGATGCTGTCGCCCCGGAACCAGCTCATCAGGGTGATCCTGTACAACCGGACTCGGCTGGACTGCCCGTTCTTTGGGTCTCCCATCCCCACGCTCCGATGGTAAGTTCCAGGAGACCAGGCTTTCCCCACGGGGGCATCTGTAGGGGCGTCCGTCTCACCTTCTCGTTGCATTTGGCCCATGAGAGGGGTTCGGCAAGTCCTGGGAGCCGCAAAGGGTGGAAGCTGAGACGAAGCTGGCAGAGCATCTGGTCAGACCTCTTACTGTGCAAGGAAGGAAACTGAGGCCAGAGGCTTGCCAAGGCCAGCCATGGGCGGGGGCAGGCGCACGGCTCGGGGTCCCTTCCCCCGGGCTGGTCCTTTCTCAGCATGCTCTGTGTCCTCCTGCTCCGTTGTGAGGTTTAAGAATGGGCAAGGCAGCAACCTGGACGGTGGCAACTACCACGTCCATGAGAACGGCAGTCTGGAGATCAAGATGATCCGAAAGGAGGACCAGGGCATCTACACCTGTGTTGCCACCAACATCCTGGGCAAAGCAGAGAACCAGGTCCGCCTCGAGGTCAAAGGTAAAGGAGAGGGTCGCTAGGTAGAGGGCGCAGTGAGTTGGGGAGTGAGGGGCATCTTTAACTTTGAGAATGCCATCTCCTCAAAGTTATCCGGGTGTGTCACTTTGAAAACGCACCACCCTTAATGTTTAATCCCTAGTGGGACCTCCCTCAGGGCCCCCGGCTGGCCTGGGTGCTGCACACACTTCCCTAGGCAGGGAAGCCTGCTCCCTACACTAGCTTCCCACCACCGCCCCAGAAACCACATCCTGTGTTCTTGAGCAGCGAGAAAGGACCTGGGCATTATTTCCATTGGGGATCTCCTATTCCGGGCCTCCCCAACCAGTTCACCTCACTGAATCCTATTTCTGCCACCCTCTGCGGTCTGTGCAAGCTGGTCGTGCATGTCACCCCGTGGCCGCTCGGGGGTGGGGGTGGCAGAGAGGAGCTCGAGCTCAGGCGCTTCTCCGCAGACCCCACGAGGATCTACCGGATGCCCGAGGACCAGGTCGCCAAGAGGGGCACCACGGTGCAGCTGGAGTGCCGCGTGAAGCATGACCCCTCCCTGAAGCTCGCGGTCTCCTGGCTGAAGGATGACGAGCCGCTCTACATCAGCAACAGGTCTCCGCTCCTGCCTCCCGCCTGCTGCTCTCTGGGGCCCTGCCTTCTCCCTCGCTCCTGGTGATGCGTAGACGCACCTGGGGCTCCTATGTCGGTGTGTCGCTGCAGAACCGCCAAAGAGGGTTCTGGACCCCTCTGGGGAGGCCCCCTCCAGTGCCTGCCCTCTCTCCGCTCAGCGCCCTGCTCCTCTCTCCTCCTTCCCTCCTTTCCTTCCTCTCTCCATCTGCACTCTCTTCTCTGTCCTTCGGCCCCTCCTTGCTCCTCTTCGGTGTCCAGGCCGGGCGCCCCCCACCTCCTTTCAGCCCAGCCAGCAGTGCTGTGTCCGCTGACAGAGGGCGGGGCTGCCTGAGCAGGCTCTGACCCTGTGGTTAGTTGGCTTGCCCTTGCTGTGCCTGGGCCCATGCCTGTCCTCTCCCTCAGCCAGATTCGGATCTGACTGGAGTTGAGGGTGGGCCCAGGCGTAGGTGGTATGTAAAGTCCCCCAGCTGTTGGGAGTATGCAGCTGGGGCTGAGAACGTTGCTCTGAGCCTCCCCCCAGGCTCCCTTCTGTGCCAGCTTCCGTCTTGGGGCAGGGTGCACGTGGGTACCAGCTGGGTCTGCTGATCATCTGGTTTCCCCCTCCAGTGGGCACGGGTTTGCTGGCACCCAGCTCCTGGGTGCCCTCCTCTCTCTGTGGAGACAGTTCAGGGGAGCCCAGGGCACTTGGCTGAGCGTAGGCATTGCTCTGGGTTGGAGACAGAACTGGAAGCTTGAGAAGACCTGCCTTCAGGGGTGGGCCAAGCTACGCCCTAATTCAGGAGGGGAGCGCAGAGGACCCGGCGGGGGGGATGCGAGCATGGTGAATACGGAGGGGGCCGCTCTAGTGCCGCCCGTGTTCCGTCCCCTCCATCAAGCTCCACGAGTGCTCAGCATGACAGGAAGACCCTGCGCCTCCCACAGCACTGCGATGAGCCCCCGTCCCCTAGGAGGGGCTGCAGCTGCCCGCTTGGACCCACTGTCCCCACCCCAGGGAGAAGGCCGACAGGCAGTGCCCGCCAGCCCCGCCTCCCCACCTCACTGTCTCCCCTCCACCTTCCTCCAACCC
>SJXQ01007810.1:522106-533658 GCA_006408695.1 Aepyceros melampus
GTCGCGGTCAGCCCGCCCGCCGGGCGTGGGGATCCTCTTGTCTGAGGGTTTGAGGGTTAGGAAGGTGCTCCTCTCAGAGCAGGCTGTACTGGGTGCCTTAGCTCCTGAATGGAATCGCTGAGTCGCCTCAGTCCTCAACTGAAGGGTGCCGGAGGAAAGGGATGGACGGGGTTCTTACAGCTGACTCTAAACCACTAAGTCAATTTAAACTGCCTATCCAGCAAGACAGCTCTGTGTTTGGCCTTCCAACACCCACTGCTGCTTTATTCTCTGCCCGCCTCTCCTGGAGGGATTTCACAGGGTGCCGGGCACTCCCAATGACTCCCTCTTGGCAGCTAGCCCCCAAGCCAGCCTGTAAATACGAAGCCATCCCAAACCCCGGGGGTGTGGTCTCCCGCCCAGCAGAGCGTATCCTGTTTTCACCTCTGCTGTCTCTATGCATCCCTGCACCGTCCCGGGGAGCAGTGGGCCCAGACCCAGTCCCCGCACCAGGACAGCAAGCAGACCGCGTGCCCGCCCCTGACTTTGGAGGGAGCATGAGAAGGCCTCTGTGGGGGCCGGGGCACCCTCCACGGGATGGGGGTTGAGGCCAAGCAGGGGCTGCTGTTCAAGCCTGGCCTCCTGATCCCGCCCTTAGAGCACCTTTATCCCCAGATGACCTGCTAACCTGGATAACCCGTCTTACCTTTGCAGCTGATCAGGCCACTCCAACTAACCGTTTGGCTGCCCTTCCCAAAGGTAATTCCTACTAACCCCGGGACTCGCGCCAAGCACTCCAGGTGCCTCAGAGGGTGGCGCGTAGGAGGAAGGCCCTGCAGGAGAGGGGTGCTGTGCACAGGGGAGGGGGCAGCTCGCCCCACCCCTGCCAAGTCTGACCCCTCTCAGGAGGCCCCGTCCCCTCCCTGAGCCCGTCTAGTCCCGCCCCTTTGGCAGACTGAGTTGTGGTCCCCTCCCAGCCCTTACCTCTGGCCACGCCCACCACTCTCCTGGGGCGGCCTGTTCTCCACGTTGTCTCGGAACACGCCCATCTTTTTGGCAGCCTCTCCAGATCTGCTGTTACTCACCCACTTACAGTCCACGTGCACATGCGTGCAACACGTGAATGTGGCTGCTGGGACTCACCTTTCAGATTCTTCCAGTCACCAGCCAAAATGTGGAAATAACTAGTTCAAAGGGCCAAGGTGGGAGAAAAGAAACTCACCTGCCCTCCCCAGTCAGTGGCCAGGAGGGCACTCACACCCACTTCAGAAACCCAGTGAGACTGGAGCCCCCCCAAAGGCGCTGCCCCACCCTTGCTGGGGGACTCTGTCCTGCTGTCCCTCATGGAAGCTTCTAGACGGAGCTGCTCTCTCCTCCCTGGCCTGGTCCTCTGTGTTTGTCCCACCCCCTTATCCCCCTAACTGCTCTGCCCTGCAAGCTCTCCAAACACCCTCCTGGGCTCCTGCCCCCTCAGAGCCTCAGCACACAGAGTGGAAGATAATTATAGACAGAAGTCCCATACTTCTTTCCTAAAGGTGTGACTTCCAGATGTTTCCACTCCAAGAACACCCACAGATTGGGGTGGGTTGGCCCCAGTTCTCACTACGCCCTGCACCCCTTGATATTCTTTGGGGGGGTGGAATTTGGGGGTCTTCCCTCTTTGTCCTTCCTTGAACCCCAAGGGCAGGGGTGGCCCCTGGGCTGACCTTCCAGCACAGGCTGGGGTTGGTCCCTGCGGGGGGTGAGCTCAGCCCGCCTAAGTCCTGTCTGTGGGACAGTGGCCAGGGCTGGGGCCCGTGCAGGCCGGGCTGGCTCTGACTCTGGAGGCCCCTTCCTCTGCCACCAGGACGACCAGACCGACCCCGGGACCTGGAGCTCACTGACCTGGCCGAGAGAAGTGTGAGGCTGACCTGGATCCCAGGGGATGACAACAACAGCCCCATCACAGGTCAGCACGGGCCCGCGCGACCAGGAGAGAGGGATGCAGCCCAGTGGCCGGCCCGGCCCTGGCTTCAGGCCCCGCCGCCTCCTCACTGGGCGTGTGCCCTGGGCTGTCGACAGGATGAGGCTGTGGTCTGTCTCCCGTTCTGTGTTTGGGAAGAGTTCATGTGCCTCTGTCTCCCTACGGGAGGCTGTCAACCCTGCTGGGAACCCAAGGGCACACCCTGGGAAAGAGCTCACTGACTCAGCTCCCCAGACAGTCCCAACTTCCTTGCCTCCTCAGACTACGTTGTCCAGTTTGAAGAAGACCAGTTCCAGCCAGGGGTCTGGCATGACCATTCCAAGTTCCCGGGCAGTGTCAACTCAGCTGTGCTTCGGCTGTCGCCCTACGTCAACTACCAGTTCCGGGTCATCGCCATCAATGAGGTGGGCAGCAGCCACCCCAGCCTCCCATCTGAGCGCTACCGAACCAGCGGAGCACGTGAGTGCTTGAGGGCTAACGGCAGGTGCTGACACCAGGCACCCGAGTACAGACTAGGTTCCCCGGGTCCCCAGCCACGTGAATTTAGGCAAGCTACTCCAGGCTTCCTCGGCTTCCTCATCTATGAAACGGAATAATTATCCCATCTCCGTTATGGGACTACTGTGAAAATACAATTGTTTGAAAATACAATTCAGGTCCCTAATGTGCATGTAGTAAGCACACAATAAATGTTAACTGACATTCTTATTATTACTTATTAGTAATAATTATGAATAATTCTTGATCTACTTTAAAGGGAAGAGCTATGAAGACTGGTGGTAGAAACATATAATCTCACATTGCATAAGGTCTCTTAACATACTTGGGTAATGAAATGCTTAGATCTCTGAAATCACACTGGCTCATTGAGGGTGAAAGACGCTCCCCCAAATGTTGAATGCCAGGATAAAACAAGTTGGTATTAAACACACTTAGTGGATAATCCACAAAGCGGATAACCCACATTGAGTGGGCTCTATTGATCATTTAAAGTGTGGAAAGCCTTATAATAAATGCTGTCTTGACGGGGATTAAAACTCAGAAGAAACTATCCCTCCTCTGGGGCTTTAAGTCTCAGCTAGGAAGGCACAGCGTATGTACGACAGAGTGGCAGAGCAAGCTGACTGCGCAGGGGATGGAGTGTGTTGAGAAATGCAGAGACGAGCACGGAAGGGGCCAGTCAGCTGGGGAGGAGAGGCTGTTTACCGTGCCCTGTGATACATTCCCTGTGTTTGAACTGTGTCTCCATTTGGCTTCCAGCCCCCGAGTCCAACCCCTCTGATGTGAAGGGAGAGGGGACCAGGAAGAACAACATGGAGATCACATGGACGGTGAGAGCCCCTCCAGCCCGCCCATGATGCTTGCCTGGCAGTCTGGGGGCCTTCGCCCTGTACAGCCCTGGGACCCCAGGCCTCCTACCTGCTGTGAGGGCCACTCTTTGCATAGAGCATCAAGAAATCAAACAGGAGAGTATCTAAGAGCAAGCTTTAAGACAGGAGCAGAGGTGACTGAGGAAACAGACACTATCATTCTGGCGAAAGCAGAGAGAGTCCCACAAAACCAAAGTACTTCTTTAGAAGAAGGAGGGATTTAGATTAGTCCCCAGAAAAGATCAGAGAAGGCAATGGCAACCTACGTCAGTACTCTTGCCTGGAAAATCCCATGGACAGAGGAGCCTGGTGGGCTGCAGTCCATGGGGTCGCAAAGAGTCAGACACAACTGAGCGACTTCACTTTCACTTTTCACTTTCATGTATTGGAGAAGGAAGTGGCAGCCCACTCCAGTGTTCTTGCCTGGAGAATCCCAGGGTTGGGGGAGCCTGGTGGGCTGCCATCTCTGGGGTCGTACAGAGTCGGATACAACTGAAGCAACTTAGCAGCAGCAGCAGCCAGAAAAGACATAGGCTAAACACCAGTACCTCGCTTCAGTGAGTTCTGAGCTCCTCTCATTGGAGATTGTTGAGTGTGGAGAGAGACCAGCCTAGTGGTGGGCCTCCAGTGGCAGCCGTCTGTAAGTCCAGGATGGACAGAGGGACTCCAAAGATGACTGCCAGACCAGGATTGAAAAACTCGTCTTCCATCTTGGCTCACCTGACCACATTTTCCAAACCAAAACTGGGATATGTGGCCTCCAAATGACTTTTTTTTTTTTCCCAAACTGCTTCTAAGTCTGAGATGCAAATTCAGCCACTGAAAACTTTTTCTTTTTGGTTGCTCTGGGTCTCTGTTGCTGCACAAGGCTTTCTCTAGCTGTGGAGAGAAGGGGCTGCTCTCTAGCTATGGTGTGGGGGCTTCTTTTGTTATGGAGCACAGGCTCCAGGGCACATGGGCTTCAGGAACTGTGGTGCACAGGCTTAGTCGCTCCACAGCATGTGCCACCAGGGAAGTCCCAGCCACTGAAATTTTAACGTGTTTGTGCTGTTGCTGTGTATAGTGGAAATAGATGGATGCAGAATTTAGAATCACGACCATCACTGGCTGCCGAGGGCCTGGTCTCACAGCAGCCTTGGCAGTTGGGCTGAGCCCAGACTTAAAACTCCAGGGCTCATCTTTAGGACCTGGCAAGAAGTGGTTCAGCTCCGTATTGCAGGCGCCCTGGGAACGGGTTCCTGGACCAGCCCTTGGGGAACAAAGACAGAGTTAGGCCTGCTCCCAGCTCCAGCCTTTTAAGAAGGGTAGGGCAGATAGGCGTGGATTCGCTAGGGCTGAAGTCAGGAATTTTGATTCATTGGCAGCAGGCATGCCATGACTAAACCAGAACCCGCTCCTCTCTGATTTGGAGGCTTGCTACATCACCGTGCACACTTTGCTTCTGGTTGCTCCATCACTGCAAAGAGTCCTGTTGACAGTAATGCTTTTGTTGCCTGTGCACCTGCCAAGGGGGGGCTGTGAGGTCAGAGGGCCTGGGGCCTGGGTGGGAGATCTGCACGCTGCCGGCTTCGCAGGACTCTGGGCTCCCGGGGGACTCAGAGTTGGGGGCAGGCTCTCCCCAGCTCTGCAAGGGGCTGGCCACGGTTGGGCAAGCTGGGGACAGGGGCCTGCCACAGGAAGAGGGCGAGCCGGGGTGCCCAGGCTCCTCGCCAGCGCCCCACCGCTCCTGCCGTCTCTCCCCACTCAGCCCATGAACGCCACCTCTGCCTTCGGCCCCAACCTGCGCTACATCGTCAAGGGCGGCGGAGAGAGGCCCGCGAGGCCTGGAACAACGTCACCGTGTGGGGTTCCCGCTACGTGGTGGGGCAGACCCCCGTCTATGTGCCCTACGAGATCCGAGTCCAGGCTGAAAATGACTTTGGGAAGGGCCCTGAGCCGGACACCGTCATCGGTTACTCTGGAGAAGATTGTGAGTACCCGCCCTCCCTCCACCCCTAGGCCCGCCCAGCCTGGCTGCCCAGGCCATCCCCGCAGACCAGGAACCTTGGCGTGGGCCCTGGGTCTTCTAAGAGCATCCTGGAGGACAGCGAGTTACCAGGAAGGAGAGGTTTCCTGCAGTGACCTAGAGCAGACAGGCCCCAGGCGGTGCCAGGAGCAGAGATGGTATCTGAATGCTAGTTAGAATTAATGGACATCATCGCACAGTCCAGTACTCTCACGCTATGAACACGAAAACTGGGGTCCTGTGAGGGAAACCCCCGCCCGTATTGCACAATAGCAAATTCCAGGCTTGAGAACAGAACCCAGGTTTGTGGTCTATCTTACTGGCAGGCCTTGCTAGCCCCAAGGACCTTCTAACCCAAAGGCCATAGCTAGACTCCTCCACAGGAAGTAGGGCCAGGCCGACTCCTCCCCCAGCTCCCCAGGGGAATCCTGGAGGGTCTGAAGTCCACAGCTCCCCAGACCGAATGCTCCAGGCCAGCCACTGCAACACTGGGCATAAAAAGAGGAGTTCTTTGGAGGCTGTCGCTGGATAAATCAGCGTGACTGTGGGATATGTGTAGAAGTGTGTACCTGCCTCTCCAGACAGTGGGGGCCTCTCTGTCCCCAGTACATCAGTCCTGCAGGCTGCTGAGCAAGGCAGGAGGGTTAGTGATGCCCCTCCTGGTCAGGGTAATCCATACCCTGGTGGATCTGGGTCTGATCCGAGAAGAAACCATGGAGGTGGATGGGGTGACCCAAAGGAAGGAGGGCGGAGAGTCTTGGGAAAGAGTGGATTCAGGGGGCCAGTGCTGGGGTCATGAGCAGGGCCAGTGGGGTCACGACAGTGAGCTAGGAGGAAGTGAGGGTCGGGCTCCGTGCCCCGCTTCCCTGGAGGTGATTGTGGATTGGACCCCCTCGGGAGATAGGGAGCGGGGATCAGAAGGCCCTCTGTCCATCCCGCTCCTCATTTCCATGGTGGCGGACACTTCCAGACATAAGGCGGTGGGGACTCCTGGAGGGTAAGTATGGAAAAGTCAGCATCTAGCCATGGACTCATGGACCACCCCACCGTTTCCATCGCATCTGTGTACCCCGCGGCCGATATGTTAGAGGGGATAGGGCAGAACCACTGTTGTGGTGGAGTAGAAAAAACAGGGGAGAGAGCCAATTATGGGCGCGGCGGCCCTCCCTCTGCAGGTAGTCACAGTCATCAGAGTCTTTTCCTGAACTAGGCTAGGGCATCTTTAGTCTGCGGGCAGTGTTTCCTGCGGGGCCCTGGCAAGAAACAAATGCCACTCAAGGGGGACTATTTGCAGTGTGAGGACAGGGTTAGAGGGGAAACAGCAAGGTTGGTAAGCCACCGGGAGGCCAGCCACAGTGGAGAGCCATCACGCCACTTGGCCTGGAGGGAGTGCCCGGCGTCCAGAGTGGGCTGAAGGCGCAAGCCAGCAGAGGGCAAGCAAGTCGGACGGGACTCTGGAGTCAGGGAGGGGCAGCCCCACCTGCATAACCAGCTCTCTGTCCCGACACATTGCAGATCCCAGGGCTGCACCCACAGATGTTAAAATCCGAGTCCTGAACAGCACCGCCATCAGCCTTCAGTGGAACCGCGTCTACTCCGACACGGTCCAGGGCCAGCTCAGAGAATATCGAGTGAGGAGGCCAGCTGCAGGCCCCGTCTAACCACGCAGCTCCCTAACAGGGCGAGGGGGTAGCAGACGCGGTACATGAGAGGTTTGGAAGGGATCCTTGGGATAGCTGTTGGATCCAGAGTTGGTTTAAGGAGATGATGTCTGAGGAATTTGCTGGTGGTCCAGTGGTTAGGACTCCACACCTTCGGCTCCTTGGCCTGGTTGGGAACTAAGATCTGCAAGCCATGCAGCACAGCCAAAACAAAAAAGAGGATGTTTAGAGCACGCTGTTCAAAATACACTCAGAAAGAATACAGATACACCAGGTGTCTCCTGCGCCCGGTGTGCTGGGTTAGCCACACAGAACACATTATGCTTGCCCTCCTTGTGAGGACACGCATGTACCTTTAGAGGCAGTGTCGAGGCGCCGCTGAGCTACACCCTCCCCTCTCCTACAGGCCCTTCTGGGCTGCTTGCCTCACCCAATCTGATTTCATGAAGCCCCAACTAACCGCAAGAGCTACTACAAGGGTACAAACCCTTCCCTATTGTCACAGCCAACTGCAGTTATTAATGGCCCTTGACTTCCCCTGGCCGCCTCTTCTCTCCCTGATGTTTCTCTCTTTGAATGGGAAGGGAGAGAAAACCCAGGGTATTCAAGGCTCTCCCTGATGAGCTGCTCTATTTAAAACTCCTGGAGAGGCTGTGGCCCCGGGGAAACGTGGGTTCTGTGCCTTAGGGTTCATCGGGGGTTGGCTGACGGACAGTTGGTGGCACAGAGGGAGTCAGTCTCTTCTAGGGAAATGGATTTGGCAGACCGAGGAAGGAAAGTGAGATGATATATATGCTTGAATGAGCTCTTCCCCAGCTTGCACCTTTAACCTACTGGCCTGGAGATGTTTTTGGCTAAAGCTCTCTTTGGGTCCCCTTCTTAAGTCTGGACTTCCTCCATTCCTTGTCCTTGGAGGCCCCAGGTGATGCTGGCGTGACGGCCTGACCTGGGGCTTCCTGTCCACTGCTTATCACACCCCATGCCGCAGCCTTCTGACTGTGGCACTACCACCTTCCACAGGCTGTCCCATCCCACCTCAGCTCTCGCCATCCCACAGCCTGGTCTCCCATTGGCTTGGACATGTCACTATCCTAATGGTTTTTAAATAGTATCAAAAGGAAGCTTTTGATTTTAAAGGACTAAATCAACCCTTTCTTGTATTCAGACTTCTGGGGATAACCTGCTGCTTTTCAGCTCCGCCTGCTGCCAATCTAAACCATACTAAGTCTAACTCAAGGTGATGTGGTCTTTGAGCACAGAAAAGAGCTCTCCATGCCTGGGCCCTTGGCTCGAATTTGTACTTTTGGTACATACTCCCTGAGCAACCTATCACCTGCTTGGAAATAAGTCTCAAGATGGAGCATCTCGGCTGTACGTTTGGCCAGCATGCCTATTCCCCAGAGAGACGGCACGGCTCAGAAAATGATCAAAAACAAAAACTTTATTTGGTTGGACATCGGTCCCCACACGCTAGTGGCTAATGATCGGGGACTGTCAGGTTGCCTCCCCCAGCCCTCTGTGGGGCTGCTGAGGGCCTCTGCGATTTGGAGCCTGTGGCCAGGAAAGGGAAGACCAGTCACCACCAGCACCACCACTAACAACTAACCCTGCCCTGCCCGGCTGAGCCCTCACCAGCCCGCCTCTGTCCTAAGGCCTACTACTGGAGGGAGAGCAGCTTGCTGAAGAACCTGTGGGTGTCTCAGAAGAGGCAGCAAGCTGGCTTCCCCGGCGACCGCCTGCGTGGTGTGGTGTCCCGCCTCTTCCCCTACAGTAACTACAAGCTGGAGATGGTTGTGGTCAATGGGCGAGGTGATGGGCCTCGCAGTGAAACCAAGGAGTTCACCACCCCGGAAGGAGGTAGGTCCGGCTGCTGCTCCCCAGGGAGGGCAGGACGGGGGTGGCATGGCCGAGTGGCCCCAAGCGCTTCCAGCACGCTCTACCCGGATGACACAAGTTGACTTCTGCACAACCTCACGGAGGGATGACCGGCACGCTGATGGCACCCGTGGAGCACTGTCCCCGAGGCAGCTGCCCTGACGGGCGATTCTGAGGAACAAGACTGTGAGGCAGCTGACAGAACTCTGGACAGGCTGTGTACATGGACTCCTAAGGGCACTGCAGGAGCTGCCCACAGCGTCTTGAGGGAGCCCAGACACCTGGACTCCCAGAAAGCACCTGGACTCCCAGAAGGCACCTGGACTCCCAGGAGGCATCTGCTTGTTCACCAGCCTCAACCCCAAGGACCTTCCCTCCTGTCACCACTGTGTCCTAGAGGCTGTCCTTCAGGGGCGCCCAGTCTTGGGAGCTGGACACCTAGAGAGGTCCCCACGTGTCTCCTGTTCCTGCCAGGCCCCTCAGACCAGGCCCTGTTCTGTTTCTCCTTCCTGCCTTCTTAACTGTTATTTTCCCCCATTCTTCTGCTCCTCCTCCTTTTTTCCTCTCCTCTGTTTCCCCTCCCTTGTTTCTTTATTCCTGCATCCCTTCCTCCTTGTCTGGTTTTCATCACCAGCCTCTCCCCATTGCTCCTGCTCCTGGCACCATCCACATGTTCCAATGTGGGTTTCTTTCTCCTCACCCCTGAACCTGGCGTTCTCAGCCCAGAGGCCAAGGTTTGATACTTTGAGGTGAGATACTTTGTGGTGAGAATCCTTGTCTGAAGATTGAGAACTGCGGCTTCTGTTACCAAACAGAGGCTAAAATTGGTTTCCTACCTGAGGATGATTCTGCCCAACCTGGAGGTTTCTTTGCAGGATCAGAGTCTAATGTGTGCCATATTCAGGGTGGTTTTTAAAGAATTTGACTGACTCTTTCCCCAGGTAAACCAAGTCTGAGCCGAGCTTGTCCTAGATGTGGGGAAATGCCATCCTGGATGAGGTGGTAGGTGCTGGCCACCTCACAGCCCTCCAGGTTCTGGCTTCGCAGCAGCCCAGCACAGGGGTTGTCCAGAGGTCAATGCCTTCACACTTGTGCTTTGTTTCTTGTGTTCTCCTCATCCTGCCCACCCCTGTCTCTCCCCCCATCCCCCGCTCTCTCCTCCTTCCCCAAGTACCCAGTGCCCCCAGGCGTTTCCGAGTCCGGCAGCCCAACCTGGAGACAATCAACCTGGAATGGGATCATCCAGAACACCCCAATGGGATCCTGATTGGATATACTCTCAAATACGTGGCCTGTACGTTCTGCCCTTCTTTCTCTTGGATAATCTGAGAATCAGAAACCCCATTCTCACCACTTTTCCTAAGGAACAAGGTAGAAAGCCTCTGGGTACACAGGGCATTGTGGAGGGATGCAAGGGGCAGGGGAAAAGCTTCCTATAGGGTTATGGGAAGCAAGTGAGACCCAATCCCTGCTCTCTTGTCACAGCTTCTCCTTCAGGGGGCTTCCAGTCAGCCGGTGAGGCATAGAGGACGTCTGGTCTGATGAGGGATTCAACACCCAGGCTCAGGAATCTTAGCGTCTCCAATTCCTAAAAGTCTAGGACACAACATTTCTTACCTGACAGAGCTTCCATCCACTAGGGCCAATAGTACATGCATAGGGATCCACACCACACTGACCCTCGGGGCCACCGTAACAAGTTACCATTTTTGGTAAAGCAGCTGTTTGTGGAGTTGCCCTGGAATATTAAATATTCAGTATTGAATATTGGCTCACTCAGGAGCCTGTGTTGGGATGACCTCACCTAAAGAATTCAGCATCACCAGGCAGGGACAGGGGTGTCATTCATTTGAAAGACTTTCAAATGTCTTCTAAAGTAGGTGATGTTATACCTTAATGTGAGGCTCAAAGAGCAGGCATTGTGTTATTAAGGATTTTAATAGCCAACTATGTTGCTTGTATGTGATTCTGAATCCATCTCTGGACCTGACCTTCCCCCTCTGAGGTATATAGTGAATAGGCCTTTTACAAAGGAGGCACTAACAATGAAAAGCTCTAGTGGTTTTGCCCTAGTTCTGTTGAAAGGAAAAAGGGAACTCAAGTTTTGTCCTTGTTGAAAAGGCTTGAGGATTAAAAGTTGAATCTTTCAGAATCAGCCACATAACCTTGTGTTGAGCTAATGAGATCAGTGGGAAAGTGTTAACCCTGGTGCGTCATTGAAGAGCCAGAGAGGAGTTGTGGCCCAACACTCGGCCTTTGAAACGTCTCCCAGGCCGAGTCCTTAAGATCACGAGCAGGTTTCATGGGTTCCCTTCCCAGCAGAATCGAGAAGGCTTCCTCCTTCCAGCAGCAGTTTATATATAACCCATCATGGTCAACATTGCTAAAGTCAATTCCACTTACCTGTCTCTCTCCAGTTAATGGAACCAAAGTAGGAAAGCAGATAGTGGAAAACTTCTCTCCCAATCAGACCAAGTTCACGGTGCAAAGAGCAGACCCCGTGTCGCGCTACCGCTTTTCCCTCAGTGCCAGGACGCAGGTGGGCTCGGGGGAAGCAGTCACGGAGGAGTCGCCAGCACCCCCAAATGAAGGTAGGTGCACTGTGGCGGCTGCGGGGCGGACGGTCCCGGGAAGTGCAGATGCCTAGAGAAACCCTGAGCTGGCCTCTGGCCTCCTGGGATAGCGGGGCCATGGCCCGC
>SJXQ01007810.1:533796-586869 GCA_006408695.1 Aepyceros melampus
CATGGCCCGCAGGCCCGCAGAGGGAGAAGCCAGCCTGTGTGCTGACAGGTAGGTGCCAGCGATGGACCTGGAAGACACACCTTCATTCTGTCCCAGTCAGACCTGGGTCCCCACGTGGCCTCGACTTGCTCAGCTGTTTAACTGTTGGGGGTACAGGCAAGAGAGTGTGACTCGTGGCTGAGCTGAGGGGACGAGAGAGAGCACGTTGGAAGTAAGTGTGCTCACGGACTCCACAGAGCAGGACGGTGCTTGCCAGGTGAGGCAGGCAGCGCTGTGGCGGAGGTGGCCCCTGAGGGCCCTGGGGCTGCCCCTTCTCTCTGGGGGCCTGGCACTGAGGGGGACAGGGACCAGTCGTGACTGACGCTGACTGCTGCCGTCCTGGGTTGAGCAGGCCCTCCTGGCGGCCTGAAGGGAGTGAGCTGTCAGGCCGAGGAGAGGACGGAGCTGGGAAACTGCCGTCAGCCCAACCAGCTTCACAGCGCGCCTGAGCTCCTTCCTGGGCTCTGGCGTCTTCCCACCTTGAGCGCCGGGTCCGGAGCTGCGCACGCACGCGATGTCCACTAGAGGGCGCCTGGCCCGGAGCTGCGCGCACACGCGATGTCCACTAGAGGGCGCCCGGCCCGGAGCTGCGCGCACACGCGATGTCCACTAGAGGGCGCCCGGCGCCCCTGCTCGTGGTGTCTGGGAGATCTTGGGTGGGAGAGGCTCTGGAAGCCCTGGCATCCATCCGCAGACCCCTGAGAGAGGGTGGGGGCTCTGCCTCCCTAGAGACACTGTGGGCTATTCAGCAGCCACTGCCCGAGGTGCCAGACAACTGTGCCAGAAACCAGGGATATAAAAACTAATGAGCTCCCCCAGTCTAGAAGGAGGGACGCCCACAAGAGGACCCGACTGTGATTCACCACAAGCAGTGCTGTGTTAGGTGACGGACGTGCAGTGGCTGAGCAGGGGACAGGGCTGAGTCCACAAGGGAAGGCTGCAAAGAAGGGGCCGTGTGGTCAGGGGCCTCTGATGCTGACCAGTTACCGCGTCCAGCACTCTCCCAAGGAGGCTGAGGTCTGCTGGCTTGGCCTGGCCTGGGGGGCCTCCCGGGCATCCCCACTCCCAGCCCGAGAGAGCAGTTATACCTCCAGGCCTGCTGCCTCTGCCGCCTCGCCCCATGCTCCCAGCTGAGCTCCACAAGCCGTCCCGCGTCCCTGCCCTGGCCCTGCTCCCCTGACCAACAGGCCAGCACTGAAACAGAGGGGCGAGGGGCCAGACGGAAGCTGGGGAAGGCTGACGGTGCTGTGTGTATTCCTGTCTGCACCTATAAACCAGGAGTGAGCCACACAACACACCCCTCTCCCCCAGTCTCCCTTCCAGTTTCTCGGGTACTTGGACAGTGTGTTAGGGCTGGTGACTTTGGTAAGTGGTTGATATATGCCTGTTCCCAAAGGTCAGGCCAGGGATGGCGCACTTTCCTGACTACTTCACTCTACAAGGAGATACGTAAAGAGAGCCTCTTCTCCCTCCCTTTTCCGCCCCCACCAATACTGAACATCAGATAAACAAAGCCCCACTGCCCAGCTCCGGTGACCACTGCAGGGAAGGATCTCAGTGCCAGGGGGCAAGAGAACAAAGAAGGGTGCTCAGCCCCACTCAGCCACGGGCTTTGCAGCAGATTCAGGAGTTCCTTTTAGGCTCTCAGTCCGCAGCTGCGTTTCCTCTTTCATGCAGCCCAGTGGGCGGCAGGACGGGACAGGGCCCCGCGCTCCCGTCCATCACAGGCCCCAGCTTTCCAGGCTGAGATGGCATGGGGAGGGCCACCAAACCCCTTTTCCGTCTCCCTCACCCCAGCGTGGTTCAGCTACCCACCCCCTGCCCCTGGGGATAACGGAGGCTTCCTTTCACCTGGGATTGGTATCCTCCTATACACCTCTGTCTTATGCCCTCAATTCCTGGCACCATCGGGGGTCACCCAGCTCCTTCGTAAAGATCAGCCCCACTAGAGAAGGATACACCCTTCAAAACAGACATGGGAACGTGGCATTCTAGGTGGGCTGTTCTGCTGCCACCTCCTAGATGTCCTTGAGTTGAGATAGAAGCAAAGATGTTAGAAAGGTCTCCAAGAGCCAGGAAGGTTTTCTGTAGGAACGTGGCAGACCCCTGTGGGGTTGAACACGATCCCTAAAGGCCAGGTGGTATCCGCAGCCACGCCGTCTGGGTCAGTTTGAGCCAGAACCGTCTCTCCTGTGATTGCTTGTCCTGTGGTCTCACCTGTGCTGTTTTCTCTTCCCTCTCATTCTTTCCCCCTCTCCCTCTCTGGCTATCTTGGGTGCCGTGTTCTGAAGCCACGCCAACCGCAGGTACTGTACCAACCGCAGAGGTAACGGGCATGGCATGGGGCAGCACAGGTGGAGGCCAGCCTGGCGGGGCAGGCAGAGGGAGAGGCCTGGGGTGAAAGCATGCTCTCGGCACGCACCCTTTCAGTGGGTGGGAAGCCAGATTCTGCAGGAGGCTGTGTGTGGGGGCAGGGCCAGAGGAGAGCCAGCACCTTCCCCTCCGTTCACTAACGAAGGCGACTGGCTTGGAAGGGAGCCCACTCAGAGGCTCCAGACCTGCTCCCTGGAGCTGCAGCTTTCTCTGGAGCTGAGTGGTTTACCTCCTCTGAGCACCTGGTCTCTTGCCCAGCTTGCCATCTCAGAGCACAGCAGGCCCAGAGCCCTTGGATGACCTGCTGTGCCCTGGGGGTGGGGACAGCTGGCTCCTGTCTCCAGATCAGGCTGCCACCGCCTGAAAGGGTGACCCGAGGGTGAGCGTGCTGTGCATGCTGGCCTTGCATGCTGCATGGGGCCGGGCACCAGCTCTGCCATCTCCCGTGGGTTCCGCTCAGTGAGTCTGTGTCCCAGGATGGGCCAGGCGCCCCCGACCTGGAGTCTCAGAGGATGCCATGGGCTGAGAGTCCCGTCAGCCTGCAGAACGCAGCTTCTCAGTCTTGGGTGTTAAGGACAGTGCCCATTTCTGGGGTCTGGGAGGCAGACAGGCCGTGAGGAGCTAGGCGGGCAGGTCTGGCGCAGGAGGTGACCTCCCTCCGAGGCCCTCCTCCCAAGCCCCCTCACGCTGTGGTCTGAGGAGCATCAGCAAGGCTGGCCCTCAAGCTGTAGAGGCTGGGCGGGGACCCGGGCTGCCGCCCTTGCCCTCCTTCGAGGCAGAGCAGAGGCCGTGATGTGGGTGCCCCGGGGCCGCCTCAGGCTGCAGGCAGCAGGGAGCCTGAGAGCCGGGTGAGGAGCTGGAGGGCTGGCTTGCATGGAGGACCCCACCTTCCCGGGTTGGTTCCCCTGCACCCTCACTCACAGCCCCCCTCGCTTTAGGTTGGTTCTGTTTCTGTTGCGCACCCTGCTTCCTCTGTTTGCGTTTGTCCCGTCAGCCAGACCTCTGGGAGGTGCACGGTCATCGTGCTCCCCTCTGCTCCATCCTATCCTCAGATAACCCAGGCCAATGGCCAGCGCCTCACCACCTCTGCTGGGATGGGAGGCAGAGGGGGGTCCTGGGCCTGGAGACCGGGGAAGGGCCGTCTGTGCAGCCTGGAGGTGGCCCTGACTTCCTGATCCGAGTTTGCATGGGCGCCCCTGGGGCTGGCCCAGCAGGTGCCCAGGGTCCCGAAACCACTCAGTGGAGGCGGAAGGAGAGAGGCAGTGAGGGAGCCACGCAGATCACCTGGAAGTTCACAGTGCCCTCCCCATGCTGGCACCCGGGACCCGAGGCAGCTGGGCCTGGTGGCAGGGAGCCTGCTTTGCTCGGCGGGATCCACGCTGGGCTGTTACCCCTTTCGTGTGGCAGGTGTGAGAGGGATGGGTGTAGTTCCAAACCCCCACTTCCTCCTCCTTGTTTAAGAAGGATCCAAGCTCACCCTGGTGTACAGAGGGAGCCAGGACCTCTGTCTGTCGGTCACGTGTTTTCTGGGCTCCGCTTCTGTGGGGCACAGGGCATTTCTTGGTAAATGAGCTGTGCCAGTAGCATTGGCTGTTCCCAGCCTTGAAGGCGCCAGGTGACGGCGTCCAGGGTCTCCATCGTTGGCGTGGTCTGGACCCCAGCCCACTGTTCCCTTCCTCTCTTTCTCGCCAATTGTGGGTGTTTTCCCCCTAAACTGATGTGTTCCTCTCACCCAGGAAAGATGATCCCTTTCCTGCGCCCATGTCTGCAGCCTCTTAGGGTCGCTGCCCATCTGCTCTGGCCATCTGTATTTGGCCAAGGTAGTCTGTGCACCAGGTGGACGCTTTTGGACTGAGCATCCACCTTGGAATGTCTGGGAACTGCTGCCCTTGTGTTTGGCTCAGCTCATATCTGCCAGCGTTTGCTGGGCAGCTCCTTGGTGGGTTCTGGGCAACAAAAGATTAATAAGAGACATGTTATCTCTTAATTTTCTCCATTTCTTGCGTGGTATCACCCAAAACTCTGGTGGAAAACCCTTGGCCTTGGCTGGGGCGTCTTCCAGAGTGTGTTAGACAGCACACAGGGTTGAGTACTTCAGGGAGGGGTCCCGTGCCTCCAGGTCCACCCTGGCCCTCCATCACTCTCGGGTATCACCCTGGCCCTCCATCACTCTCGGCCGCCGCCCTGGCCCTCCGTCACTCTCAGGTATCACCCTGGCCCTCTGTCACTCTCGGCCGCTGCCCTGGCCCTCCAGTCACTCAGTTTCCAGCCTGGTGGTCTCTGCCGGGCAGTGAGCATATTGGTTCTGCTGTGGTTGGAGATGGCATCCCAGCCCAGCGATGGGTTTGTCCAGCCCGTGGGCCATCCTGCCTATAAGCCCCACTGCTGAGCCTTATTTCTAGACCCTGGAAATAAGGGTATCTTATCTGCTACCCTAACCCCGCCCTGGGGATTGAAGTCATCTGAATCCCCTTAAACCCAAACACTGGGCAGTTTCTCCTGGAAAGCCTGCCCTTCCCTCCTGCCTGCACACAGCTCTGACAGCTCACTCACTGACTTCCAGCCCTTCCCCTAGAACCTTGCCTTCTTGCCTCTGCCCTCCCAGTCTCTGTGGCCCTGCCCATCCCTGGGACAATAGACACAGTTAGCAGTGGGCCAGAGAGAGTGCCAATTCACCAGCTGTGGCCACGGCCAGCTAGGTGCTGCCGCTACTGCACCTGCGGTGCTGGGCATCCTCTGGGAGGGCGCCTGGGAAGCGATTCCTTTCCTCCCCCTCCTCTTGGGCCCCTCTCACTAACGCCTGATTATTGCTGCCAAGCTGAAGGAAAAGCATCTAGTAGCCATCATCAGAGAAAACCCTTGCTCCAGCCACACTGGGTGGCGGGACCGGAAAGGGAGGGGTTGAGACTGTGGCAGCATCTTCATTTCTCCTTCTTGTCTCTGCCCAGCGGAGCCCAGGACGGACTTGTTCTGGCCCTCCCCGCATCTCTGTTTCTAGGGCTGCTCGCTGCAGTGCCCGGGGGCACATGTGGGCCTCCAGTCAGCCCTGTGTCTGCTTGAGCATGTGTCCCTGCCCGTGGGAGGAGCAGCGCCCACAGGAGAGTGTGTGTAGTCTCCAGGGGCTGGGATGCAGAACCACTTTGCACACGGCGGGAAGCCCGCATCTCCGCACTATACAGAGGGGGGTGACTTAACTTAAAAGCGAGTATCAGTTTTTTGATGATGTCTTTTACGTAGTCATAGCAAAGGTGAGCCTTCTGAAATTATTAGAAAACACTATTGATAAGGAGCCAACTCAGAGTAGTTCTGTCCAAAGGGACAAAATAGCTTCTCAGGGTTCCTTCCAGCAGCTCAGAACAGCAGGAAAAGCCCATGTGTGTCCATGGCCATAGAGCTGCCAGTACCAGGCCTAGGCAGGAGCTCGCCTTTGCCCTGTGGGTCTCAGACTCGTGTGTGTGCACGTCTGTCTTGTCGCCTGTCTTGATGAGTGGGATAAGAAAACGCCCACTGGGTGATCTCTTGAAACACCAGGCTTGTATTCCAGGCCTGGGCCACCTGAAATGCATCCTTGAATACTGCCTGTGAGAGGGAGAGTTTTTCCCACCACATGCTCCCCTCACGCTCACCTTCTTGATGTCCGTGTTGACTGGATTTGGGGAACGGAGCGCTATCTGGTCCTGACCTTGTCCAGGAATCTCTGGAATGCATGGGGCACGATCATTGCCCACTGTGACCTCTGTGATCAGCACCCTCAGGCCCAATAATGCCTCTGATCTTATAAACAAGCAATTGGGATCCCAGAAACAGTCGCTCCTTTTCTATGGGGGACTTGTAACATGGAGGCTCACGGGAATGAAAAGGGCTTTTGTTGGTCAGGCTCTTGTTGAGAAGGCTTAGGATCTCTTAATTCTTGAGAGAAGCTTTCTGGCAGTTTTCTTTCTGGTTTCTTTCTTGCTTCGGCCCTCTTCTGGGGAGCATGGACAGTATTTTCCTGAACTTCTGGAGATTTGAGATAAGATAGGATATCTCTCTTCATTGGAAGTTAGAGTTACTATTTGTGTCTTAAGGGCTTCCCTGATAGCTTAGTTGGTAAAGAATCCACCTGCAATACAGGAGAGCTTGGTCTGATTCCTGGGTCAGGAAGATCCCCTGGAGAAGGGAAAGGCTACCCACTCCAGTATTCTTGGGCTTCCCTGGGGGCTCAGTCAGTAAAGAATCTGCCTGCAATTCGGGAGACCTGGGTTCGATCCCTGGATTCGTAAGATCCCCTGGAGAAGGGAACAGCTACCCACTCCAGTATTCTGGCCTGGATAATTCCACGTACAGAGGAGCCTGGCAGACTGCAGTCCATGGGGTCACAAAGAGCCAGACACAGCTGAGTGATACCCTGCCTTCTGCCCTGTTAGCAGAAAGTAGGCTGGTCAGGTCACAGGAGATAGAAGGCAAGGAGGAGCGGAATCCCTGGCTCTCTTGATTTCCCATCATTCTTCTCAGCATTAGCAGTACTGGAACTAAAGAGTAATGGGCCAGCCCTTTGTTAGCATCCACGGCTCTTCTATAGAAAGAAGGAGGGTCTATGAAACATGGTCGTGATAGACTTAAGCCCCTATGGCTCACCCCTGTCAAAGGGTAGCTTTGGATGGGAGATGAGAAAGTCAGAGTTAACGGCAGATGTGAAGCCCTCTGAAGATTTATGCAAAAAAGCAGCCCGCATGTGCCTCACTCGTATCTTGGGATTTCTGATTTACTGTGGACTAGGGAGGTGGGGCCCAGGACCCAAATGTCCTAGAGAGAAAGGCAGTTACTACAAGCTAGGGTGGTGGTGGTGGTTTAGTCGCTAAGTTATGTCCAACTCTTTGTGACCCCTTGGACTGCAGCACGCCAGGCTTCCCTGTCCTTCACTATCTCCCTGAGTTTGCTCAAACTTATGTCCATTGAGTCAGTGATGCCATTCAACCATCGTATCCTCTGTCGCCCCCAGGATGGATTGGGGTACTTGCAGGAAGGACCGTCCCTGGGCAGAGAAGAAGGGAAGAGAGGCAGGAAATAAATACGAGCTGAGAGCCTGGGGAAGGGGAGACAGTGGAGGCTGAAAAGAGGAAAGCACGGGATACGGCTTGCCTGCAGAGTGGGGATGGTTCTCTCTCTGTCATTGGGTTTGGGTGGTATTAGAACTCAGGCAGGCGGGAGGAAGTGTCGTTTTGGAGTGGACAGTTGGGAATGGCAGGCTTCCTGGTGCTCCTGCAGACAGGGCCCTGCCAGCTGCCCATCTGAAGGCCCAGGCCTCAGGCCTGGACCTGAGTGATGCTGCTTGGCCTCTGCTGGATGGCGCTTGGCCTGGGACTCCATGTCATCCCTGGGGTCTGAGCAACTCAGTACACGTGCCATCGTTGTCACTGCCCTTGGCTGGGTGCATGCTGGACGCTTTGAGCCACATAGGCCGTGAGAAGAAAATGAAACACTCAGGCTTCATTCTCTTCCCTTCCCGTGGCCCCGTACCTGCCTGACCCATCTGTCCTGCTTGGAGAGCCTTCCAGTCACTGAGCTCCATCTGTCCCGTGGGCTGCCTGCCTTGCACGCGGGGCCCTGCGTCCAGCCTTGGGACAGCCAGACCAACCAGACGCGGCTATTTTACATTTCCCCTTAGCGCCTCCCACGTCGCCCCCGACCACGGTGGGCGCGCCGGGCACGGTGAGCAGCACCGATGCCACTGCCACTGCCACCACCGCCGAAGCCACAACAGTCCCCACCGTCCCACCTGTCGTCCTACCACCACCGCCACCACCGAAGCCACAGCCACTACAGCCGCCACCACCACCACCACCACCACGGAGAGCAAGCCTTGGGCAACCGGACCAGGCCAAGGGTCTACACTTCTCCAACAAATAGCGCCTCTACCCAGGATTCTATGGAGGTTGGCCACAGTCACCACTCCATGACATCCCTGTCTTCCTCAACTACTTCCTCCTCCACATCTTCCTCCTCTACTGGTAATCAAGGCAATCAGGCCTACCAGAATCGCCCAGTGGCTGCTAATACCTTGGACTTTGGACAGAACGGAGCTATGGACGTTAATTTAACCGTCTACTCCAATCCCCGCCAAGAGACTGGCATAGCTGGACATCCAACATACCAATTTTCCGCTAACACAGGTCCTGCACATTACATGACTGAAGGACATCTGACAATGCGGCAAGGGGCTGATAGGGAAGAGTCCCCCATGACGGGAGTGTGTGTGCAGCAGAGTCCTGTAGCTAGCTCGTGACTACATTGAAACTTGAGTTTGTTTCTTGTGTGTTTTTATAGAAGTGGTGTTTTTTTCCAAAAAAAAACAAAGTGCAAAGCTGCTTGAATCAGAAGGAGATTAACACACTGAACCGCTACAGGAGGGCAAAGCTGACTTTTTTTTTTTTTTTTTTAACCAGGACTGAGATCCGAGAATCCGGTACTGCCTATCGTCCATGCCCCTGCCCCTCCATCTGCAGGCCTCCCCAGACAGGAGGGGGGAGACTGGATTCTCAGGCTGGTGGCCTCGAGGCACAGAGCACCCTGCCCCCACTCTTTGGGGGGTCTCCAACACTCAGACCCCGTGTCCTAACCTCAGATCCTTGTTCTTTAACAGAGGGCTACACCACACAGGCAGGCACTCCAGGGCCCAGACGGTAGGGCCGCCTCCAGCTACATACTGAGGGATCGGCTGAGGGCTGAGCACTGCAGAGGGGGTGAGGAGGGAAGGAGAGGGGCCGGACATTGGCCAACTGGCCTAGGAAGGCCTCCTGCCCTTGCCGTGTTTCCCCAGCCTTGCGGCAGAGCCTGGGGAGGGGGGGAATAGCTGGCCAAGCCAGGCGGCTCTGTTCCCAGAACCCCGCACCTCCCTTGAGCCTCTCCTGGAAAGGCAGGTTTATAGGCTTTTTTTTTATAAGGTCAGAGCTTCCAGGAAATGGTACTGCCGAGGAGTCCTGAGATGCTGGCCAGTGCTCCGTTGCTCTCTCCCCCCGTATTCCCCACACCCCCGGATATATGCGCGGAGGGAAAACCACAGGCTTTCTAGGGGCCCCTGGGAAGGATCGATCCCAGGGCTAGCCTGGCAAGCCCAGACAATGTGCTGTCCTGCATCAGGCAGCCAGGCCAGGAAGCTCTGTACTTCCAGCCCGCGGAGACCCCTCAGGGACCCAGCAGTGCTTCTGAGAACTGACATCAAACACTCCTGTTACCGCGGAGGGGAGGGCCTCCAGCTTGTGGGGCCCAGAGACCAACTGTCAAGCCAGCGAGATGCGGCAGCAGGGCTGCAGGCAGGGAGCTCCAGAACGCTCCTCCAGCAGCTGCAGGGCCGTAGGCCCCCTCTCTCCTGGGCACGTCCCTCCAGCTGCCAGGGCTGCACTCACCCCACCCCTGTTCTCTCAGCACCCGAGTGAGAATGGAGGCTTAATGCACGTGTGAGTTTTTCTTTAATCCAGTTACATGGAGTTGTGTGAGCCGTGAGACATGCAATGTGTAGCTGACATGATGCTCCTCAGACCTTGAAAACTGATTTAGCTTAAAGCTGCAGTATTGAAAATGTAAACAGCCTGCTCTGCAAGAAAAAGTTGGCTAAAGAGAAACCTGCTGGGCTATCAGGAGCTGCCCCTGGCAGTTTGGTGACGGGTGTTCTTTGGGGCCATGGGAGGCTTCAGGTGGGCCTCTGTGTCCCACGTGGATGCTCCAAATTCACAGAAGAGATGTACTGAGAATGGAGACAGGGAGTGGGTCTTGCTCCTGGCAGGGTTGGCCCTGATGCCACAGAGGATGAGCCTGTGGACACGCACGCAGAGTTGTAGCTGCACCTGAGATGCCGCAGGGGCCGGGCCGCCCTCCGAGTTCATCCTTACGGGCTCCCTGCACGCAGCACAGCGGCTCTGCTGCCCAGGGTTTCCAAAAGGAATGTGCATCTTTATCATGTCTTACAACTGAGGCTAGGATTGTTCCTAAGTTTACTTTTTTTTTCGGGGTGAAATGGGACTTTGTCCTTAAGTTCTCCTTTTTTGCTCTCAAGGCGTACCCCTTAAGTCTCACATCTCAGGAGTCGACAGAACAGTCCCTGCTTCCCTTCAGTTCTTGTTGTTTTTATAGTCACTGATAGCTTTCCTTATTGCTGCCTCTCTCTGAGCTTTTCGTCTTTTAAGGGTCATCATCTTGGTATTTCTAGCTGGCAGAGCCTTCCTCCACCTTCCACTAAAAGTCATTTGGTTTCCCATTGCTTGACCTTATCTAATAGTGCTCCCATTTCCATTACCTTTAAGACAGTCAGCCTTGGGCCAGGGTTGTATTGGTAGTCAAGCTGTTTAAACCCAAATCCTTGGACTTATTTCCAGGGCCCAGAGCTGAGGAGGGAAAATGTCAAGTCCCCAAACCATAACCAATCACAATTCACACCCACTAGAAACAGCCATGAGCTTTCCTAAGGAGCTGAGATTCGGGCTGACTTAAGCAGCCGATACAGTGGAAACTGTAGACAGATCAGTAAAGAAGCCTGCCTTCTGCCCTGCCCGCAGAGAAGGCCTGGCGCCATCAATGACATCTCTTTCTTGCTCCTCACCTAAAACGGATCACATTCACCTGGGACGACCGGCAACTGACAAGGTTGGAGTAGAAAAGGCGCTTCTTTGGAGTGAAGACCAGGAGATCGGTTATCACTTCCCGAGCCCTGCAGACTCAGTCACGTGTCAGATAGATAATGAATACATGCGTCACCAATGTATTCTATTCATTTATTTTTGACAAGTGAGTTGGTGACAGTGCTCCCTTGCGTGCTAGTAAGATACACAGGAGCCACACTGGTCGAGTCTTTGAGATACAGGGCTTGGTGCTAGTGCTCCACTGCTGAGTCTTTGCTGAGAAATGGGATAGAGACGAGGCTGCTGGGATGTGGGAAAGTGATGACGTGTGAAGGTCACTGCCCCTTGCCTGTCCACAGGCTGTGGCTTCAGATTGCGTGATGGCTTCAATAAAGTAGCTCCCAGCTCATAGGAACTAGCTAATTAATGTCTTCTGTGTTGCATGGAGGTCAGGCCTCAAAGATACAGTGCTAAGAAGCCAGCAGAACAGGATTCTTCTGGTATCTGGACCTCTGAATGTTGGATGTCAAGAAGGAGTTATCTTCTATGGTCCCGTGAAAGGGAGAGGAAGGACTGGTACTGTCTCTTCTTGGAGCCCTGGGGTTTTAGGCCCAAGTCCCGTTAGACAGTCTGAGGCCATTTTTCACAGAGTTCAGCATCTTGGTGACCAAGAATGACCCCAAGGGCTCTGCGTAAGTTGCCACTCTCCGTCTCCAGTTTCAGGAGCGCAATAAGGTTTTCATTTGGTCTTGTCCTTTGTGCAGATCTCATCAAGACTCTCGACTGGCTTTTCAGGATGCCTTTTCCCTTTCTGTAGAATGTCTGTAGCTGATGGGAGAGAGACACAATCCCCCACTACCCCACCCTATCTACATCCTAGCTAACGGGGCTTTCACTGCACCGTGGAAATCTGTGAGAACGGACTAAAAAGGGAAGGGACCCTGGCTAGGGCCTCCGGTGGCCTGGGCCACACCCACTCTTTCATTCGCGCCCCCGCCTATGTGGACACACAGTTTCCAGCTCTGCCTCCCACACAGGGCCCCTGACTGCACTGCTCGTGCCTGGATGGCGACCCCTGGCCTGGCCGCCAAGGCTGCAGCTTGGAGCTCCGTCAGGCCCTGTGTGCGGCCCCTTCCTACTTACCCTGTCCTAGCTGCCCGTGTGTGTGTCTGTCTGTCCCCAGTGCCTCCGCCCTCCTCACCACTAACTCCTCTTCTAACCCCCGCCAGCCCCCGACGAGCAGTCCATCTGGAACGTCACTGTGCTCCCCAACAGTAAATGGGCCAACGTCACCTGGAAGCACAATTTCGGGCCCGGAACTGACTTTGTGCTTGAGTACATCGACAGTAAGCATTGCTGCGTGGGTGCGGCAGCAGTCGCCGTGGGTAGCACAGACGCCCTTAAAGAGGCGCAGGGCACGCCCCGGGCTCGGGGAGGCCTTTTGGCTGCTCCGCTGTGGCTTCGTGAAGTCGATACGTGCTCAGGCGGCAGGGGTGGGCAGAGCAAACTCGAGGTGAAGGAAAGGGTTTCTGCGCCATCAGTGGCAGTTCAGGGGTGCCTTGCTCGGCAGCAGGGGCGAGGCCTGGCTGAGGGCCCTTTGTCCACTTCCTGCCCAGGACAAGGGTTTTGGCAGCACCCCAGTGAGCTCACTCTCGCTGCTGTGTGGATTCCTTCATTTAGGATCCATACTCTTCGCGTCTCCCCTGGACAGTTGGACCCCCAACTGTACTTTGCTCAGAGGGACGCCAGCTGCCCACAGGTCAGAGATGCCATCCAGGGTCACATGTCTTAGCTTGAGCTGAGCTGGTCCTCCTTTACTGGATATTTGTGAGACTGGAGTGAGGTCGGGGTAGCTGGGTTAAGGCCCCATTCCGGAGGGCTCAGACCCGCCGTGCTGGCCTGTTAGACTTGTGCGGAAGGGCGCCCGAAGCTCTGAGAGAGAACAGAACCAGCTTGGTTCTCTGCAGTTGGACAACCCAGTGCTTCCCGTGACCAGCCTTCACCCCGCCCCCTAGACACCCAGACTATCGCTAAGCTCACGCGGCGAGAAATGAGAGGGGAAGCCAGGAATGCAGCCTGAGCAGCAGAGCCACCCTGCGGGGTGCTGAGTTACCCTCTGCAGGGTAGCGGAGCGCTGGCTGACACCCTGAGAGCCTAAGCGAGCGGGTCCTAGTGTGCTCAGCGCCTCAGCCTGTGGCGAGCACAGGAAGCCTCACGAGGGGCAGTGTCCTGCGGGACGGCCTGGCCCCCGCCGCCCCCACCGTGCCTCCACCTTTGGCAGGCGCCCAGGCGTCTAGGCATTGCCTCTCCAGCTCCCCGTGCCCAGCCTTAGGCTGACTGAGGTTTCTGTTCCCCAGGCAATCATACGAAAAAAACTGTCCCTGTTAAGGCCCAGGCCCAGCCTGTACAGCTGACAGACCTCTATCCCGGGATGACATACACGTTGCGCGTTTATTCCCGGGACAACGAGGGCATCAGCAGTGCCGTCATCACCTTTATGACCAGTGCAGGTGAGAGGGGTTTGGCCCGGCCGTCCCCGGCAAGCATGGGCATGCTCATCAAAGCTCACGCGGCGAGAAATGAGAGGGGAAGCCAGGAATGCAGCCTGAGCAGCAGAGCCACCCTGCGGGGTGCTGAGTTACCCTCTGCAGGGTAGCGGAGCGCTGGCTGACACCCTGAGAGCCTAAGCGAGCGGGTCCTAGTGTGCTCAGCGCCTCAGCCTGTGGCGAGCACAGGAAGCCTCACGAGGGGCAGTGTCCTGCGGGACGGCCTGGCCCCCGCCGCCCCCACCGTGCCTCCACCTTTGGCAGGCGCCCAGGCGTCTAGGCATTGCCTCTCCAGCTCCCCGTGCCCAGCCTTAGGCTGACTGAGGTTTCTGTTCCCCAGGCAATCATACGAAAAAAACTGTCCCTGTTAAGGCCCAGGCCCAGCCTGTACAGCTGACAGACCTCTATCCCGGGATGACATACACGTTGCGCGTTTATTCCCGGGACAACGAGGGCATCAGCAGTGCCGTCATCACCTTTATGACCAGTGCAGGTGAGAGGGGTTTGGCCCGGCCGTCCCCGGCAAGCATGGGCATGCTCATCCTCAGCTTCCCGCTTGTCTCTTCTCCCGGGAAGGAAGACTCGCCCTCCCATTCCTCACCTTGCATGGCGTGGCTCGGCTCTTCTTACGTGTCAGTTTGCAGCTACCAGAAAGACAGAATGAGCCAGAAGTGCATGCCACCAGAGAGGAGAGTGCGCGTCTGACCCTGTGGGGATGAGGGGGCATCACGCAGCCTGAGGACAGCGGGGCCCCCCGGCCTCCACTGGGCTGGAAACACGAGGGCCCTGTGTGAGCATAAACATGGGCTTTGTGTGGGGGTCTCGGTGCAGTGCGACCTGGCCTCACACGGGCTCACTTCCTGCATGTGGGGTTAGGGGATAGGACCAGGTCTTTACCCTAGGAATCTTCCCAGGAACCAAACCAAGGATCAGCATGTATGGCATTGCCTTGCCACTGCAATTGTTGCTTAAAAACTCCAAAGGGTGTGACCTGAATTGCTTGGAGCTTTGTTTTAGTTTAACTTTGCCCCAGGTTTGTCATGGCTTAAAAGTGGTTGAGCTTTTGTTGCACTGAGGAGGAGAAACTCCAGTCCTAGAAGAGCTCTGGATCTTTCAGGGCTTCAGCTGTGGATGGAGAAGCTTCTTCATTTGTACCAAACCAACAGGGAAACTGGGGCTCAGTTAACAAGGTTCAGAAATCTCTCTGTTGGTCAGGGTGGCTGACAGTCTGGAGGGCACTTGCCTGTCTGTTTGTGTCTCTCTTTAAAATCAGCTGGGCAAGCTGGCCAAGGGGCCGGTTTGCTAAGCCCTGGGGAAAGGATGAGTTTGGGGAAAGAGAGAAGAAAGGACCAGTCCCTGCCCTCAGGCACATCCTGCTCAGGTGCAGGTTACTAGACACAAGGCTAAAGGAAAGAACACACCGTGGTTTCTGTGGAGTTCCAAATGTGGACTTATGTGTCCTCCTGTGCCTGGCTTGAGGAGGCTGATCCTGGTGGCTTGCGTCTCGAGAGTCTCAGCCCGTGTGTGTAATGCTCCCGCCACCCCTTCCAGCCTGGTCCCTCCCGCTCTGGGTGTTCCGGCCTCCTCCCTGTGTCTCTCTGCCTGTTCTGCACACGTGCATGCCCATGCCTATCCATGCCATCAAGACTCGGGGAGTCTGAGTCCTGCTGCCTGCTTGAGGCTCACCAGGCCGGCTCGGGCAGGAAGTCTGCAAGTAGCCAGGCCATCCTGGGAGCCAGGCCCGGAGGCTGGGCAGCTGACTGACTGAAGCAGGCGGCTGGACTCTGTCTGACCCAGTCAGGGCTCCAAGCTGTGGCTCACCGGTGCATGCGTTTGCTTTTGCTTTCTTACAAACTTGAGTCCAGCCCAGAGGCAGAAAGCAAGGATGAGATCTGATGAAAGAGTTCCATCCTAGGGAATGCGGCAAAAGCCAGCTCAGCCTGCTTGCAGAGCTTAACTTCGCCCAGTGCTGAGCCCAGGGCTGTGGGTGTGGGTTGGGGAAAAAGAGCCGGAGGGGAAAGGGCCAGTCCCTGCCCTCAGGGACGCCCCAGTCTGCTCTGATGTCCCAGCATTCCGTGCAAAGGAAAACAATGATAGTGATTGACTACATTTCTGAACACTGACTCAAATGTTCATTTCACCTTTCCTGTGGTTGCTATGGAGAGGCTGGCCCCATAGCTTGCTTTCAGGGTGTGAGGCCTGCAGCGCTCGCATGTGTCCCCACCTCCTCCCCATGCAAGCTGGAGAGGGCAGGCTTGTGACCCTCGCTCTGGGCACTGACTGCTCCCTTTCCTCACGGGCTGGCTGGAAATGACTATGTGCAAACCACATAGAGAAGAAAAATATTTTTACTTTCTAAACTTCGTGTATGCCTGTGAGTGTGTGTCCAGATCCTCTGAAAATACACGAAGGAGTGGGTGGACTCCAGAGCCAAATTCACACAGTCATCTCCCAGGTCCCTGGGTCTCATCAAGTTTATGACCATCCTGGGGCCCGACCACTGGTCTTTAGACAACCACAGGCAATCACTTCTGCCCATAGACTCAAACATGTTACAATGGTTCATGAAGGAAATGGAAAAAAACCACAAGGAATGCTCACAGGCTCCATGACTCTCACCAGAAAGATCCCACATGAGACGTTAATCACTTTCTTGAAGCTTTTGAAGCCAAAGAGGCCTGAGGGGCCCCAACACATAACCCTAGATTCCAAGAGACCTTCCAGCTCTCACATCCTGGAGCAGGCTGGATGGGGTGCTGACAGGGGCCAGCAAGACAGACAGCAAGCTGCCTTAGGCCTCAGGGACGTGGGAGGAGGGACATTAGGGGGCCCACCTGTGGTCGGCCTCTTTTTGCTGTGCTGGGAGAAACCCAGGATGGAGTGAGGTGAAGATGGGAAGGTGTAAAATGACGTGTAAGGAAGAGCAAGCACGCCAAACTGCATTTGAAGGAAGCCCATCCCTGTCATATTTGTTCATCCATCCTATTTCTGAAATACAATTTTCTGCCTGCTTTGAGTGACTGGCCTCTCTCCAGTGATCAAACCAATTTCCTCTTGATTAGAGTGAAGGGTTGAGGGAACTGTGCTTTGCAAGTGAACTACACATTTCCGAGCAGGGTTGTAGAGTGTGGTTGTGGAAGGCACACAGAATATGAGAGCAGGAGATATTAGAACCTGTGTTCCCAGTGAACAGGTACTGTCCTGGGTTCCGTTAGCTCCAGCAAAGGTTGAAACGTAGATATTCACTGATCTTGGGATGTTGCTATTACTGTGACCATTAGGGATCTGGAAACATGTTGAATGGATCGATTAAGAATGGTCTTGGCAGACTAATGTAATTGCCCTGAAGCCCTGCAAAAATGCTTCCTCCTCTCAGAGTCTTTGGAGTCATGTGAATGAGATTATGTCCTAAATTTCTTTTGGTTCTTGAGGAACTAAATCATTTTGGTAGAGTCTGATTGAGCCCACCTTACCCCAGATCCCACTGGGTTTTTTGTTTCTTTCTTATTGTATATCATTGACATTGATTAGTTTTAGGCATACAACTTAATCATTCGATCTAGGCAAAATGATTATCACAAGTTTAGTTAATATCTATCACCAAACATAGTTACAAAATCTGCTTGGTTTTGAAGAGCCTTGTATGTCTGAACTTCACAGAAAATTCTTTGATCTTTTCAGTAAGGACTGAAAGTGACATTTGAACTTTGCTTGGTGATGTCAGGAATGGAAAGCTATATTTAATTTGTAAATTTCTCATATGGCCACCTTCCATGGAATTGCGCCTTTCTTTCCCAAGAGAAAAGAGTCTCATGGGAGACAGCTGTCAGCAAGATATGGAGCAAACAGGTCACTGCAGACATTCAGACCAACTTCTTTGCAAAAGGTCGGAACCACTGTTCAAACATAAGCTGAAGTGACTCCTTCATCCCAGTGCCCAGGTGGCATGTGGTAAAGCCAATATCCTTGTGACCCTTTGGCTGGTATCAAAAAAAAATGAAAGAGATACCCCGTGTTAACCTTATGGTGGTTTATTTGCTGAGTCATGTCCAACTCTTGCAACCCCATGGACTATAGCCTGCCAGGCTCCTCTGTCTATGGGATTTCCCAGGCAAGGATGGTAGAGTGGGTTGCCATTTCCTTCTCCATAGTTATATTAGGATCAAATTGGCCATTAGTAAGTAGTTGGTGATGACTAGTTAGGTGACCAGCATCATGCTAAGGACAAAGGGGCTCAAAGGATCCCTGGGTCTCCAGCCTTGGTAATATCATTGGACATCAGAACTCAGGAAACAGAGCAATTAAATGTTGCATCATGTGGAGTAAATGGGGTTGAAATTGGAGTTAAGAGAAGTGAGCTGAAGGAATCGGAGATTCAGGAAGGAGGGGGTTGAACGTGAAAAGGGGAAGGACCGGAAGGGTGGCCTCCAGGCTCTCTGGCGCAGGGTGGGGGAGGGTGCGGAAGGGCGACCAGGGCACCTGACTTGACTGAAGTGTTCTAGAAACGTAGCAGCATGGTGTTTCATTGTGTCCTTGGAGTCTGACAAACAGACTGAGTGGAACCCTTTAGAACTGGGTAGTGACGTGACTGTGGGAGGCATTTTGGAAGGAGTAAATGAGAGCCCTTAGAGGTGAGTTGTGAGGCGATGGCAGAAGCAGGGACGGATGGGTGATCCAGGGAGACGTCAGGAGCAAGCCCTGGGCTTGCAGTGTGGAACTGGCTAGAAGGACAAGGGGAGATGAAAGGAGTTTGGAAAGGCATGGCCAGAGGACAGGTGACAGTGAGAGTCCAGGCTGCTGCGGTGAGTCTGGGAAAGGCACCCTTGGTGGTGGTGGGTGAGCACGGAGTACAGCGGGCTTGGAGGCCAGCACGCGGGGCATGGAAAGAGCTGGCAGGAATCGGCGATGATGGCGGAAGGTTGGAGCATTTCCCTGTAAGAGGACAGTGTGCGCAGGAGAGCCAAAAAGTCTGGCAGGCTCCTCAGAAACGCCTTAAAACAGGGAGCTGCAGCGCGTTTAACAGAGAAAGGGAAGAGACAGCGCTGGGAAGAAGCTGAGAAATGCTAGTTTCCGGAGATCCTTACAGGCCTAAGCCGCCAAGGAGGTGAGGTGCTGGGTCCCTGCAGAGGGGAGAGAGGAGAGTTCTATCAGGTATGGAAGGAGACGGTTGCAGAGGCTGTGGAGCTCCAGGGGTCTCCAGTGTGGAGCAGGCGAGCATGACACCAGGTCGCAGACTAAGAGGGAGGGTCATGTGGGATCCGTGAGGGGAGAGGGGGAGCAGGGAGGAGTGGAAGGGGGGCCACTGCTGAGGAGGGCCCGTTGCAGTATGACTTCATGAGTCTGTGACGGGCCTGGTCTGCATCTTCCGCCAGCAAAGCTCGCTGTAAGAGCAGGAGAATGCAGTAACTGCCACGGTGGGCGATTGAGTCAAGTGCTGGCCCAGAAGGGAGGGCAGCATGGAGCCTGTGGGAGGCAGAGCCCCGTCAGGCCCAGAGGGTGAGAGGGTGGGCCAGGGGATGGAAGCCAAGGAGCAGATGAGAACCAAGTGTCCTGTGTTCCGGGCTCTGGCCCAGCCATGGGGACGACAGTCCCTCCAGTCCCTGACAGTCCCTCCATCAAGGAGCTTACCTTCTGAGTGGAGTGGTAAAGAGCAGACTCAAACCAGACAGCCTGGGGTCACAGCTCAACTCTGCCACTTACCAGTTCCAGGGCCCTGAGCCGATCACTGACCTCACCACTTCGGTTGCCTCACCTGTGAAATAGGGTAATGGTACAAATGCACCTTTTTGCCTCTTCTACTGTTCATGGGCTTCTCAAGGCAAGAATGCTGAAGAGGTTTGCCATTCCCTTCTCCAGTGGACCACATTTTGTCAGAACTCCACCATGAAACATCCGTCTGGGGTAGCTCTGCACAGCATGGCTCATAGCTTCACTGAGTTACACGAGGCTGTGACCCATGTGATCATCTTGGTTGGTTTTCTGTGATTGTACTTTTCATTCTGGAGGCCATGGGATTGCAGTTCTTGCTGCTTCTTAAGGAGGAGAAGGGATGACAGAGGACGAGATGGTGGATAGCCTCACCGTCTCAATGGATATGAGTTTGAGCAAGTTCTGGGAGATAGTGAAAGACAGGGAAGCCTGGCATGCTGCAGTCCACGGGGTTGCAAAGAGTCAGACACGACTTAGTGATTGAACAGCAAATCCACCCTATGGGACTGTTGGGAGGGTTAAACTAGGTAATTGTGGGAAAGTGCTTTGAGCTGTGTCCGCCCATAGGAAGTGCTTACAAGTGTAAGCTGTTAGCAGCAGTAGTATAGCCAGTTGTTATAAGTGCTATGAAAAGGGCAAATTCAGTCCTGCAGATAGAGTGGCTGGGTGGGAAAGAGAGTTTTGTCTTGGCTAGGAAGGTCCAGGAAGGCCTTTCTGAAGAGACGACGTTTGATGAGGCCGCCGTCTCATTAAATCTCAGAGCAGCCGATGCAGAGGACCCTGAGGCAGGCGTGGGAGCGGCCAGGGTGGTGGGAGATGTGACTGGTGGAGCCAGGCGGGTCAGGATAAGGAATAGAGGAGTTTTCCTAATGGTAATGAGAAGCACTGGAGGTTGGAATGAGGTCATCTGACCCTGTGTGGGGCCTGGGAAGACCTCTCAGATCTTGTGTGGGATGTATCTTGTGGACGCAGGGGTGGGACTTCCCCCACGGCACCCGGATCAGCGTGGTGATGGCCATGTTCTTATGGAACTTTCCAGCCCGGCCTGCCTGGGCAGCCAGGCTGCAGAGGGAGGGGACGGTCTTGTTCATCAATATCTTCTTTGTTTATTGAGACCCAGCTTGATGCAAGGCCCTTGGCTGGACGCTGAGAGCATGGCAGAGACAGTTTTTCCGCCCACGAAGAGCAAAGAGTAGGCCACACCTGGATACCTGCCCCACACGATGGTGTGATGCAGACCTTGGGGTCCAGCCTGGGGTCGCGTCTCTGCTGCTGTGCTTCTTCCCTAGGAGGCCTGGAGCCTCAGCTCGGGCTGCGTGGCTCCCAGCACTCCCACCATTGTCTGGGTCTCCCAGAGGCTACTGCGCTGGCTCTGCCTGCCCGGGTTCCCTGCGATCTCCTCTGTCCCTGATCCTGTCCTCCAAGTCGTGGTTTCCATGGAAGGCTGCATCTTTCCTTCTTCAGTCCCTAGACAGGAAGAGGGCAGGAGACTCCTATGCACCCAGCCTTTCCCATCTCTAGCCTCGGTCATGGGTCCTCCAGGACACTGTCAAATGTGCCTCCGGTCTCCAGGCCCACGCAGCCTGCCCCTGGAGTCATGAAGGGGTCTCCCACCTTGAGACAGGCCTCCACGTGTCTAGGCAGGGATGGCAAGGGGCCGTCTGTCACAGGGGTCTCTGCGTGTGGTGGAGTGGCATGGGGTGTGCTGAAGGCATGGCCCCTCCACTGGCCCATCTGAGGTGCCCACGCTGGGACATCTTTGCTGTTAGCCACAGTGCCATTGGAGAGACACGAGGGAGCACGGGGCACCCTGGACTGCACCGCGCCCAGGTCCCGCTTCGGGGAAGGCCGACTGGCTGCTAGGACAGGTCTCTGTCACAGTGTCTGCCGGTCTGCAAAGGTGTACCTCCAGGGTTGTGCGTGTGACCGTGGCCCCTGTTCCTGGGTGGACAGCGTGCCAGCTCAGCCCGGCTCATCCACAGGGAGTCACAGTCAGTCCTTGGCCTTCCCTCCTTCCCCACCAGGCTGTGCCCAGCCACTGTGCTCGCAAGAATGCCAGTGCCTTGAGCTTAGGACAGTTCTCTTCCCAAAGGGCCTGCTCAGCCTTCTGCTGCTTATTCTGTTCCCTCTACTCCTTCCTTGTTGGTGCCTCTTTTCTGACCTTTTGCCCTCGCCTTTTCATCCCTGTAGTGGGGTAGTTTGAGCCAGAGGGCTGCCGGGTGGTAGCAGTAGGCTGCAGGAGGAAGCTGGCCATGAAATAGCCGAAATTCTCCCTTCTCCTTGCCTGCCGCCTTGTGAACCGTTCGTTCATGTGTGTGCCTCTGGCCCTCCCCCGCAGCCTACACCAACAACCAGGCGGACATTGCCACCCAGGGCTGGTTCATCGGGCTCATGTGTGCCATCCCCTGCTGGTGCTGATCCTGCTCATCGTCTGTTTCATCAAGAGGAGTCGTGGTGGCAAGTACCCAGGTAAGATGTGTCCAAGGAGCCGGCTTCGGGGACAGGGCCAGCAGGCTCTCCCATGAGTCGCCATTCTCTCAGCAAGCACAGCCCTTCCCCAGGCTGGGAGGAATGGTCCTCTTGTCTGTTCTGTGCACCGTAGAGTTGCCAGAAAGCACTTGAGTTAATTAAGCTCCCCTGAGGTGAGGGGATGGAGTGGTCCAAGCAGCCAGAGAGGGGATGGAAGGAGCCCTGGCTCCCATTAAGAGTGACCTTCCCTCCCCTGGACTCACCACCCATCTGCTCAGTAATTGGCTTTTTTCAGCCTGAATCTCATTAGGATCCTGTATCCCAGTGAAGGAGAAAGGAGAGATGCTTTTCTATAACTGTGAGAGTGAGAGGCTGGAGGGAGGAGAGGTCTGGATGGAAGAAGCACTCAGCAATCACAATACCTCAACAGGGGGGCAGACGGCCCTATATGAGCAGCAGGCAGAGGCTGGGGGGGTAGGTTGCACTGAGAGGAACCCCACCCCTCGCTAGTCCTTAAAGGGCTTTGGGCTTTTCTTTGAGTCCCAGAGAGGTACTTCTGTGGCCTGAAGATCCTCCAGCCCAGACAAACCAAGGTCAAGGACAAAGACCTCTGGCTTTTTTGTTTCTGGAAATATTGATTGTTTTCAGGGACAAGAAAGCCATCTGTCTGCGATGGGGTGGGGAGGGTGCCAGGAGACAGGATAATGGATGACCCTGAGAGCGGAAGTCCAGCTGGACTGCAGGATGAAATTGTTCCCTGCCCCCAGAGCCATCACCAGACACACCCTGAGCTCTCCAACTGCTGGCTTCTCCCCATCTCTGTGAACAAGTCCTTCTCCACGATCTCCTAAAACTCAGCTCAGAGAGAGGAAATTCTGTTTTGTTTTCTTCCTCTGGCCCATGTGCTCTCAGACCCTAGGATTCTAAAGGACTCCTTCAAGTCAGGAAAGGCAGGAATTATACTTCATTATTGGTGAATGATGGAGAGGGAAATGGCAATCCACTCCAGTATTCTTGCCTGGAGAATCCCCATGGACAGAGGAGCCTGGCGGGCTACAGTCCATGGGGTCGCAAAGAGTTGGACATGACTGAGCTTTAGCGCTTAGCGTGCACACTGGTGAACGAGTCCTTCACTGTGTTGTGCTGTGTTGGGATTGTTTTTCTTCTGTAAGAAAGACTGAGGAAGGGCGGCTTTTCTGATCTCACTCCTCGTTCCAGGTGGCACTGGGACACCTGAGAACTGATCAGATAACTCTGGACCTTCCTCTGCCCGTTTCAGAAAGTTTACAGTTGAGCTCCTTTCCTTACATCAGAGGATGAATGAACCGGGAGCCGGGAGCCGGGGCTCCAGTGTCCATTCTACACTTTGTTTAGTTGCTAGCTGTCATGAGACATCTTCCAGGCCTCAGCTTCCCTCTGCTAAAACAGGGGTGGTTATCCTGCCTTGTCCCCAAAAAGAAGCACAGTCATTCACCTAAGTGTCTGCGGTGCACCAGTCCTTGTGCTGGTGCAGAGGGTTCTAGAAGGAGAAGTGACCGCTCCGTCAAGGACAGGGCAGCTGGTGCAGACAGGGCCTGGGAGGAGTGCTGGCCCTTCATGGGGCAGAGCGGGGAAGGGGAGTCACGCGGACCATCAATGTGGGGTGGAGCGGGGAAGGGGAGTCACTCGGACCATCAATGTGGGGTGGAGCGGGGAAGGGGAGTCACGCGGACAAGGGGGGTCCGAGTTAGGGGAGCACCTTCCATTCGAGGCATGTGCAGTGTGTCCTCTCTGCCCAGGGCGCTCTCCTAGGAGCTTTGAAGAGACACACAGGCCCCACCCTCAAGGAAAGAACTGGCATTCTATTATGGGCGTCATAAATGTGCACAAGCAATTGTAACACAGAGCAGGATTAAGAAAGGTGCCAAGGAATTCCCTGACAATCCAGTGGTTAGGACTCCGTGCTAAGGAGTGCAGAGGCGTGGGTTGGATCCCTGTTAGGAAACTAAGATCTCGCCTGCCACACAGTGTGGCAAAAAAAAAGGAAAGTTGCCAAGGAAAGGACAGCGTCCAGGTGTTTGGGGAAGACATGGAGAGGCTGAGGCAAGCCAGGTTGGGGAAGATTTCAGTGGTCAGTGGAGATGATGGCGAGGAGGTGGCGGAAGTAGTTTGGAACCTGCTTAAATGCGGGGGGGCAAGAACCAGAGGCCGTGGGTGGTGCTGTATTGAGAAAGAGAGGTATTGAACCCAGAGGCAGTGTCGTTGGGGCCAGTCATCACCTCTGTGTCTTTGTTTCTTTTCCTGACCAAGTACGAGAAAAGAAAGATGTGCCCCTTGGCCCTGAAGACCCCAAAGAAGAGGATGGCTCCTTTGATTACAGGTGCGCGGTCCCCTTCACTCCTGCTCATGCACAGCACCCCTGTCTGGTGGGTTTTCCTTCCTGCCCTCAGGGCTGACAGCTGGGCTCAGAGGCCGCCGCATGGATGTCCTCCCATCACCTCTACCTGTGGCGGGAGCACCGCCCAGCACACTCACACTCATTTGATGAACAGCGTTTTATTCATCCAGCTGCACAACTCAGGTTTACTGTGTTCTTTGTATGTGCGTTTCCACCTTTTTGCTCTGAAAGCGAGACCCAGGCTCCCTCTTGCTGTGAAATGAGCTCTGCTCTCAGCTTCGCATCTGCCTGTACCCTACCCCAGCCCTGAAAATGATGATGACACTGGGAAGTTGTATTATATTTGAGACTCAACTATGGGAGGGTAAAGGGAGCGATGCTCTGGGCCTTCCCCTCAGGACCTAGAATGACATTTCTGGGCTGCAGCCTGGAATGAGCCTTGGACAGCATTTGGTCCAGCGTCTGTGTCCCCAGCGAGAGGACCAAGACCCGGACTAGGATAAGTGACCTGGCTAAGCCTCATGTGCTCCCCACTGCGCGCTAGTGCAGAAGTGGGGAGGCCAGGGCCAAACGTCCGCCTACTGCCCTCATCCTGCACCCATGCTCCCGCTCAGGTCTGGATGGCCTTTGTATCTGGCTTAACAGAATTGTCATCTGTCCATTTTAATGGCAAGTGTGCTTTGAGCAAAGGACTTGTGCAGAATGAGTTCTGGAGGTCTCATTCCCTGGCCAGGTCTGATGAGAGGAAGTGCTCAGATCAGAGCCCACCCCAACCTGGTCTCTCTGGGCCAGGCCACCCCATCGTCCTCTGACTTCTCCTTAGCCTGTCTTGGGCCTCTGCCACGCTGCCCGTCAGCAGCCTCTCAGACAGGGTCAGATCAACGGGCAGCAGAGCTGCTGCCCACACAGGAGCCATCTGCCTCAGCTTCCCCTCTGCCTGTACCCCACCTCAGCCCTGAAAATGGTGACGACACGGGGAAGTTGTATTGTGTTTGAGACTCAGCTGGGTGAGGGATGAAGGGAGCGGTGTTCTGGGCCTTTCCCTCAGGACCTAGAATGACATCTCTACGCTGCAGCCTGGAATGGGCCTTGGACAGCATTTGGTCCAGCGCCCATGTCCCAAACGAGAGGATCAAGGCCCAGGCTGGGGAGTGTCTGCGCCTCATAGACTGTCTATCCGTCCATTCTCTGCATCCTCATAAGCCGAAGGGCAAGTGTGAGAGGCCCTTCCCCAGCAGCCTCAGCACCCCTCGTGGGGCCCAGCTTCCCCGTGGGCCGAGGGTCCTTCTCTGGCCATGAGTCCCAGAGAGCCTGGGCCTTCTCTCCCCAGACCTTCAGTGCACCCCGAGGCGGCATGAGGGACAAGCCCAGGGACCTGTGCTCGGAGAAGCCGCTTCCTTGGGCACCTCTCCCCCCAGACACCACAGTTGCTGGGTGAAAGCGTCTGCTTCCTCCCCACTCCCAGCCCCGGCCCCACTGACTCTGAGGCTGGAGACACACAGCACACACGCGCACACACGCACACACGCACACCCCTTGGCTGTGGCTCTGGGGGCCCTGCAGCATCCTGGAGCCCCGCAGCATCCATCCTGGAGCCCCACTTGGATGAGTCCAAGAGTCAGAAGTTGGAAAGGGCGAAAATCAGATGTTAGAGGAGAAACCAGGTTCCCCGGGCAGGACAGCCTGGCGTATGAGCTCGCCCTGCTCGTCTGGGACCCCCCCTGCCCAGCACCTCTCTGGTGGGGCTCTCTCTGCTTCTCTCTCCTTGGTCTGTCCGCCTGGTGCTCAGAGGTCTTCTGGAAGGGAAACGAATGGGTGCCTAGACTATGAGGTCACAGTCCTTTCCCGGATGTAGGTCCTCTCCCCCACAAGAACCTGACACGGTGAAGACCTCTCCCATTGCCACACGCCCACTGGGCCAGCCTGTCCAGAGTGCCTGCATGTAGCCTGGGGCGTGGAGTTCATAAGAATCACACAGACACAGTCTCAGGGCCCTGCAGCAGGGGTGGAGAGCCCTGGGAGAGGGTGCCGTACAAGTGGGCTAAGGAGCTTGGTCATTAGAATCTGCTGGTTTTCAAACCATGGATTTAACCCCCTGAACAAAGATAACGTAACCCCGGAGGCCCACTTCCCTCTCAGCTGCCCCTCCCACAGCCCTGCCATCAGTTAGGCCAGGAGACAGGGCCACTGTCCCTCGGCGCGCGGTGGGGGTGTCTCACCCGGCGCGGCGGGGGTGGGCTGCTAGCTTCCCACCTGCTGGTGCCCAGCTCCTCTGCTCTGGTTTGCAGTCCTCCCTGTCCCTGGTAGCTGCCTGTGCCCGGCGCTGAGGCAAGAACTCCCTTCCCACTCTAGTGAAAATTCAGACAGTGTTTGCCGCAAGCCCAGGGACAGCTCGGTGTGGCCTGGGGCAGAGGAGTGGGCTGCCGGGTGTCTGCTCAGCCTGCCTGGCCTGCTGTGTTCCTGCTGCCAGGACCTCTCTCTCCTCTGAAACACAGCACCTGGTCCCCGCCTCGGGGGACGGGATGCGGTGCCAGAGCAGATGCCCGCCCCCTCCGGGTGTCTCCCCCCCTGGGGGCACAGCAGGCACCCCAGCAGGCAGATGCCACTGTAATGACCAGCTCTCTCTGCATGAGAGGAGCTTAAGGGCAGGGCCTGCAGAGCCTCCAAGGAGCTGAGTACAGTCCTCCGTGCCTGGCTAGTTTTGTCTCTGATTGCCAGCGCTCCTGTCTCATACGCACACCTCCCGCCTCCCTCCACTCGCCCTGAAACCAGCACCTTTCTGTGGATGAGCTAAGGGTAACACCGCCAAGAAAGAAGAGGAAAGGCAGGGAGGGGTTTGTCTCTCTCAGGCTCGGACTCTCGCTTCTTGCAAAGGGCAGTCTTTCTAGAGAGAGTCACAGATCACAGTCAGAGCTAGATGAACCTTCTTGATGGCAGGACTAAGGCCTGGTGGAAAGGAAGGGCTTTCCCAAAGCCACAGGGACACGGGACCAGAACTCAGAGTCCTTGACCCCTTTCTTTGACCCTTCCTGTCCCCGCTGGTCCACAAGCAGTTCCCTCTAACTCCTGAGGGGGTTGGCTGCTTCTGCCTGCTTCTACCCCAGAGAGCCAGCAGCCCGGCCTCACAGAAAAGTCCCCTGCCCAGGCATGTAGGAGTGTGGGCCCATCCTAGCATCCTGGCCCAGCACCAGCCTGCCCCTCTGCCTTAGAGAAGTGTCCTCTCTTGGCCTCAGCTTCCCTCTGCAGACCTGGCCAGACAGGGCTAGCAAGTGAGGGCTGTCTGGGTCGTCCTGGGGTCCGGTCCTCTGAGCAGCGAGAGGCTGGAGGCCCTCTCCCTTCCGGCTGGGGTTTGGGTGGCGCTGCATAGACTGGCTCTGATCCTCTGTCTCTCCCCGTCCAGTGACGAGGACAACAAGCCCCTGCAGGGCAGCCAGACGTCCCTGGACGGCACCATCAAGCAACAGGAGAGCGACGACAGCCTGGTGGACTATGGCGAGGGCGGCGAGGGCCAGTTCAACGAGGACGGCTCCTTCATCGGCCAGTACACGGTCAAGAAGGACAAGGAGGAGACGGAAGGCAACGAGAGCTCGGAGGCCACGTCGCCAGTCAACGCCATCTATTCTCTGGCCTAACGGAGCCTTGCAGGCACAGCTGCTACTCTGCAAGCAGGAGGGGAGAGGGGAGAGAGCGCTGCAGACCTGCCCCAGAGCCGCCACCACCTTCAGGGACGGGGGGACAGCATGAGAGGCTGCCAAGCTGTGAGGGCCAGCGACTGCCCAGCCGACCGCAAGCCCCCTCCCGATGACCCCCCGGTGCCCCCTGTGGGCAAGCTGCTGCCTTGGCTCAGCTCCGCCGGAGGGAGCCCCGGTCTCTCGCTCACCACTGTCACCCCCAGCCTCCGCCACACTGCCCGCCCCAACCTCTGCACACACACTCACCAGTCCTTGTTGTCTCTGTTTTTGCTGTGAGTCTTCCCCCTCCAGACCCAACATGTCCATTTTCTTTTCCTTTTGAAGAAATGTCCCTGAGAAAAGAAATGATAGGCGGATTCTCCCCCAGGAAACTGCAAAGATAAGCAAAAAGGATTGATCTGTCAGCGAACGTACAGAAGAGCTATAGTATTCAAACCGCTGCTGGGCCCATGTATTTCCCAAGGATGCCTTTCTCTTCACACGCCTCCCCTGGCCCCCAGCCCCTCCGCCTCAACCTTGTCAGCTGCTGAGCTGGGCTTGGCGCCTTTCTGGGAAACGACAGTATTTTTGGCAGGGAGGGAGAGGGGGCTCAGGCCTCCTCGCCTGGCTCTGGTTCAGCTGTGGGGGTGGGCTTACCTCTTGCTCCTCGCTCTCACCCTGCCCCTTGCTCTGGAGCGTCCGAGACAAAAGCTGTGCTGACTGAAGGCGTCTGAGGAACAGGAGTGGGCACCAAGGTGAAGGACTTCGGCTCCGGTGACCATGTACCTCAAGCAGAAGGAAGCCAGGCGTCTGGTCCCGGGGGAGCCGTGCCCACCTCGAGAGAGAAGGGAAGGGCTGGGTTTGGACTGCCTTCCTCCTCATCAGTGAGACTCAGGCTGTGGGGCAGAGGACCACGCCCCCCACATCCAGGGTGGGGGCTGCCCCCCACCGGGTCAGGGTCTGTGCTGCTGCCCCCAGGAGGCAGACCCCACGATGCAAAGGCTGTGCTGGTGTGCCAGGGGGTGGGTCTGCACTCCCCTGCATGTCTGGCAAGTAGCCTCTCCTCGGTCGGCTCTGTGTGATGGTGAATCTGGTGTTTTATGGTGTGTGCTTGGGGCGCGGCTACCCCAGGACCAAGCCTGCGTGTCCATTCCTTAGGGTGTTCGTGATCAGGAGCCCCCGCAGGACCGCAGTACTCGGTGCTGCAGGGCAGGGCCCGGCAGCGCTCTTGATATGCCTTACGCAGCTCTGACCTGTCCCTGCAGCCCCCAGCTCCGCAGCCCCTCCCTGCAAGCCTTGAAGCCTCCAGTGACACCTGTCTTGAGAGCGGGGTGGCCTATGCAAGCGTCCCAGCAGAACCCGAAGCAGCCACTCAAAACGTGCCCCAGATGGAGACACTCGAAGACCTGCAGTCCTCAGAGACCCAGGGCTCTGCCTTCATCCTCCCCACCTATTCCATTTTGAAACCAAAGGTACCTAGCCTCAGAGAGAGAGATCTTGAGTCTAAGGGTAGCCCTTCAGCTGTTGCAGCTAGAGTTGCTTTTAGGAGAGTGGAGCTGACCCCCAGAGTGGACTGCCTGCAACAGACACAGCCTCTGCCGGGAGCCTCCGGCTGCTTGCCAGGGCACCTGGGCAGAAGCAGCACTGTGTCCTTCAGAGACCTTATTTAAGCCTCGTTTGCCACATGTTTAAGCCACAAAGGTATTAGCAATGCTTGAGTCACTCACTGGTCAGCTGAAGGTCAAGCCCCTAGACACATGTACTCCGTCTGCAGATAAGGAAAGGTAGCCCCGAGCCGCACCAGCTGTGCTGTTTGAACCGGAGGGCAGGCAGCTCTCCACTGGCCCAGGCTGTGGGAGGTGTGTGGGCAGGAGGCCTGGGCGGGCTTTCCTGGTCAGAGGAACAAGGTGACTGGCAGGGGCTGAAGAGCTGGCTCAGGGGTGCCTTCTCGGGCGTTCACCCCCCACCTGCCTAGATGCCGCTGGGTGCTCCCGGAGCCTGGGCAGGGAATGGCAGGGAGGTGTGCCTGTGAGCTGGATTTCTGGGAAACACTCTGGATGTGGCAGAGCAGTCATTCCTCAGGCCTTCACTCCACATCGCACTGTCTGCACTCACTGCGCGGAAAGCGAGCTCTGCAAGCAGAGTGGGTGGTGAGCTGTCATCACACCATCCCCCTGCCTCAGGAAGGCCCTTCACACGGCCCATGACGGGAAGGGGTTCTGCTCCCAGGGGTCTCGGGGGATGGTGACCCCTCAGCCTGGCTCCATGTCCTGCCGGGCTTGCCCCTTCGTGTGTGAAGGCAGTGCCACCAGCCCCCGTGCGCGCTGTTGTTTTGAGAGCCACACACCACATGACCACCGCCCCTCCTGGGAGGTAGAGGCCAGGTCGACCCCGCGCGAAGATGGCAGGGGCCCAGAGGGCTGTGTGGCCGCAGGGTTAGGCAGAGGAGAGTGCATCTCCGGGGAGCCCGCGCCAGAGCCCACCCAGCTCAGCTGGAGAGCAGTATTGTCCAGCGCTCCCTGCCAAGCAGTGTGCTCAAGAGCCACCCCGAACATACCCACCGTGATGCCAGGAGAGCTCCACCACTGGTGCTTCGGCCTGCCTGGCCAGGGGCAGGGGACAGGGCAGAAGCGTAGGCCGTTTCCAGCTCTGGAAATCCCCGGCCTGAGCCCCGTCCACCCGTGGGGCTCAGCCATGGCGCCTCCTGCTCTCAGCCGTCCGGCCGTCCCTCTGCTCTGCCGATGCTCGGGAGCAGCTGGCCTGAGCCCTGGAGACCTTGATGACAGTCAGCCACCGCCCCTGTCCTCAGTGCTGAGCCTCGTGACAGGCGGTGTTGACGGGAGTGCTCTGCGTGCTTGAGCCACCTGTGGCTGCAGGTTGAAGGGAAGGTCCTTGCGGGGACAGCTTGCTTACCCAGGCTGGGCCGGACAGGAATGGTCCACGCTTGGGGCAGGCTGCTTGATTTGTCTGTATTTCGGTGCCTCTGTCTCCCCTATTCAGTCCCTCCTCTGAAAACGTGTCCCCACAGAGGGGCATGTGCCCAGTTAAAGGAGCAGGTGTCAGTCTCTAGAGAGCACACCCCTGAGGACTTGGGGACAGTGCCTGCCCCTTGGCTGGGTCATGGTAAACAGGCCCCTTTGCCCCTTGCCTTGCTTTTGAGGAAATGGTTGAGCTTACACTTGTCCCCTGGCCATTGCCTTGGCCCTCTTCCCAGCAAGTCCCGAGGCCTAGAGAAACGTTCGCCTGTCCGAGAGGCTGCCGGGGTCGGGACTGCTCTCCCCACGAGGACATCTGTGGCCTGGACCCAGAGAGTACCTTCGTGGTTTCCCTGAACACAATTAGCCTTAGAAGAGGGCTGGAGACAGATCCGTGGATGTTTGTGGCTTCTCTAGCCAAGGGAGGGCCTCCCCTGCTCACACGCAGCACCCACAAGGACAGGCATGCGCAGCAGGCCGAGGCTCCGTCGCTGGGTAGCGCTTTCAGGAGGAACAGTGCAGAGCATGGCCTTGTCTGGAAGAGGCTGAGTCCACTCCCTGACACAGAGATGAAGTGTGAAGGGCTGTGGGGAAGTGTGTTGGAAGTGTCGGGGCAGCGGTAGGAGGCTGCCCGCGCCGGACCCCGTCTGGGCCATTCCTGTGGGCAAACCCAGGAAGAGTCTGATCCAAAGGAGAGGGAGTTCTCCCCGGCAACAGCATGCGCCGCAGCTCTGCAAGGCTCCTGGAGCCCTCTGCAGGGTCAGGGCCGAGTCACAGAGCATCCCCAAAAGCCATGTGACGAGAGCGGTGAGGGTTTCCCACCCTTGCCTCAGTCTCTGCAAGGCTGCTCCGCTAAGGGCTGAAGAGAGGCTTCCTGGCCTCTCAGCCCAGGGGTGGGAGGGCATCTCCATGGGAGGACACAGCACACACTCCGTTTGCAATGCCTTGCTCACTCCGCCAGCAGCACATACACCCTGGCCTGTGCTGTGATTCAGTCCCTGGGAAAGAAACCTCCCTGCAGATCCTGGTTGATCACTAGGTGGTGGGCTTAAGAGGTGCATAGAGGGAGATCCTTGATTAAAATAAATCAGAGGAGTCAACAAATAAAGAGCTTGAAATTACAGGAGGACATCAGTGGCCTTTGCAGAGCCCAACTCCTGGGCAGCCCCTCTTTAGGACAAGCAGGGGCAACCTGTGGGAGTTCACGCCAAACTACGGCTGTGCCCAGCCTGCCCAGCTCACCCTCCCTCCACTACTGAAAACAGGTTCTGAGAAGGGACAGGGAAAGGAGGACAGCCATCCAGGGAAGCTGCCAGACCCCACCACATGGCATCTCAAGCCAAAACCAGTGCCCCAAACTGGTCTATTAGTATTAAATGGTGGTTTCATCATAACAAGGATGGAAGTGAAATAGGTACAAAGGTGTCTAGCTTAAACAGGATCAGATTTCAGCATGCAGGGGAACCACAGAGCTGATCTGATTGAAATGACTCATTGTACGGTAAAATCCAGAGAGGGGAAGGGACTGTCTGCAGTCACACAGCTGGTAAATCGAGGTGAGGTCCAGCCTTGAACTCAGGCCCTCTGACTCCTTGTCCAGTGTTCTTTCATCTCAGCACAGCTGGAAACAGCGGCGGTCCCGCCTTGGACACAGTGATGTTACTTAAGCTCCGGCCCACATTCTTTTCTGCTTCTCCCACAAATGGAATCACAGGATTTTTCTGAGTCCCAGATCAGTCAGTCTGCCAGCCCATGGTGAACCGGTTGTGCTGTTCAGGAGAAGAGGGACCAGCTGATTGGTGTCTGTCACCACAGCTCTCCCCTCGGGTGGCATCTCTTGCCTCATGAGGCATCAGGCCCCCAGCACAATGCGTCCCTGCGATAGAGGCCTGGCGGGCTCTGTCCCCTCCACCCTGGCTGCAGGGCGCTGAGGGGGAGCAGGGCCGTGGAAGTTCTGCCCCCGGATCCACCGGGCTGGAGTGCAGCGCGTGCAAAGACTTCAGTGAAGCAATAAACACAAAACTCTGGTAGAAGAAATCCAGAGTTTTGTGCACGTCTCTTGTTTCTCTTTCAAAGAGGATGCAGGTCGGATGACTGCCCTGCTCTCCTTTCTGACTCCCAGGTTCAATGTCCTCAGTCAGCTGTCCCCGCCCGCTCCCAGCTCTGTGCCAGCCTCGCACCCTCCTGCTCTGAGCACCGGTCGCCTGTGACGTGGCCGCCCGGTCCTGCCCCTCCCTCCCCCACGCTGGGCCCCAGGGACCTCTGGCCCTGCAGCCTCCCCAGCACACACATTTTCCAGTTTGTTCTGTTCAGCGGGGAAATCTTTTCCAAATGTCTCCATCCCTTCCCACATACCCCCACACACCCACAAGTTGGTCTGATCTTTTTTTTCCCACTGGTTAAATATTTTAACTCACCAAGGCACACCTTGTTTTAACCCCTCTCACATCGTGTTCTTTCCTTTTCTCGAGTTATTTTGCATTAACCAACGTCAGCGACAGATGCGTATCTGAGGGTGTCATACACGACCTTCAGCAGGGAAGGCTTCTGGGCCGTAGAGGACCATCTAATATGTGGACTTATAAACTGACTGCATGAGCAATGGAAAGGCCAAATTATTCAGAATTTTTCTTTTTTGAATCACTGTAAAAAAAAAAAAACTGATTTCTTTTGTATAGAGAACACTAAACGTATAATAAAAGTTGTTCACAATGGATTCTGGCCATGTAATTTATTCAATTTCCTTAGTTGGTGGCTAGAAGAGGGATGTTTGGGGGGTTGAATCACAGGGGACGTCCCTTGTGGTCCAATGGTTACGAATCCTCCTGCCAATGCAGGGGACACAGATTTGACGCCTGGTCCAGGAAGATCCCACACACTGCAGGGCAACTAAGCCTGTGCGCCACTTCTGCCGGCCCAAACCCCAGAGACTGCGCCCTGCGACGAGAAGGCCCACCCCCACCCAGTGAGACCTGCAACAACAAAGACCTGGTGCAGCCAAAATACACTTTAAAAAAATAAAAGTGAAATTATATATAAAAAGAAATGAATCATAGGGCTTTTCATGGGCATCAGGCAGCATACACACAAAATTCTGTGAGAGCAGCCCCTGTCTTGTCTTTCTTTGGCTGCACTGAGTTGGTGGGGGAACGTGGGATTTCCGATTTTCATAGCACGTGCGGGATCTAGCTCTCTGACCAGGGACTGATCCCGGGCCTCCTGCCTGCAGAACGTGAAGTCTTAGCCACTGGGCCATCAGGACAGTCCCACCAGCCCCTGTTTTGAAGTTGGTCATACCCTGGAAAACTCACTGGCACAGTCTGTGTTTTCAGCGTAGACGGAGAGGCACAGAAACATGCTGGGTCATGGAGACACTGCTGACTCCCTGCAGCTGCACCCCCGCCTCTAGAGGAGCGCCTGGTGTGGGGGGAGGGGAGCGCCTGCTGGCCGCTCCGCCCGCGCAGCCCTGCCCTGGGATGGAAGAGCACCATTGCGTGCCCGGCCTGGTATCTGCTGCAATTTAATACTGTTGCATTTTAATACTTAATATTAAATATTGTTGAAAGAATGAATAAAACTGCTTACGATGAACCAAAAGCCCCTCCTAATAGACTCAAAGGCTGTGTGTGACACAGGGAGCCCAGGGCTAGTGCTCTGTGACAACCTAGAGGGGTGGACGGGGTGGGAGGAGGGAGGGAAATTGAAGAGGAAGCGGCATAAGCATACTTAGGACTGATTCACATTGGCGTATGACAGAAGCCATCACAATATTGTAAAGTAATTATCCTTCAATTAAAAGTAAAATTAAATTTGAAACAAATAGACTCAAAGGAATATCAGCCAATGAGCAAAGAGAGAAGGGAAGGAGCCAGAGAGGCCCCTGTTGGCGAGGAGCACTGCTCCAGCTCCACCGCGCCTCCTTTCCTTTGCTTTGGCCCACGGCAGTGCGCGTTTTCCCTGAGGGGTGGCTGCAGACCATCACCAGGCAGGGTGAATGGCGAGGGATGCACCCAGGCTTGGTCAGCCCCCTCCCTTTCCTCAGGACAGTGTGGGCATACAGCGGTCCTGCTTGTGCAGAAAGGTAACTAGTGGTTTATAGGCAGTAATGGGAATTATAGGCAAAAAGGTTCCCCCGCAAATGCAGACCCAAATCTCTGGGACAAAGAACCACCAAGTTCCAAGCCACTGGTATTTATTTTCCCTCAGGAAAGATCACTGACTTGAGGAGTCACTGCTTCACTAGATTAAAATAAGAACGTATTTCCAGGTCTAGCTCCTTCTGAATAACTCATCGGGTTTATGACACACCACTTCTGAACTTCCCTCTGCACTTGTTCTAATGCAAGAAAGAGCTTATCATTCTCAAGTTCACAAACTATCTCAGAAATTTGCTCCTTGTGTTCATTTGCACTGTCCCCAGCATTAGTCCACGGCCTCATGCTGAACTGATAGTGTCCTTGCCAAGAGTGTTGCCTACTCCTGTTGAAACTGTAGCCAAAAGATCTAAAACACAAATCTGATCGTGTCACTCCTTTACTTGAAAACTTCAAGTTTGCTACAATAAGATAAAGTCTAAACTCCTTGATTTGACATGTTAGATCTTTCATGATCTGACCCTTACCTCTGCAGTCTTATTTATTTTACTATTTATTTTACTTTTACTATTCTTCACATATACTCTAAATTCTAGCCATTTCAAGCTATTTCTAGTGCCTTTGACATGCAGTTTCTTAGACTTCTCAATTTTGGCAATTTCATTCCCCTCAAAAAGCACCTATTAATAACTTTTTCTGGATCAGTTAATGACATAAAATAACTGGATAGATTTCCAGTCCTCAGGAAACTCAGACTCTCAAGGGAGATGACCAGGTAAGCAAAAACAATGTGACAATGTTCAGGACAACGGACTAAATAACTGTGGATTCAATAAATGAATTATCATCAAAAGTTGGCACGCTTGAAATACTCTCCTCTCAACTTTACAGACACCTGTCCAACTGGATAGTTCAAAATCCAATGCTCACAACCAGGCCTTGAAACACCTAATTCCAGGCTCTTTCGTCATTCCCAAATCTCTCTAACCACCTTTTCCCCTACAGATCATCTCAGCTCCTGAAAGACAGGCTGTGGCCTCCGTGCTGGGTCACGTGTCCTTAACAAGATGTGCAGGGGACACTGTCTCAGGAAGTCCTCCCTGATTCTGCTATGGCCGCACGAGTCACATGCACACATGCACGCACACATGCGCACACACACAGAGCAGTCTGGTTAAGATTCCCTCTCTATGCCCCCAGAACACCTACTTCAGGTCTCTCCCAGGGGCTTAGCATACAACACTTATTTTCTGCTTCTTTCACTAAATGATGAACAGCATGAATTAATATCATTTTTTCACCTCTGTATCCGCAGGCCAGCCTGGCACACAGTAAAGACAGAATAAATATGGATGAATGAATGACATGGCTGTGCCTTTGAAGGAAACAAATAGCCAGGTAAATTCGAAACTTTTGTGTCATCCTTTTGGATATTTGGATTTTGGACGTGGATATATTTGGGAGGGTCCACTGGCCCATTCTTAGAGCAGGAGCCCCCACTCAAGAGCACAGAAGCAGAGAGATGAAGCGACTGTCTTACTCGAAGAACACGGATCTCAATTCAACTGAGTCCAAACAAAGAGAGGCCAGCTTCCCTTCAGAGCCCCCAGGGACCCCAGAATATCTGTCATCCCTCATCCCCATCTTCTGAAGGCTGTGCCTCCCAGCCCATTAGAAATGCTAATCCCCAGTGTGGAGCTGGATTAACTGACCCAGTGGGAGGGAGCGAGTCATCCTCCAATCTTTATTAAGAGTGAAGGCTATACCCCCTCTTGCCCAGCTGCCCCCGAAGGGATGGAATCTGGGAATTCGTTATGGTCCCCCTCATCAAGGCAGCCTCTACCGCTCAACACTGCATTAGGTGGGGGTGGGTGGGGGAGGGCCTAGTTCAGCCTCCCCTTCCCCACTTAATGCATCAGAGCCCATTTGTTTGATGTGGTTCCTGCCGAATTATGGACCAGGCAGTGAGCCTCTGAGCAATTTGGAGCCACAGCTGCGGCCCAGCAGCCCCAGGTCCCAGTCCCCTCTCCCCGCCCCCACCCCTGCCCAGAGCTTGCCGCTGTTGAGCCTCAGACTCTCAGCAGAGAAGCACGGCTTTGTGTAGACAGGGATGGGTCTGGTAGGGTCCTGGCCAGGGTTCCATAGGACTCATCCTATCCTCAACAGGAATTCAGCTTCAAGAGAACTAGGGAAGGGTGAGCTGTGGCTGGCAGGCGAGAGTAGATCACTCTGAAACAAATAAAAAAACAAAAACAATTACTGAGGATATAGTTAAAATCACAATTGCCCTCTAACAGGGCTGAATCCTACTAGTGGAGGGTCTGGGACTGATCTGGGTGTAGCGTTCCCAGAGAGCAATGAGGGAAGTCTGCATGACAGAGGGGGGAGGTCTGAGGACTCCGGGGCAATCCAGGGCAAGAGACAGCTGCAGCGCAGTGACATCAGAAGGAAGATGAGAGCAGTGGTCTCAGAGTGTGGCCCCCGGACCAGCAGTGATCTCAGAGTGTGGCCCCCGGACCAGCAGTGGTTTCAGGGTGTGGTCCCTGGACCAGCACTAATCTGAGTGTGGTCCCTGGACCAGCACTGGTTTCAGAGTGTGGTCCCTGGACCAGCAGTAGTTTCAGAGTATGGTTCTTAGACCAGCAGCAGTAGGATCACCTGGGAGCTTATCAAAAATGCAGATTTCTTGCCCCGCTCCAATATACTGTCTCAGAAACTCTGGAATATGTGTTTTAACAAACCCTCGAGGCAGACTGACGTTTGAGGACCCCTAGATTAGAGGATCCACAAGAAAAAGCCTGGGAACTCTGGGATGTAACCCTACTCATTGCCCCCAAATTGTCAGTCAAGTCTACCCAATTGATGGATTAGCTTTGTGTGAGTCAGTGTTTTATAAAAACTAGCAAAGTTGGTGAATGCTACATCCAAACTGATGCAAAGGGAAGCAGAGACCACAGGAGAATGTAGAGGTCAGAGCACAAGGCCTCAGGAATTAGCAAAACTTATGGGAGACTTTGACTTCCACAAACCCTGGAATTGGCAGGCAGCTAAGCCGTTTATGGGAGAAGGCAATGGCACCCTACTCCAGTACTCTTGCCTGGAAAATCCCATGGACGGAGGACCCTGGAAGGCTGCAGTCCATGGGGTCGCTGAATGTCGGACATGACTGGCAACTTCACTTTCACTTTTCACTTTCATGCATTGGAGAAGGAAATGGCAACCCACTCCAGTGTTCTTGCCTGGAGAATCCCAGGGACGGGGGAGCCTGGTAGGCTGCCGTCTATGGGGTTGCACAGAGTCGGACACGACTGAAGCGACTTAGCAGCAGTAGCAGCAGCAAGCCGTTTATACAGAGATGTCAAAGAGGCAAGAGGCACCAGCTGGCATTTGGGTCCCAGTGCATCTACATTAAGTGATTCGGGAGAAGAGTAACTAATAACGTTGATGCTGGCCGACTGTGCGAGGCAGAGGCTGTGTGCTTTATGCAAATGGTCTCAACCTCACAGCCGCCCTCTGAGGAGGTAGCTTTATGTCCTGTTATGCATGAGGAAGCTGCAGCTCCATGCGGCTGAATCTCTGGCCCAAGGTGGGTGACGAAGCCAGAACCAGCCGTCAGGGCTTTCTGACTCTGAACCCTCAGCTCTCACAGCTACACTCAGGTGTGAATGCGCGTCTCTGTGAAGAGTTAGCCCTGGCATCTTGCTTTTAAGGCTTCATGCCGGAGCGGCCCCTGCTAGCTCTTCATGGGATCTGGCAGCAGTTGGTCCCTTTCTGCTCTGCTCTGCTGTGGTAGCACATGTGGACTCCTGAACCCACTCCAAGAAAGCCCAAAGAACCCAGGGAAGGGCCATGGGTGCCTGCAGCCCATGGCCACGTGATGAGGGGCATTGAAGCCCTAGGCATGCATCCTTCCACAAATCAGCCTCGAGTACTGAGAAAGAGCCAGGGCTCGGTGGACAGTCAGTAAGATCCCAGCTGTGTGACCGCAGACAGGTTACTTGACCTTGCTTTGCCTCAGTTTCTCATCTATAGAGCAGGGGTTATCCTTGTAGCTACCTTTTAGGTTGCTGTAAGGATCAAATTTGGCTTCCTTGGTGGCTCAGCGGTAAAGAGTCTGCCTGCCAATGCAAGAGACGCAGGTTCGATCCCTGGGTCGGGAAGATCCCTTGGAGAAGGAAATGGCAACCCACTCAGTATTCTTGTCTCAAGAATCTCATGGACAGAGGAGCCTCGAGGGCTACAGTCCATGGGGTCTCAAAGAGTTAGCCATGACTTAGCGACTAAACACCACCAAGGATCAAATTAGTTAAAATATGAAAAATGCCTGATGCATAATAAGTATTGTATAATACTTTGTTAAATTTAAATAAATGAACGAATCCCCTTATACTTCTGCCTTCTTCTGACTTCTAGGATGTTCTCCCTAGCCTGATTGCTTCCTTTGAAAGTCCTTCCCATCCTCCCAGGGGGGCTCAAGTCCCTCCTTTCATAAGTACCTTGGCCCACAATTCCATCTCTCTCCAAAGAGCTTCTCCTGACCTCCCGCTCCCTCTGCCCCAGCCTTCAGCACAAGTGCCCAAGTTGTCTCCTCCATGCCTGGCCAGGCTGCAGGCCTCTGGTGGGCAGGAGCAGTGGCCCGTGCCTCTGTACTCTGTGGCCCCTCACGTGCAGTGGGTGGTCCCCACAAGCTAAGCAGGCCCGTTTTGTCTTCAAGCTGTCTGCATGACTCTATTTACTGTCCAGCTAGTGGGTTAGTCTGGGTGGTGCTGACTGTGTGGGGGCAGGTGGGAGGGGATGGGAGCGGGCAGTATTTATCTTCCTAAAAGCAGGTTTACCAGGTTCCAAGAGGTTGGATGTAACGGCTGGTGATGGATATTGAGAGCTAGATGCTCATTTTACAGCCCCATTAATTAAGTTTCCCAAAGTCCCCTAAGTGCTTTTGTCTCCCTTGAAAGCCAAGGAACCCACTCTCATTTATGGGAAAGAACTGTCCATCTTGAACCTCCCTCCCTCCTGCCCCTGCTCTCCCCAGCCTAGCTGTTAGGACACAGCACAACCCCCTCCCCACCAGACAACCCACAGAAGAGGAATAGGCTAGACACAGGAAGGCCTGGATCTGTCCCAAGAGAGAATGGCCCCAGGGCAGAACTCGGCCAGGCTCCCCTCCTGAGTTCTCGCCCAGACTGGACTCGGGTGTGGTTACCTCCCTGGGGCATTTCCCCTGAGACTGAGGAGCCAACGCCCGAGCTCGGAGGGAGGAACCACCCATCCAGGCCACAGGGATGGGACTCAGGGCTCCTTCTGGCCCCACACCGGCACACCTGAAACCAAGGAAGGGGTGTTTGTCAGAGACCATCACTGATGCCATCAGCTTAAAGACCAGAGAAGCTAAAATCCGCTATCCCTCTCCCTCCCAAAGCTGAGCAACAGCCTCCGCTAGAAAAAAGCCAGAAAGTCCTTCCTCCCAAGCCACACGCGCCTCCTCCCCGAGTTTTCCACGTGCCGATGCCCTGGGCTGCCTGCTGCGGTCAAGGCCACAGGCCAACTGCTGCGGTGGGATGTGGGCCGGGCTGGGTGTGCGCAAGGGCCGTGAGCACAGTCTTCAGTCAGCAGGGGCTCCTGGACAGACCCAGCCCTCCCAACTCTGTGCATGTGGCTCGGACCTGAGGTAGGAGACGGACGGGCCCCTGGGCTAGACGGCGGGTTTCTGTCAAGCGGAGTAGAATTCAAATGTCGTTCTCACTCAGGTATTCCAAGGGCAAAGCTAGTGGCAGAAGCTAAGAGGTCAAGGGAGACTTCCCTCTGCACACGTGCAAGAAGGTTTCTTGGGGGTCGAAAGGGGAAGGGGTCCCGCCCCGTAAGGAGTGGGGACCTGCAGCCGTAAGCCTCTGCGGTGGGATCCGTCTCAGCAGAAAGTTGTGCATGCGTCTTGGGGAGGGTCCAAGGACCCGTCAGCTGTGAAGGAAGAAGCAAGTAATTGGCCAAATGAAAACAAAGACCCGAAGGGCCGTCCTCTACTGGTGTTTGAATCACTTTACTGTGCTCCACACTCCTCTTTCTCCCAGTGTATATTTCTGTGCCGCTTTGGACAAAAATAAATGTTCCTCTGTGTGCTCCCATATACTGGGCTGCGTCTCTAATAATAAACTTTGTGCGTGTTTTGCAGTTTCTGACTCCTTGAAGTGTTTTTGCTTTTAAATGGGGTAAGAATCAGGAGATTTTGCTTCTAGCCTCTGCCCCTGGTAGAAGGGCAGCAAGGTCCAGTCCCTGGAGGAGAAGTAAGATCCTAGCCCTCAGGAAACAGCTCTGCAGAAAGTGAAGGCCAGTGTGAGTCCCGGTCTGTCCCCTCATTTCATGGAACCTCCCAGCAAACACTAAGTCCCCGGCCCCCAGCGAATGCCCTGGCCCTGCCTTCCCTTTTAGCCAAGCCCTCCTTGGCGAAAGCAGGCTCACATTTCTCATTCTGCTCACCTGGACTGCATCCGAAAGGGCTGAGGGGTTTTCTAGAAGAAACAAAATATGTACAAACCTGTGAATAGACTCACTCTAAAGACAGGTAGAAATAGTTTGGGATTTTCAGCTGTCTCTCTATCTCCCACCAAACCAGGGAGCTGGGAGCTGTGCTGGGTTTGGAAAAACTGGGGGCATGATAGTTCTCAGGAATCTCGTCTTATCGTGGACCGAGGACCGTGCCGGTGCGACTTGCTCCCGGAAGCACAGCCTCTGCGCCCTCTCCCTGCCCAGCACCCACCCTTCCCACCTCCGACACCCGGCCCTCTGCAGAGCTGTCAGGCACATGCGGGTCCATCAGTGGCCTTAGCGGAGCCCGTGGGTTTTCATCCCATTAGTGAGCCCGGGAGTAATTACAACTTCATTAGACAAATAGGTTCTTGGTTCAGAGACTCCCCCGCCCCCAAAACAAAACAGACACCCGCTTCGCTCCATCTGCAGTCTTTCCCCTGGGGGGCCAGCTAACAATGCAGCAGGGACGGGGAGAAGCCGGCAGCCGCCAGTGGGGAGGAGGGACGGGAAGAAGCCGGGCCGGTGGGGAGGAGGCCGGCAGCCCCTCCTCAGGGGCGCATCTGTCGCAGGCTGGCCCCCTGGAGAGAGTTGTGACAAGGAGACGGATAACACTGCAGCAAATGAGGAGCGTGACCCCGCGCCCCTCTGCTGCCCCTCGCCCTCCGCTCCTGCTCGCCTCCCAGTCACGAGTGGCCCTCACGATGGCCGGCTCACTTTCCGAGGGTGGATGAGACACCGCCTCCTCTGGAGGCTCCCTGGCCCATGCCCAGGGGCCTCCAGAGTGTCGGAGTCCCTGGCTCCCGCCCCCCAGTCTCCCATCTTTAATTCAGCTGCTGCAGCTCCAGGGCCCAGAGAGCAGAGAGTCTGCCAGGAAGGACAGAGCGATGCCCCGGGACCACCCGACTGGGGGGCTTTAGCCAGGCCAGGCCTCCAGAGCAGGCAGGCAGGTCCCTGACCCTGCAGAGATTGCACTGCTCCTCTGCCGGCTGTCTGACTTCCCGGCTTGGGAAAGCCCTCTTTGGGTGGACGAACCTAGAGAACGCCATGCTAAGTGAAGTAAGTCAGACACAGAAAGACAAAATGTGATGTATGATATCACCTATATGCAGAACCTAAAAAATAATACAACTGAATCTATTTGTAAAACAGAAACCAACTCACAGATACAGAAAACAAACTTATAGGTGAAGAGTGGGAAGGGGTAAGATTAGGATTAACAGATACACACCACTATATATATAATATATACACAACATGGATTTCCTGTGTAGCACAGGGAATTATATTCAGTATCTCATAATAATCCATAATGGAAAATATTCTGTAATACATACGTATGTATGTGTGTGTGTACACTTGAAACAAACACAGTATTTTAAAGCAGCTATACAGTCCACCTGAAACTAAGTGTTGAAAGTCAGCTATAGCCCAATTTAAAAAAGAAAAGAAAGCCTTTTCTTTGAGTCTAAATTAGCTCCATATTGCAATTAAAACCATCCCCTCTTGGGACACTGATTATCATCCGCTTCTTTCCTGTTCTTCTAATAGATCTAAAAGCATGGCGTCTGAGCCTCCTGCCTCTGAGTGGGACCAGCCAGCCAACTCTGGTCTGCGCCTTCCTCAGTTCCCCAACCACGCGGTAGGCACATCAGCTCCCTTGCCCCGGTGAGCATCCAGGAGGCGACCGCACCCGCTGCAGGCTGTCCTGCCGCCCAGCTCTCCACCAGGAGGAAGTGCAGGCTCCCTGCAGACCCTCAGCCCTTGCCTCTTTGTCCGTGAAGCTTCCAGAGAGAGCTGGCTGCTGCTTCTGGGGGCTCTGCAAGTAACAGCTGGTGAATTCACATTCCTGCTGAGGGCCCCTCTGTGTGGAGCCTCAGCCGGCAGGACACCGTCTGCTGAAGAGCAGAAGTAGAGATGAGATGACCTCCAAACAGCCCTGCCACTTGCCAGGCTCCAAGCTGTGTGCAGACTGGCTCGACTCTGACCTGACCCTGTTCTGCCCCCAGACCCGACCCTCTGCTTCATCCCCCTGTCCCCCAGTCCCGACCCGCAAGAGGCCCAGACGCCAGGCAGAGGGACACCTGCTCGCTGCTCTTCCAGGAAAGGGAGTCCCCAGAGTCTAGCCCAGCTGTCCACGCCTCACCCCTGCTTATATTCCCTGAAAGCAACCGTCCTTTTGTTAATTCTGCAATTTCCCAAAGTGCCAGGAGCATCTCATCTGACAGTCACAGCATCTGTTCTTCTCACTTTCCAGAAGGTTGGGTGGGAGCCGTGCCAAACCCCTTCCCTGAGGCTGCCCCCGCCTCATGCGCCTTCTGCCAGTTTGGGCACCCTGATCACCTGCGCCCCTGCGAGCACCTCCAGTTCCTCCTACCCCTGGCCCTGGCACCCCTCCCTATGTCCTCAGCTGGCGGCCTTGGTAACTATCTCCCCTTCTGGAACCAAACTCACCTGCCCAAGCAGGCAGGCACCTGTCCTGTCCCTAGGAGGATACGGGAAAGAGGTTAGTCTTCCCCTGGAGGCCTGCCCAGGGTCCCTAGCAGGTACAGGAGCCTCAGGGGGCCAAGAAAAGAACTGGCCTGTCTGCCTCTCTGCCTACACACACAATCATTGAACTGCTCCGTTCCAGAGCAGTGGAAGCGCTGGCTGGCTCCTCAGCCCAGAAGACCAGCCAGGAACCTGGCCGACCCTGTGCTGACCTTCTGCACAGGGATTCTCAATGATGCTTGGGGCTGGGGTAATTCTTGGGTGTGGGGCTGCCCCATGCTTTATAGGCTATGACCTTTACCCCCTAGGTGCCTGATACACATTCCATACCCCCCCCACACACAGCTCCGATTGTGATAAAATGTCTGCAGACTTCACCAAATATCCCCTGGTCGAGAAGCACTGAGCAAGGCAAGAGGGAAACTGTCACCTGCACACCAGAGCCTGCCACACCTCGAGCCTCATACTCCCCAGGCGACAAAGCGACGGCTCAGATGCAGCATCTGCAGACAGTTCCTGAGCAGCGCCGGGTAGGGAATAGTTTCAGCTGTGCAGGCCATACAGACTCTCCAGCAACTCTTCCACCACCAGAGCATCAGGAAAGTGGCCGGAAATGCACAAACGAATAAATGTGGCGGTGTTCCAAGAAATGTTTATTATGAACATTGGAATTTGCATTTCATATTCTTTTTGTGTCTCCCAAAACATCTTTCCTTTTTCAACTCTTTGAAAATTTGAAACACACTCTTAGCACTTGGACCTAAGGCTCTCAAAGGGATCACGATATCAGGACCTTTGGGACGGGGAGGGAGGTAGCCAACTGTGGTCCAGCATGGTCTCTTCCCCTGCCACATCCTGAACCCCGGAGAAGAATGGGTGCCACACTCATCAAGCCATTTAACAAACACGTTTTGAGCAGCGATACTGCGCTGACGGTGCAAAGATGTAAGACACAGGGTGAGACAGCCCATCCCCACGCAGATGAGTGAGGAGCATGCCCATGTGACAAGGGCATCGGGGAGGGCCACCTCGTGCCCCAGCAAGGCGGGCACACAAGGCTCCCTGGAGGCACGACCTCCAGGCCAATTCTCCAGAGCAAGGAGGACGTAGCCAGGTATACCTAAGAATGAAAGACAGCCATTTCCAGCAAAGAACACCACTAAAAGAGTGAAGTTAGAGTCCAGCGCCTCCCAGAAAGGGCAGACAGGTCAGTGTGCTTGGAGTGAGCAGGGGATACTCTGGATGGGTGTTGAGCTAAAGGGGGCGGGGCGGGCGACACTAGAGCACCAGTCACAGCAAGGAGCCTGGCACCAGTGGGCGGAGAAGCTGAAGACTTTTTAGCAGGAAAGTGGTATGTTCTGATTTGCACTTTAGGAGGCTCCCTCTGACTGCAGTCTGGAGGGTGAATGGAAGCGGGTGAGACTGGAAACAGAAAGCCTGGGGAGGACAGATAGTAAGAGCTCAGGTGAAAACAGATGAGCATCAGAGCTAAGACTGCGGGAGGGGGACTGGGGCAGGGCGTGTATGGGACAGGCCCCTGGGGGGCAGAACTAGCAGGACTGAGTGGCTGGCAGGACACAGGAGGGAGGGGGAGGGGGGAGGGTCACAGAGGGTGTAAAGGTCGGGGTGCCAGTCAGGAGGCAGCGAAGCCAAGAGGAGAGGCCGGTGGACAGGGTAAAGGGGGGTGATTCAACCAGAGTTCTCCCAAGAAAGAAAATAAGATGTGTGCGTGTGTATGTGTGTACAAATACACGTGAAACAAATATGCTTCATTTCAAGGAACTGAGTTACGTACCTGTGAGGGCTATCGAGTCTGCTTGCTGATTACAAGCTGGCAGGTTGGAAACTCAGGTGAGAGCTGAGGCTGCAGACTGAGGGCGGAATTTCTTCCTCCGGAAAATCTCAGCTGTGCTTTGCAGGCCCTTCAGCTGACTGGACGAGGTCCTCCCACATTATGGAAGGTACCCTCCGTCCTTGAAGTAAGCTGATGGTAGATGTGAACCACATCTACAAAATCACTTCTCAGCAGCACCTAGATCAGATTAGACAGCTGGGTACTGTAGTCTAAACAAGTTGACACACAAAACTGACCATCACAGGGGTGGATACAGGGGCTGGTCCCATGTAGAGGCGTGAGAGCCCCGTGGTCATCCGATGAAGACTCCTGGCTGGCCAGCGCAGGTCTAAGCCCCATGCTCAGAACCCTTCCAAGTCCCCATCACTTCTCCTGTGACAGTGGCTGAGTACACTGCCTCCCTGCCTCCAGGTCTGTGTCTGCCCTGTGCATTCCACCTTTCCTGCCACCCCTGAGTGGACTTTCCAAAGCACACATCTCACCTGTCTCTTGCCAGCTTAGACCCCTCTAATGGTCCCCACTGCCCTCAGATAAAGCTCCTCCTGGGCTCATAATGTTCCTTGAGGATTGACCACAGCCTTCCCCTCCAACCTCCTCCCTTCCTTGAATCCTCAACCCTAGACCAACTCCTTTCCCAAACATACCATGTTCTGCCATGCTGCTGCCTTTGCACAAATGGTTTCTCCTTCCTGGAACCACATCCTCCTCGCCCTTCCAGTTCAGCCAGTCAGTCAGTTCAGTCACTCAGTCGTGTCCGATTCTTTGCAACTCCATGAATCGCAGGACGCCAGGCCTCGCTGTCCATCACCAACTCCTGGAGTTCCCTCAGACTCATGTCCATCGAGTCGGTGATACCATTCAGCCATCTCATCCTCTGTTGTCCCCTTCTCCTCCTGCCCCCAATCCCTCCCAGCTTCAGAGTCTTTTCCAATGAGTCAACTCTTCGCATGAGGTGGCCAAAGTATTGGAGTTTCAGCTTTAGCATCATTCCTTCCAAAGAACACCCAGGGCTGATCTCCTTCAGAATGGACTGGTTGGATCTCCTTGCAGTCCAAGGGACTCTCAAGAGTCTTCTCCAACACCACAGTTCAAAAGCATCACTTCTTTGGCGCTCAGCCTTCTTCACAGTCCAACTCTCACATCCATACATGACTACTGGAAAAACCATATCCTTGACTAGACGGACCTTTGTTGGCAAAGTAATGTCTCTGCTTTTCAATATGCTATCTAGGTTGGTCATAACTTTCCTTCCAAGGAGTAAGCGTCTCTAAGCCCATGCCAAATACACCTGGCCTACCTCTTGAGCTCAGAGTACACCTCCAAGACTCAATTAAAATGTTTTCTCTGTTCCTGAGCCTCCCTAGGCCAAGGCAGGTACCCCTCCATGATAGTCTGTGCGAGCCTGGGTTACAGCACTCAGTGCGTTGTGTTCTGATCATTTTTCATGTCATCCCACCATTCCACGGTGAGCTCCGTAAGAGGGCATCCTCTGCCTTATTCTTCCAGTGTCCCCAGTACCCAGCGCAGTGCTTGGTACAAGAGGACTCGATATCTGCTTATTAAACGGATGGATGGATGGAAGGATGGATGTGGTTGGGTGGGTGAAGACAATTTTCTCCCAGCTTCTGGCTCGGCACTTCTGTTCCAGGCACTGTGCTAGAAATTTTGAATCCTGAATTAGTCCAGGCTCTGGGTTGCAGGCAGCAGAAGCAGACTTCGGCTGTCATAAGCAAAAAGAACATTCACCAGGAGGTTATCAGATGGATCACAGAACCAGAGGAGGCTATAGAAACTGACTCAGAAATGGGCAGAAACAGAGGGAGGCTAGGCAGCAGAGGCAGCAAGGTCACATCTCAGGACAGCCTGCTCAGGACACCGCCATGGGCATCACTCACACCGGACGCTCCCCGCACGGGTGCCAGAGCCATGAGCATCCCGCTGCCTCCTCTGCTGCGGTCCAACACGGGTGCCTCCTTCCTCTGACCCACGCAGCCCTCTGAGGCAGATCATCTCACCTCTATTTTACAGAAGAGGAAATTGAGGCTCAGAGAAGCCTAAGGTCACCAGACAATCAATACAGTGAGTGGGACTGGAATCAATAGCTGTCAGACGCCAAAGCCCATAGCCTTCCACTCTGTTCCGCACCATCTCCTTCAAGGGGCACCACCCACCATTCTTATATAAGTGCAGCTCCCTGCATAGTGCTTCGTAGCAGCCCTGAAATTCTAATGTGCTCGCTTTTTTGTGACTGCATCTTTGGGGTATGTTTCTGGCCCTGACAGATTGTAGCAGGGAATATAAAGACAGCAAAGTCAGCACAAGAAGACTGAGCAGAGAGAGGGTCTGCACCCTGACATGGGTGGATTGAAGCTGCTTCCAGGAGATGACATCTCAGCCATCCAGGGATGGCGGACAGCAGGGCCTGGCCTGAGGCTCAGGGAGGCCTGCAGAATCTGGCTAAGGACCCGTGTCCTCACCTGCCCCTCCGGCTCCCATATGCCCAGGCTGTGCATTAGCCACACAGGCGGGCTTTGTAAAGAGCACTCAGAGGCCGCTGCAGAGCAGCCCTGCCCGATCCAGGGCCGTGCTTTGAGGAGGAGGCCATCCTTGGTGGGGGAGATTTCTGGCAAAGTCAAAACATGACCCTGCATGTCCTGGAGAGGCAGAGGGCAGAGCACCAGACGGGGAACCCCAGCACCCGATCCCAGCCCAGCTCTGCCTCCACCATCCAGGACCTTGGGCCAGCCTTTCTGGGCTTCGGTTTCCCTATGGCTCCGTCCTTTGTTGGCTGCCCCTGCCCTCCCACCCTCCACCTCCCACACTGGCCAAACTGTGCATAAAAAAAGATCTCAGGGTTCTTTGAGCTCTTTGGAGAGACCGCATAAATGCACGGCATTATTAGCATCATTACTATTAAATATTAATAATGACATTAGCATTGTCCATTATAAGCCTGAAAAGAAGCTCCAAGAGCCCTGGGTTGAAATGGCTAAGAGAATAATTAGGCCCCTCCGGGCCGCAGGCTCCTTCAGGCCCTCACGCAAAATTAGGAAGGCAAATGTGGGTGGGGTACTGAGATTTCCCTTCCAGCCCCCTGCTCAGTTCAACTTGGCTCCTCCCGGACCCACACGAATCATGCTCTCTCCAGTCCCCAGCAACATCATGCCAGAAACGCGTTCCTCACCTCTACACTGTTTATTCCAGTTCAGGAGGCACCCCCAACCCATCCGCCAAAACCTTTGCCCACCTTCTAGCTCCCGCTCTCCCCCATCTGAACTGTCAGAGCAGTCATTCTCCCCCGTTTATTCACCAGTCAACGGATAGTTATTTGAGTTCCTGCTAGGCATCAGTCACTAGGTTAAGCTGGGGGTGGGGGTGCGGGAAACATGGGCATGAATGAGAAAATCTCTGCCTTCAGAGACTGCATGGTCGAGGGGATCAGCACAAGTGTTTTACATGGCACCTCATACAAACTTGACTCCATGACCTCCCTGGTGGCTCAGACAGTAAAGCATCTGCCTACAATGCAGGAGACCTGGGTTCAATCCTGGGTCGGGAAGATCCCCTGGAGAAGGAAATGGCAACTCACTCCAGTATTCTTGCCTGGAAAATTCCAGGGACGGTGGAACCTGGTAGGCTATGAGTCGGACATGACTGAGCGACTTCACTTTCACTTTCATACAAACAGGGCCTATAAAAGTCATATTTCAAGCTACTTGTCCTTACACTATTCTAAGCTAGGAATAGGATTATTTGCATTTTGGTGATGAGAACCTGGATTCTCAGAGAAATTAAATGTCCGTCAGTGACCTGCCATTATCCTCCAGCTGAGTCATCCAGAGCAGAGAGAGTCCAGCTCTCCTGAAGGTGAATCCAGAGTCCCCCAACCCTTGAAGCAGAGAAGAGCTCAGCCTCATAGGTGCACACACTCATTACAGACAGGGAAGTTGAATCCTAAAAGGGCCCAAAGGGAAGTATACTGAGTACCTACCATGTGCTTAATTCAGCGTTCACACCAACTAGGTGAGGTTTGTGTCTTCATCCCTGTTTTTCAGATGGAGAACCTGGGCCTCTGAGATTAGTGACTTGCTTCTGGCCATGCAGCCCAGAAGTAGCAGGACTACGTGTCAAGCTGGTCTGGTTTCAGAGCTTTGCCCAACCCGCCTGTCCCTCTTCCTGGAGGCTGCGGATGGGCCATCTGCCTCCCACTGCCAGACTGCTTCCAGAAAGGTTACAGGCACACTGAAGACAGACCATATCTGGTGGCTCTTGAACATCCTGCTGTTCTAGGTAGAGACCCGGCTCCATAAACACACGAACACTCCTGGGAGTGCTAGAAAACTTGTGAAGCCTGAGACCAGAGGTGAAGAGCCTGGTTGCAGGAGGGGCTGGGAAAAGCCATATGAGGCTCAGAACTAACACGGGAGGAGAGCCACACCATCAGGGGCCTGGGTCCTGGCAGAGAGCTCCTCCCCACTGGTCCCCTGGGGCTGACCCGAGGCCCCTCCTTGACCACGGGAGATCCCCTGGTGGGCCTCCGGAGGAGGGAGCAGGTGGCCAGAGCAGGGTGAGTGGCCCTCAAGATCCCTCCTGGGAGCCCCCACTCGGGCTCACCACATTGCCAGGCAAACAGCAGCCATTTAACTAGCTGCCTGATCGTCTTCAGCTGACCTGCTCTGCCCGTCTGGAAGTCTGCGGAAACCCAACTTGGGGATGAGGTGTCCAGCTCTAGACAACCGGAAGACACACTGATTAGCCCCAGAAAGAAGAGGTGCCCCTTGTAATCAACTGTGCTGAGGATTTTGGGATCTGACAGGCACTAAAAAAAAGTATACCGCCCTGCCCCCTGCTCTGCCCACCCCAGAGGGGCCTGCGATGGGGACTGGAGTATGTGGATACTGGAGTCAGACCAGCATTCTTGACTTCTCCTCTTGTTTACTCTGAGCAGGTGCTTCAATCTCTCTGAGCCTCATCTGTAGAGCGAGTGTAATAATAATAACACATACCCCCTTGGGTGGACTATTCAGATAAAGCACTTAGTATAGTTCCTGGCTTGTTGGAGACACTCAAGTTGTTGTTAATAATTTATACAATAATTAATAATAATATTATAAAATGCTGTTGCCATTATCAATCTAATGGACCCACAAGCAAAACTCAGCCTAGACCCCCAAAGGCTCAGCCCATGCTTTTGTCAGAAACAGAAGCACCTTAGAGGCAGTGAGGAGCCCCCAAGCCCGCTAAATCCACCTGAGATGAAACTTTGGGAGATATTGCCCCAAATCTAGTCCTGGGCTCAGTTAGCACTCTTGTTTGCACTTACTGTGGCTTACTGCCAGCCCATGGGCAGGGCAGGCAGGTTGCAGAGGGGTCTGAGAACATCTTAGAGCCCCCAGTCACCTGTATCATTGGGATGGGAACCGTGGCCTCCCCAAGGAACCACCCTCCACCACAAGGGCAGCAGCTGTCCTAAAACAGTCATAAAGACAGCAGTGTCAATCTAAAGCAATCCTCCCTGCAAACATTTCCAGACCACTGGCCCCTGAGTCAGCCAATGCCCGTTCCGCCTCTCCCAGGGCAGCAGCTGAGCCACCCCTCTTGGCATCCGTTTCTGCTTGGAGAGAACTTGGGGCGCTCTCCTTGGAGCCCTGGTTGACGTGAGTGGGGTCAGAGGGCAGGGCTCACCTCAGAAGCTGGAGGCCAAGTGCCAGCCTCAGGAAGACAGAGAGACAAGGACAACAGGGCAGAAGAAGAAGAAGGAAGGACATCCCAGAGGGACTTGCTCAGCAGCAGTCCACGTTATCCAGGAGACGTGGCTCACAGAGCCTCCATCAGGAACGAGGAAGACTGTCCCTGAGCTGGGAAAGCTCCATGCAGAGGCAGCAGAAGGCCTGAGGTTGGGGGAGTGGATGGGACCCCGGCAGGCATTCTGGCCTTGGAGTCTAAGCTACAGACCCTCCCTCGGACCACACCTCCTTCTCCCTTTCCAGGCCCCTTCTTTGTCGATCCAGGCCTGTCCCAAGTCTCTGTGTCCCCCTCCGCTCAAAAATACATGGAGCCACGCTCCAGGCTTGACAGGTATGCCCCCTGAAAGCTCTGACGTTGGCCTGACCCCACCAGGTGCCTCAGCATCTGGACGGCTCACTGGTCTCGTCTGTGTGAGCTAGACAGCAGGTGGACCGAGATGGGGGCACAGTGACAGCCTGCCGGGCCGCGGCCGCCACAGACGGCTCGTCCCTCCTCCTCCAGGCCCCAGCCTCCCGGGGCACGCCTGCCACACGACAGAAGCAGAGAGCGGGAGACAATCCCTCGGACCACACCTCCTTCTCCCTTTCCAGGCCCCTTCTTTGTCGATCCAGGCCTGTCCCAAGTCTCTGTGTCCCCCTCCGCTCAAAAATACATGGAGCCACGCTCCAGGCTTGACAGGTATGCCCCCTGAAAGCTCTGACGTTGGCCTGACCCCACCAGGTGCCTCAGCATCTGGACGGCTCACTGGTCTCGTCTGTGTGAGCTAGACAGCAGGTGGACCGAGATGGGGGCACAGTGACAGCCTGCCGGGCCGCGGCCGCCACAGACGGCTCGTCCCTCCTCCTCCAGGCCCCAGCCTCCCGGGGCACGCCTGCCACACGACAGAAGCAGAGAGCGGGAGACACGCCACTCACCGGTGAGCACCTAGAGTCTCAGAGCCGGCAGGGACCCTGACCATCTTTAGCCCCTTCAGGTTATCAGTGAGGCTCAGGAAGACAGCACACTCAGCCTAGAACACTCAGTCGAGCTAGTCGCAGGGCCCAGATCGCCTTGCAGAGACCCAGACTCAGCCTAGTGGGCTTTTCATGACAACACATTGCAGGCTGGTTGAAAGTGTGAAAAGTGGCTCAAGGTCTACTATATAATTTTAAAATATTTTGTCAATCAATGATATATGAGGTGATCCATCTGCATAAAATAATACTAATAACCCATGTAATTATTTACATGAAAATAATAAACCCAGAGGCATGTAATTTAAATCTGTTAAGGGACATTCACTATTTTAAAATTTCCTCTACTGTTCGGTTATTTTGACCAAGAGCCCACCTTAGTCTCATAAACGGGAAACAATAAAGATGATCGGAGGCAGCCCTCCACCCCACTCGGCCCGCACCTCGTTTCTAATTTGCAGCCCTTCCTCTAAGAGTCGATTCCATGGAGTTTGCCGCCATGGGTCTCGGGGTTTGAGGACTAAGCCACTCTCTCTTACTTCCTCAGGCACCCTCCGCAGCCCTTCAGCTCGGCGCTGGGCAGGGAGGGCGGGGGCAGAGGCCAGGCGGCGCAGGAGCTGAGCCGCCCGAGCCTCACGGAAGACGCGCCCGGCGCTTAAAC
>SJXQ01007810.1:605765-745480 GCA_006408695.1 Aepyceros melampus
TACACATCTCTGCTCCCTGGTCCCCTCCCCCCCACACCCCCGGGGGCCCTCTGGGCCAGTAAGGGTGCCAGAGGGTAGTTCTAGGTGCTAATGTACATCCCAGAGTCAGGTTCTCCCGGTCAGCCGGAGAGAATCCTGACTGGAGGGTCCTGGGACTTGGGTCCTGGGACTTGGGTCCAGGCACACCTCAGCCACAACTGCACCGGTGGTCCTGAGTGGGTCCCTCAGCCCCCTGGCTTCCATGTGCCGACATGCGTGAGGGCTGGGGAACCTCTGCAGCCTGGGATCCAGGCGGCCCTGGAGAGGACCGCACGTGGGGGCTTTCTCCAGGCAGCCCCGTCTCCACTGCGCCCCTCTGTGAGCGCCCACGCGGGCACTCCAGGGGTCCTGATGCCCCTCCCCTGCCCCGGGCGGGCATTTCTGCACAGGCCCGGGTAGAAGTGCTGGCCGGGGACTTGCGGTTCTCCAAGCTGAGCCTGGAGGACTCGGGCATGTACCAGTGTGTGGCGGAGAACAAGCATGGTACCATCTATGCCAGCGCCGAGCTGGCGGTGCAAGGTAAAGGGCCAGGGAGAGAGGATGTCCCCAGGGACACCCGGGGGGGACGCGGGGGTCAGGAATTCTGAGCAGCAGCGTGTCTACACTCACACACTCACCTGGCAGTTTTCCAACAGCTTCTAAGTAGAACTCAGTAGAACTTGAAGACAGGAGCTGAGGCACTAGACAGAGAGCTCCCAGAGGACAGGGTCTCTGGCTTGACCCACATCTGAAAGCAAATGTCTACTGCTGTAAAAAAAAGGTGGCAAAAGTCACTGGAAACCAAATCAGCTAGATTTGGGTTTAATGCAGCCCCTTTGCTTATGTGACCTTTCGCAAGTTATTAACCTCTTTGTGGCTGAGTTTCTTGATTAATAAAATCAAGAAATCATCGTCCAGCCCTCACACAGGCTGTGGGGTTACAGGAGATGATAGAGCTAAAGCATAGAGAACCTGCCCATCACGTAAGAGGTGCCTACAAGTGTCAGCTGGCCCAGCAGCCTTAGCTGTGTGACTGAGCTTGCAGCCTGTGTCCTGATCTGTAAAATGGACAGAATGTTGCCTATCTCATCAAGTTGTAGTGAGGCTTAACTAAGACTCACTCATTCATTCAACCAGTATTTCTTCAACACCTCCTTAGAAGTCAGTATGGAAGATAAGGTCTCTGCCTTCAAGTATCTTACAATTCAGTGGAGAGGGACAAACAGAAAATCAAATAATTTAAAAGGATAATTTCAGATAGTCATAAAAAATACAGTATAAAGAAAATCCCTCAGAGTGGTGGGGGTAAGGTGGGCCAGTTAGAGGGAAGGGTCAGGGAAGACCTCTCTGAGGAAGTCACATTTGGGATGTGAATCAATCATGTGAGATCTGGGCATTTTGAAGCAAAATCGTTAAGTGCAAAGGTCCCGAGGCAGGAAAAACCATGGCATCTTCACAGGACAGAAAAGAAAAAGGAAAAATGGCCCAGGTGATTGAAGCACAGTGAGTGCGGGAAGGAGCAAACTGCAGTCAGAGTGAAGACGGCTGTGTGAGCCCTTGGGAGGTGTTGGGCTTCATTCTAGGTGTCTGACTTGAGTGTTTTATAAAGATGTTCCTAGCGGCTGTGTGGAGAAGACTAGAAAGAAAATGCAAAAACAGGAAGACCAAATAAGGGGCTCTCAGTCATCCAGCGGAGATTTGGTGGTAGTTGAGGTTGCGGGGGGTGAGAAGGGGCTGCATCCTGGCTGTTTTACAAGTGGTGCTGCTGGGAGTCACTCATGGATTGGCCACAGAGGGCCCGTCAGATGGTTAGCGTGTAGCCTGGTGGCGTCTTAATCAAGCGCAAAGGGGCACTCTGGATTCCCCGGGTGACTGCAGGGCTCTCCCCTTCTTCCAGCGCTTGCCCCCGACTTCAGGCTGAACCCCGTAAGGCGTCTGATCCCTGCAGCCCAAGGAGGAGAGGTTGTGATCCCCTGTCAGCCCCGGGCTGCTCCCAAGGCCGTGGTGCTCTGGAGCAAAGGCACTGAAATTTTGGTCAACAGCAGCAGGTAGGAGCCAGCCCCCTCCGCCCCCAGCGATTCCAGCTCCACTCCCTCTCCTTGGATTCCCACCCCTGTCGCAGGACCACAGGGTGTTCCTGGGTCAGCCAGGTGTGCTCCGTCCTTGCTGCAGAGTGACTGTGACTCCGGATGGCACCTTGATCATCAGAAACGTCAGTCGGTCCGATGAAGGCAAATACACCTGCTTTGCTGAGAACTTCATGGGAAAAGCCAACAGCACAGGCATCCTGTCTGTGCGAGGTGAGGGCTGCGGTTTGGCTGTGGTCGGCAGCGGCTTGGGCTCCGCAGGGCACCCTCCCTCCCCACCATCTGGCTCTCGTGTTCCTGTGTTCCTCCCATTTCCGTTATTTTTTTTTAATTAACTTATTTGGAGGCTAATCACAATATTGTAGTGGCTTTCAAATCAGCCTCGGGTGATGGAATGGGGAGGGTGGTGGGAGGGGGTTCAGGATGAGGGACACGTGTTCACCAGTTCCGTTTCAAGGCTACCCCGGGGTTTGGTCTCAGTAGGGACCACCATCCAGGATATGCGCCTCCATCCCTCCCACACATTCAGGGGGCTGCTGGCAGGTCACGGTACTGTTGCCACGTGGCCTGTTCTCTTCTTCCTGGGTTTCAAGGCAAACCATCTCACCCTGGCCTGCTGTCCTGCTGCGGCCTGCCTCCTCCTGCTCCACTCAGGGGCCCTTTGTCTTGGCAGATGCAACCAAAATCACGCTAGCCCCCTCGAGCGCCGACATCAACTTAGGTGACAACCTGACCCTGCAATGTCACGCCTCCCACGACCCCACCATGGACCTCACCTTCGTCTGGACCCTGGACGACTTCCCCATCGACTCTGACAAGCCTGGGGGTCATTACCAAAGGGCCAGTGTGGTAAGGCCTGAGGCCAGAGAACTCAGGGCTTCTTCCTCCTTGGTAGACAGGGGACCCAAGATGTCCTTAATCATCACCACCCCAAAGCCTTTCCCCTTCCCCCAGGAATGCTGGCAAGCCCATCCCTGGGTCCATAAACACCTGGGTTCCACTCAAAGTTTGTGCACACAGGAGAAGGTTAGGGGTAAGCCTGGATTCCCAGCATCCAGCAAGAATGAATTCCCCACTATCCTGCTGCCCCTCCCCCCAAGGCAGATGACATTGAACCAACATTGACTGTCTTCTCTAAAAGCAACAGCAAAGCTGCTGTTTAATCCCCAGTGGTACCAAGTAGAAAGTAGCTGATTCCTCCCACGAAGCAGAGAGGAACAGCGAGGTGAAGAGGTCTCTGGGCATATAGGAGCAAGGGACTGTGAGCCGCACCTGCTGTCCCCTGACTCACTGCAGGGGAGGGTCCTCTGACCTACCCCGCGCCCTGTCCCTCGTGTGCAGAAGGAGACGGTTGGGGATCTGACCATCCTGAATGCCCAGCTGCGCCACGGCGGGAAGTACACATGCACAGCTCAGACAGTGGTGGACAGTGCGTCTAAGGAGGCCACGGTCCTGGTCCGAGGTAAGGCCAGGCGGTGGGGGACGGTGCGTCTAGGGAGGCCGTGGTCCTGGTCCGAGGTAAGGCCAGGCGGTGGTGGACGGTGCGTCTAGGGAGGCCACGGTCCTGGTCCGAGGTAAGGCCAGGCAGTGGGGGACGGTGCGTCTAGGGAGGCCACGGTCCTGGTCCGAGGTAAGGCCAGGCGGTGGGGGACGGTGCGTCTAGGGAGGCCACGGTCCTGGTCCGAGGTACAGGGTTCCCACCCCACCCCTACTGTGATGGACGTCTAACAAGTCTGTTGAGCTGAACTCATCCCGAGGGCCTTTGCAGGTACTGAATGAATAGAATACCCTTCCTCCAAAGCCAAAATTATAAAAATCTACTTCTAAACACATTCCAAGCCTGGAGAAATTTCCTGAGGCTGGAGAAGGGGATGGCAATCCATTCCAGTATGCTTACCTGGGGAATTCCCTGGACAGAGGCGCCTGGCGGGCGCATAAAGAGGCCACAAGTTCGCAGAGTCGGACATGACGGAGTGACTAACAGTTTCACTGGAGTGTCAGAGTCTCGTCCTGGAAGTCTGTTCACGCCTGTGTGACTCCTCCAGCCCGGGACACGTCCTTCCTCCCCGAAAGCCCCCGTCCGCCCCTCACTCCGCCGGTTCCTTGCTCTCCCACCGAGCGTGTGTTTGCTGCGCCCTCTGCTGCTCCCCCTTGGTACTGCAGCGGCCCACGCAGGCCTGACGGAGATTGGCTCCCATTGGAAGCTTTGCGGTTCTGACCCACTTTGCTCTGACGTCTTGGCGTAGGTCCGCCAGGTGCCCCAGGAGGCGTGGTGGTGAGAGACATCAGCGACACCTCTGTCCAGCTCAGCTGGAGCCGTGGCTTTGACAACCACAGCCCCATCGCCAAGTACACCCTGCAAGCTCGCACTCTGCCTTCAGGGAAGTGGAAGCAGGTTCGGACTAGTAAGTGTGAGGTCCTACCTAGGTCAGTGCTGGTTAGCCTGGTGGTTCAGATGGTGAAGAATCCACCTGGGTTCGACCCTGGATTGGGAAGATCCCCTGGAGGAAGGCATGACAACCCACCCACTCCAGTACTCTTGCGTAGAGAATCCCATGGACAGAGTAACCTGGTGGGCTGTGGTCCATGGGGTCGCAAAGAGTTGAACATGACCGAGCAACCAGCACGTATGCACGAGTGCTGGAGGGGGTGGGGTTTGGGGGCCAAGGCTGAGCCTGGAGCTTCCAAGGGGGACAGGTGTAGGAGGCCCCTCTGCCTGGAGGAGCTCCCAGGCCATTAGGGAAGAGGGCCACACAGGGAGCAGGAGAACGGGGCGAGAGTTGGAGGAGGAGGCTCAGTCTGCACCCTTGAAGCCCTGACAGGACCGTTTCTGGTGCGATGAAAGCGTTCCTGGGGTACAGAGTGCTCACAGCATCTTACAAAGCTTCCAAGGTGGGGAGGTCTGCCTCCTAGTTCCTCGTCACTGATAGAAGAGGCACTGACTTAACAGCAGGCACCAGTGTGAGAGCTGGGTATAAGCACGTGATGTGCACCCAGTCCCTGCCCTTTGCATCCAGACTGGTGAGACACTGACTCCTGTGCCTTGCAGATCCCGCCAACATCGAGGGGAATGCCGAGACTGCCCAGGTGCTGGGCCTTACGCCCTGGATGGACTACGAGTTCCGGGTCTTAGCCAGCAACATCCTGGGCACTGGGGAGCCCAGTGGACCCTCCAGCAAAATCCAGACCAAGGAAGCAGGTCAGAGCCCTGGGTGAGAAGTAGTGTCAGGGCACAGACACCAGCTCTCCTGAAAGGGTGCTCCAAGCCAACAGCAGTTACATGGAGCTCCAACCCTGCTCACCAGACTTCGGAGTCTAACAGAACGAGTGCGGAAGGAACCTAAGTCAGGGCAAGGCGGCTCCACTGTACGACGCACTGTGCCTTGGTCCACAGGTGGTCAGGGCTGGAAGCCCTCCAGTCCAAATTGTTCACCCAAAAAATAGGCCTTGCATGTGAATCTACGATTATCTAAAAATTTAATTTTTATTTTATTTTTAAAAAATATTTATTTGGCTGCACAGGGTCTTAGTTGTGGGATGTGGGATCTACTTTCCCAACCAGGGATCAAACCCAAGACCCCAGCATTGAGAGATCAAGAGTCATAGCCACCGGACCACCAGGGGAGCCCCTAAAAGTTTAATTTAAAAAAAATGGAAAAACCAAAGCTTGAAGGAAGGAAGGGTCACACTGTCAGAGCAGGGACTTGAACCAAAGACCATGGGGTAATGGACAGCTCTCTTCCTTGGACAGACACGAGCTGCAGGAATCAGGCAGTGAGGAACGTGTGTGTTGTGCAGGGCACTAGGTGAGCAGCCAGCTTCTCTAAGTCCTTCTTTAGATGGTTTCTTTGGCAGCAGAAGGGATGGACAATCTGCCCACACCCCGTCCTTAAAGCCAGGTGGGGAAGGAAGAGGTGAAGGTAAAGCCCAGGACCATAACCCTGGGCTCCCAAGGCCAGCAGCGTGGAGTCAGGACCTGCCTCCCCTTCCCCAACCACCCAGGCCTGCCCCACTGGCTGTGGGACAAGGGTCTGCCTTTTTGTGTCCCTGAAACAGCGCCTATGTGCCCCAGACTGACTCTCCAGGCTCCTTATGGAATCAGTCAACATTTTAAACTGGTACCTCTCCTGAGGAAGAATTCCAGAAGGAGCATTTTCTTTGACTGAACTTGAGTCAAAGGTTGAGAAGTGGTCTCCTCCCCTGTAGTATCCAGGAGTTGAGCACAAAGCCGTGATGCGGAAGAAAGATGGTGAGCTTTTCAATCAGAAGACCTGAGTTCAAATTCAAACTGTGACATTTATTAGCTGTGTGACTTTAAGCAAGTCACTTAACTGCTCTGGGCCTCAACCTTTCCACTCTGAAAAGGGTAATAGATGTTTAAGTACCCTTTGCAAATGAGAAGGCCCTCAACTCTCATCAGAACCAACTGATAAGTCTCCATTTGCTGTGTCATCTGCAGAAATATTTTGACCTTCAGCCAAGTTAACTCCCTGCCAAGCTTCACAATCTAATTAAATATATTGTTTTAATAGCAGCCTTTTTGAATACTAGAGACAATTAGGAAATTAAATCTGCCACACACACCAAAAAACACCCTGTAACCCAGAAGAAATGTTTTTTGGATTAACTGCATTTCTGGATTATTTATTCCCCTTAAAGAACACTGGAGTTGGTCTGTTGTTATTAAGTTTACACCAACTAGAGGAATGAGGCGAACACTCATTTATAGAGTGTATGCTCTATGTATATGCCAGCCACTGTCTTGTTTAATTTTGTTTTTCTTACAGCCTTTGAGAGAAACATTATCCTTATCTTATGGAGAGGGGAATCAGAGGCTCGGAGAGGTTAAGTAACTTGTCCAGAGAAACACAGCTAGTAAGTGGCAGGGGTGTAATTTGATCTCAGATCCACCTGACTCTTGAGCCCACATCCAGAGGGACCCGGTGGACAAAACCAGGGCTCATTGGAATAGTTTCAGAAGAACAGATGTAAACTCTAATTGGTAGAATTTACCTGTGAAGCCATCTGATCCTGGACGTCTGTTTCTTGGGAGTTTCAAATGACTGATTCCATGTCAGTCTGGTAATTGGTCTGTTCCTATTTCTTCCTGGTTCTGGTTTGGTCTCGGGAGACCGCACATTTCTGAGTTTGTCCATTCCTTCCAGGTGGTCCATTCTGTGGGCGTGTAGCCAGGGCCCACGGGAAGGGAGTCCTGACCCTGCGATGCTTCTCAGCGCAGCCGCAGGCCCGTCTCCACTAACTGTCTGTCCCTTGGCCCCGACAGCCCCCTCGGTAGCCCCGTCGGGTCTCAGCGGAGGCGGTGGAGCGCCGGGAGAGCTCACCGTGACCTGGACGGTAAGCAGCGAGGACAGGCAGGAACCGGCCTGCGGTGCCCTGGGAGGGCGGTTCTCCCCCACCTGCAGCCCGGCCCGCCCCTGGGACTCATCTCCGGAGGGGCGCAGCGTGCAGAGAGGGCCCGACGGGGCCACTGCGGGGCCCTGACTCGGAGCGAACCTGGGCCCCGTGCCCCGTGCCCCCGCTGCAGGCGGAAGCCGCAGTCCGGGGCCGCCAGTCCGGGGGAAGCCGGGGCGGAGGCCGGGCGGGGCAGGCGGCCGCCGCCCCTCGCCCACGCGCTCTCTCGCCCCCAGCCCATGTCCCGGGAGTACCAGCACGGAGGCGGCTTCGGCTACCTGGTGTCCTTCCGCAGGCAGGGCGCCACCAGCTGGCAGACCGCGAGGGTGCCCGGCGCCGACGCCCAGTACTTCGTCTACAGCAACGACAGCGTCCGGCCCTACACGCCCTTTGAGGTCAAGATCCGCAGCTACAACCGCCGCGGGGAGGGGCCCGAGAGCCTCGTGGCCGTCGTGTACTCGGCCGAGGAAGGTGGGCCGCGGGGGCCACCAGGCGCCCGCACCCCTGCGGCTTGTCTGCGGGGTGTAGGGTGAGGGAGGGACCCCTCACCCCGGCTGGGCTCCACAGGCGGGGCAGGGGAGACCCCTGGCTGCCTTTCCAGCCCTGGCAGCCTCCGCCCCGCTCAGGCCTGAAGGAGGAAGGCCATCTAGGAGAGACATGGGTCCCCGGGGCTGGGGGATGCTCAGGCCCTACCCTGCACCTCAGGCATTTTAAAATCCTGCGCAAGAGCAGTTCCAGTTGGCGCCCGCTCTGCAGGACACAGGGAGGCCCCGGGAATCCACACCCATTCCGTGTTGGTCTCTAGAGCCCAGGGTGGCCCCTCCCAAGGTCTGGGCCAAAGGGGTCTCGTCCTCGGAGATGAACGTGAGCTGGGAACCCGTGCAGCAGGATATGAACGGCATCCTCCTGGGGTACGAGGTGAGCGCCTGCAGGGACTGGGAGGGGAAGGGGGCTTGAGGTCAGGTGCAGGGCCACCTCGCAGCTCAGCAGTCTTCCTCGCAGAAGCTCCCCTGCACTCACCGGGCACAGCGCGTGCAGTCTCTGCAGCACCGCGTTCGCAGCCTCAGCTCAGCCCTCTGGCCGGTGCCTGTGGACAGCCTTGATGTCACTGCCTGGCTGGCCACCTGGACACTGTGGGAGCCCGGAGGAGGAGATCCAGAAGGGGCATGGCCTGCCCCTTTCATGCCAGAGCCCAGCTCTCCTGGCACACTCAGGGTGGCCAAGAACAGCACAGCCCCCTCTGTGTGCCAGCCGATCATCCTGTCCCCGAGGAGCTCTGGCCAGCGGTTTCTGACCCAAGCCTTGAGCCCACTAGGGTCCGTGTGGGGGCACATGGAGAGTGAGACGGAGCAAGAGGAAAGGAAAGAAGGACCAGCAGAAAATGTCATTGTCTGAGGGGGAATCATACTGTAAATCCTAGCCCGGTAGAGTTAGCTCTGGGCTTCAGCAAATACGCTAGGTGAGCCTACTGGAGAGAGAGCTTCAAACCCTGCCCTGATTTGGAAGAATATCTAGAAGGTCGAGGTGTCACGAGGACTGTGCCGATGGGTTTGCATTTACTGGGCAGCCATCACAAGCTTGCTGGCGTGGGGGCTGGGGCACTGCTTTGCAAATCTGCATTCCGTGGCCTTGAAGAGTCCCCACAGGACTCCTGAGTTCATTGAATAGGGCTGGGTTTCGGCAGGCCATCTCTCAGTGGAGTCTGTACCCACCACCTGCTCCCGCATCCAGCCCAGGTACTGAGCTCTCTCCTTGGACTGGGCCCTCCACTGGGCATCAAGAAGGGAGCAGCAGATCACACCGGCTTGTCTTTTTTGTGGGCCTCACGGTCGAGTGTCTAGGCTCTGAGCCCAAGACGGAGGGGCCAGGCAGAGCCGGGGCGGCGCAGCGCTGAGACCCTGGGCGTGACCACTGACCCCCGGCGATGCCCACTCCCTTCAGATCCGCTACTGGAAGGCCGGCGCCAAAGCAGCGGCCGCTGAGCGAGTGAGGACTGCAGGGCTGGACACCAGTGCCCTGGTCACGGGCCTGCACGCCAGCACCAAGTACCATGTGACCGTGAGGGCCTACAACCGGGCCGGCACCGGGCCCGCCAGCCCCTCTGCCAACGCCACAACCATGAAGCCGCGTGAGTCTGGCAGCCTGGGTGCGGGAGGGGCGGGGGGCTCTCGGAGCACTTTCCAAGGCCGCTCGGCTAACGGTGAGAAGGGAGTGGGGCTCACAGCCTCTGCGACACCGCTCTTCTACAGTCTCTGTTGGAGTTTGTTTCTCAGGCAGGGGTAACAGAACGTTCCGGGCACAGCTGTAATGGGCAGATTATCTAGAAAGTGGCCGGCTGCAAGCAAGGGGGCGCGTGGTGGGGAAACATCAGGAAGACTCCTCCTGACTCTCTCCCCGCTCTGGCAGCTCCACGGCGACCCCCTGGCAACATCTCCTGGACTTTCTCAAGCTCCAGCCTGAGTATCAAGTGGGACCCTGTAGTCCCGCTGGGTAATGAGTCTGCAGTCACCGGCTACAAGGTAAGGAGGGGCGAGCAGGCACTGAACGCTGAGGGACAGCACGTTTGTGTGCCCCGTAAACAAAAGGAGCTTCAGTTCCTAGCAGCTTATGTCTGAGTCAGATGTAAGCGGAGCGTCTGGGACCGTGAGAGGCGACTGTTTGAGTCTCCGGGGAGCATGCGGTGGAGACTGCACGGAGGAAAGAGGTGTGACTGCAGAAAGGCAGGGTTCCCCAGATGGTGACAGACTGGGTGACGTTTGGGGCCCTTCTGGTCTGAGGACCCTACAAAATCAGTTCAGCTGCTGGGAACAGGAAACTGGCTCCAGGGAAGAGCTTATTCAAGAGCCGGGTCCTGGTCAACGGGCAACAGGAGGGGGCAGGACCTCAAGGTCAGAGAGCCACGTGGGCTTCTCCCATTCTGGGCCCAGGGAAGGATCAGCCCTGCTGTCAGGAAACCTGGCTGGCTAACCCCTTCCCACAGATGCTGTACCAGAACGACCTACACCCGACTCCGACGCTGCACCTCACCAGCAAGAACTGGATAGAAATCACAGTTCCCGAGGACATCGGCCACGCCCTGGTGCAGATTCGGACCACAGGGCCAGGAGGCGACGGGGTCCCGGCAGAGGTTCACATCATGCGCAATGGAGGTGCTGTATTCCCCGCCTTCCCCAGAAAGATCAGGGTCCATCCAGACGCAGGGATCATCCCAGCCCAAGCCAGTCCCCAGGGAGACAAAAGGCGGTGTCAGGGACCTCGTGCAGAGCGGCCCTGCACCCGCCCTTGCCGCCTCCCTCCTCCCCAAACATCCCTGAGGGCTGAGTGCGCTCCTTGCGCTGGAATAAGAGCAAGGGTCCTACAAAACCCTGCCGGAGAAGGGCTAAGAGCACCTCCCAGTCCTGAAAGCAGCGCTCTGTGGGTCTCCTTAGGGAAGGTCTGGACTCTGTCCTGGGGGTGGGGCAGGGATGAGCCCCTTCAGCCCATCCCGCCTGTTGGTTTCAGGCACCAGCATGATGGTGGAGAACTCCGCGGTCTGTCCAGCCCCACATCCAGACACCACCCTCACCCATTCCGTGGCAGCGCTGGTCCTCTTAGGCTACCTGCAGCTCTGATCTCGGCGCCCTGCCTCCCCACCACAGCTGGGCACCCACCTCGATGGACAGCCAGCTGGCCCCAGTCCCTTCCTGATGCCAAGGTGGCCCAGAGCTGTGCCTGAGAACTGCTGGTTTCAAACACTGACTGTATTTACAGAGCCCTTTTGTAGGAGGTAGGATATGTCATATTCTGCCACAGGATAGAACCCATGCAAGGATTTTTTTTTTAATCGAGAGGCACCAGGCAGTAACTTCCATGATGATACTGAACCCTAGGCCTGGGCCCTCTAGGGTGCCTGCATGGAAGGCAGGAAGATGGGGGTTAGACGTGTATCTGTGTATCAGCGGAGATGGCACTCTGGGACCACATGTGGACTCTGGCCCAGACGGCAGAATCCTAAGCCCGGGAACACTGGACAGAAACGGGCTGAAGTGGGACAGAGCATCAGCAGCAGCGTCACTCAGTCTAAGGAGCGGACCCGACCTGAAGACCGGGACTCTTCTCCTTCTTCCTCTGACAGGCCAGCACGGCTGGACCCTGACATTGTCCCCGCAGACTCCCTGGAGGCCTCCCCACCCGCCCAGACGGCTGAGAACCAGTGTCCTGGTGTCAGGCCGGCAGCCCGAGCCCCGCAGCTCTGGGTGGCCGTGCTCCCACTGCTGGGTGGGAGCTCCGAAGGGCTGAGAGGCTGGGCCTCCTGCTGGAAAACTGCCCCAGACTTGGCCTGGCGCACAGTCACACCTTAGGTGACGTCACCTCTTAGCCAACACTGCCAACCCGACCCTGTCACCCCGAGTGACAGAAGCCACGACAGGGGGCTGGTGACTAAAGGCTCGTCTTGGGGAGGCCCCTACCACCCCAAGAGCCATCCTGCACGCTCCCTCCAGGGTCTGGGCAGGAGGCGGGCAGCTGTCGTCACCCACCGGCTTCGTCCCACAGAGCGTGAGCAGGCATTCTGTGTCTGCAGTCAGGCACCTTCCGAGAAGCCCAGAGGATAAATGCGGCCCTGTCTGCTCCCAGGAACGCCCGGGGCCGTTCGGTGAGCCGACCCCCACGTGGCCTCGGGTGCTGTTCTGCATTTGCCCTGAAGACGAGGTGGCGAGTAAATGGGGCCCCTTGGCCTGCTCTTGGGGTGTGATGCCAGTCCCGGCACATCAGAGCTGGAAGAGGCTTAGATGTTAGCTGCCCAGATTCCTCAGCGTGCCCAGGCCCCTGCTTTAACAGGTGGAAGTGGGGGGCTGAGAGGAGCAGGGCCTGCCTCCGGGCACACAGCCCGCCGGGGATGGGGCGGAAATGGCCCTCTTCTCCCACCAGTCCCAGGCCCATTGTCTGCTGAGGAAGGGGGCCATACTGAATGGCCATGACCTGGTTAAAGGTGGTGGTCAAGAAGGGCAGAGGGGGCTGTGAAGACCCTGTTCAGGAGGCTCCGGTGGGGTATTCGGCAGGGCTGGCTTTAGCCCACGGCATGTGCAAAGTCAAAGGTCCTGTCTTCCTTTGCCTCCTGAGCTGGCTTCTGCTGGGCCCTCAACATGCAGTGCTGGCTTGGAACCCCCTGTGCCTCTTACCCTTGCTTCAAGAAGAGAGGCCAAAGCAAGGACAGGGATTCCCCAAATCCAGGCAGCAGTGGAGGCATAACCAGGAGATTCCGAAGCCTGTGTTGTGACAGGTGGCCCTTCGCATACAGGCGTAGCAGGACAGGCACCTTGCAGGGGATGGGCCCCCTGAGCCTGGTTTCTGTAGTTTACAGTCAGAGCTCTATTTTGTTATGGTTTTTAAAATTTTTAAGCCCTGCTCTATTTTACTGGGCAGGTTTATGTTGATGTTTACCCACTACAGTTTTTTAACAATGTAAGCTCACATGCCTTCTCTGTGCCACCACAGTACCCACCGCCCTGTCCCTGGCCCGTGGGATCGCCCCCCCCCCCCAGCCCAGGCCATCCGATCAAACCCTCCTCACCTGCCCCTGCCCTTCATCCCCATGCGGTGCTGGGGGCTCAGCTCTGTGACTGCTCTGCCACTGCAGAGACCCAAACCCGCCCAGCGCCCAGCCTGGTCCTGCACGGCTGTGAGGTGGCCTGTACCCCGCTCTTGCAAAGGGGAATCTGAAGGGAGGAAACCTCCTCCCAAGGTCGCGTTGATTCTTTCTTCATTGCCTTAGCTGCAGCAGAAGCAGGACAGGTGTCCAGATGCCAGCCAAGAGGGCTGGCTGCTTTGGCGCAGGACCTGTGTGGCTGCAGCTGCAGCCCTAGGCTTGCTTGAAGCCAGAGACACAACCAAGTGTCTTAGTTCTCGGGGGGCAGACCGACCCTCTTGGAAACCCAGGAAGGATTTTTTATTAGTAACTAGGAAAACTCACCCTCAGGAACACCTGAGCCCTGTGTAGGGAGGACTTGTTTGGGGGGACTCAGAACTAGACAAAAACAGATGTTCCTGCAGGCCGAGACAGGCTGAGCGCTGATTCAGACCGAATGAGGCAGGTGACCTGAGGGCACGCCTCTTGGGGCAGTAGCTACACAGGAGCTTGCGTGGAGGCGGAAGGCGAGATGAGGCACCTTCTGACTCCCTCCCTGCCCGAGGCCAGCCTGCCACCACCTCTGCTTGGATGGGCTGAGGCTCCCTCCTGCCGTGGTCATGCCGAGCCCCGGGCCGGCAGCCAAGGGGAACAGTCACAAGCGAGCGCTTCCCTCTGCAGCCCAGTGGCCAGTGAGTGCCTGAGGACTGAGGGCAGGGCGTGCCTCAGGGCCTGGGAGAACCTCTGCTCCGCACACGCCGGGCTCGGCCTGGGGCCCCTGCCCTCGTCCTGGCTCCCCTGTGCTGTTTGCCCCACAGCCCCGATGTGTGCCTCATCCCGAAGCTCTCTCCAGACGCAGCCTCAGGGCCCAGCAGAGACGCCAGAGAAGACGTCTGTGAGGAGACTTTTCCTAGGAGCGCTGAGGAACTCTGACGGCTGTCTTGGGGTCTAGGTTAGGTGATGACGGGAGAGGATGCTCTAAGTGTCCCTCAGGACTGACATTCTTGGAATCAAAATGTGCTCAGCACGGGAAGAGTCTTGGCACTTCTCCCTGCGGGGGCCCCCCGCACTGCGAGGGAGTGACTGCAGTCACTGTCATTTGGGGGGGGGCGGTGCAGGTACGGCCCACCCCAGGCATTCTCTGCCCAGCACACGCTACTGCCTCTTGGCAGTCCCGGGAGTGGTCTGGTCTCTGAGCAAGAGCCTGCACTGACTCAGAGTGCCTCATCCCCTCGTGTCTTCTCTGCTCGTCCTGGTCTGAGTGTGACTGCCTGCTGGCTCCTCTCTACGGAGGGGCAGCAGGGTGCTCATGCCTGGGTCTGCAGCACAGGGGTGGCGCCCTCTTTCCCTGGCTCAGGTCATACCAGGCTTCATCCTGGAGACAGCCGGAGAGGCCCCTGGAGCGGCACAGGGGGTCAGACAGGCACTTAAGGAGCTCCGCGGAAAGAGGTGCCCGGGAGCCAGTTGTATGTATAGGCTTTGGGAAGGCAGGACAATAAAAGGAAAATGAAGAGGGAAAAAAGATGGGTCAGATAGCTTCCCCCAGTCCTAGGAAGCCTCATGCCCTCAGATGGGGTCCACCCTGCTCTGACCCCCAGACCCCAACCGACACCCCGCCTCCAGGGTCTGCATAGCTTAGAAAAGCTTGCAAGGGCAAGGGTTGGGGCTTCATCGGACCACTGTCAACTCGGCTTTTGTGAAAATGGACCCACTCCCACTGATCTGTTATTACCTGCCTCTCTCACACTTGTTGTAATGGTAGTTATTTATTGACTTTGGTAGCGGACAGTTCTTAAATAAAGATGACTTCTCAACCTGGTGAGGCAGCTGCCACCAGCCGTGGGTGTTTTTATGCTCTGACTAGAGAGTATCTCCTTGTGTTCTCTAACACTAGGCCTCTATCCAATACCTTCAGCCTTCCGCACAGCCAGCTCTAAGAATTCACAGCATGTGGTGCGTACCGCTGCACCCAGTGCTGCGAGGGGAGAAAAATTAGGCTGAGCGGCCTTAAGGCAGGCTCCGCAGAGCAGCGCAGAGCTCCGTGCCTGGCTGGCTCTCCCTGACAGGCGGGCAGTAAACCGTGTTCGTGTAATGATGCTGTTCTCCGCTCCCCTGCTTTTTAAGGCATTTGAGGTACAGGTTCTCCTGCTGCTCAAATGTCAAGTGTTCCTATGAACTCTTAAGCTGAAATGGTATAAAGCAAAGAAGCACTTACTTTTTTTTGAAAAAGGGAAAATCTCTTCAGATATCTTTCAGTTAGTGAGAACAGGTACTGATGTAGGTTTCTCATAACTCCAAAGTGGTGGAAAGTGACCTTTCAAAAAGCAGGAGGTACCTGTATTGACTCAGCAGTACCAAAGGGAAGTTGTCCCCCTGCAGGGACAGAGTGACCCCCTTCTGGGAAGTGAGTGCTTCCAGCCTTGGCTCACAGCAGCCTAAAGGATTTTAATTTCTAGTCAACATTTTCCAACTACAACACTATCTGCATTCAACATTTACCACAATGTCTATTACACCCAAGACGCAGGACACACGTAGGCAGCTGTTAAGTGTTCGGTTCTTTCAGTGTGAAGCAGGTAGGGCCCTGTGCTGATTGCGTGAGAAACAAGGTGAGCAGAGGCCTGCCCCTGGCCTGCCAGGCACAGGGAAGCCAAGGCTGACAGTGAGCCCCGAAAGGGCACACAGCTTCATTCCTGCTACTTTGCACCCAAAGGGATGCTGGAAGCATTGGCCACTCTGGAGCCCAAATCTTAGACAGCATCTCCTTGATTCTTTAGAGACCACATGCATAGAATTCAAAGAACTAAGTTGGGTTTGAGGCTGCACTAATGCATTTAATTGGGTTTTGTTCTCTTCCCAATTCAGCACCCTCACATCCTCAAACTAATACAGAATGCTCTAAACCTAGAGCTGTAAGATACTCCATCTCATGTTTGACTACTGGCTTACAAAAGAATGCTGGAGAAGTTATTTAGCTCTTCTTAGGTCTTTCCATCTGTAAAATGGGAACACACTGCACCCCTCAACCATCCTCATCAATGTAATACTAATGTTTTTACGGTGCTCTTTCAAAGCAGAGCAAGCTCTCTCCTGAATGCTTCAGCAGTGTCCAGGTCTGAAGTGACATTCCCCAACTCTGTACATGTCTGAACTTCACAGCTTAGAGCAGTTTGACTCACAGGATATCATCTGATCCGCACCATCATGCACTTCAAAGGTGAGGACCGCGAAGGGTCAGTCAGCTCGCTCCGTTACACAGGAGAGGACCAACCCAGGTCTTCTGAGTAACATCCCATCCGAGGTAGAGAATGGGAGAAAGGGTGTGGAAATTTTAAGGTCTTTTCAAAATAAGAAAAATAGTTAAAGACTCCCTATGCATGAGTGTAGGCCAGTGGTTCTCAACCTTTGCTATACACCAGAACTATCTAGAAAACTTCTGAAAAACAAAGATGCTTTTGAACACATGATTTATATGTACATAGGACACACAAATGGCCCAGCAGTGACCTTCCAATGGCAATAAGCACATCTAGCACCTACGCCATGGTTTCTAAATACTACTTCCCACACTGAAAGGAACCGGAGCCCCTTGGAGATTCAGGTTTGGAGTGCCTCTGATGCATCCTGCTGTCAACATTTGACTCTGACATGCTCAAAGCCAATGGGACACACCAAAAGGACAAAAGAGCTGGGTTGAAGGGACTCCTGGGCAAAAGTGGGAATAGTTTGAACATCAAAAATATGACAACAGTAATGGGTTATACATAATTCACGGAATAAAAAGGAGCATCCATTGAAATCTCAAAAGAATAAAAACAATAGCGCTTAAGAGAAAAAGGCAGTGCAATAGATACAAAAATGAATTTAAAAATCCATCATTTTGCAATCCCTAATTTGTAATAAGGCAAAGATCATGGATTCCAAAACACCTGTGAATGTTTTTTAGAAACCAGATAATCACAAGGCATCACCCTACAGATTACAAAAGGAAAACATATACAGGTATACCACTGCAGAGATCTGGCAATCAGCACCTTAACCGAATGGTCAAGCTCACAATCAACAGCAGTCACCCCAACACTGGGCCTCCCGAGGTCATGCAGTAAGTACATACCATTTTTGTTGGGCTATTGTCAAAAATGTTTAAGATTCATTCCTCAGGAATCGAATCACGAGGAAATAATTGTGGGATATGCATGCAAGACAAAAATACCTCTTCAATATGAATGTCATGAAAAAAATGTAGGGACCTGACTTAAGAGAAATAATCAAATATAATACGGAACCTTCACTTGACCCTGGATCAGACTTTAAAAGTTCCAAGATTTTAGAAGTTGGGAGAAATGATGTAACAACTATACATAAGATTAGGGAATTGTTAGTGTGATAAAGTCACTGTAGTTACACAGATGAATGTCCTTACTGAGAGATACATAAATGATTAAAGGGTAAAAGGTCACTCTGTTCGTGACTCACTTTCAAGTGTTTTATGTAAAATCAGTATGTATTTAGAGAGGAAGAGAATTGGAGCAAAATGTTTGCAATCGGTGAATCCAGTTAAAGGGTCTATGGGTGCCATCAAAACTTTCAACTTTTTTATGGGCTTGAGTTTTTTATTTAAAATAGAAGAAACAACAGAAATCCATTGATCATAATTTAAACTGAGTTAGCATCCTCAGATTGGGACTCAGGAATCTTATTTTTCAAAAGCTTATCTGAGTGACTCAGACATATGGCCAGAGAAGATAACCACTGGTCCCAGTCTTATTTCTGCTACTTTGTCTGTGCTGACAAAATGAAGGGAAGAAATGCTAATTATCTCAAACAGAATCTGCTCAGTTGGTGGCCCAAGAGCCATTTCCCAAGGGTTCCATAAGCCAAGCCAATTATCTCAGACACAGTCTGACTGACCCTTTAAGACTGGATGTCCTGTTGAGGAAGGGAGGTACTAGCCCTCCCTCAGGGGCCCTGACTGCTCTAAGAAACCAACCTGACCTCTCCAGCAACATAAACTTCAGGGCACTGATGTTGCTAGAAGGATATGATCAGGAAGCAAGCCAAGAAACCATTCAGGGGAAACCTACCAGCAGAAAAATCCGTTTCGCCAGGAATTCAATTTAGCCCTGAGCACGGAGGCTTCACCTGGGAGGTGTAAGGGTGGCAAATGACTTACTAACATTCCGTGACTGTCTCTTACGCACTCGAGGCTGCAGTCGTCGTCACCCTCGGCTCTGCCACAAATGGGCATATGCTGCGAACAAAGCTAGCTGTTCAATGTCTGTTCCAAAAGCTCTGGTGTGAGTTAACCCAAAACCAGACTGACTATGGTCGGACAATTTAAACAACCGACAAGAAATTTTACACTGAAGAGCAGAAAAGGTTAGGTCTCCGTATAGTTATTGTGAATTATTTTATTGAAGACGAAAAAACTGCTTTCACTAGAAAAGCTATCATATGCTTCTACATGATTATACTGCTCAGAAGGGAGATCACGGTAGGAGGCATACAAGCTGTAAAGCGTAGAAAGTTAATGCAAATGTGGAAGGCACTACTCGTCCCAGGAGTAGGGAGATGCCTGCAGTCAGGTTTACTGGGTACCTGCTGGGCAGGGAAGAACTGGAAGAGGTCCACCCAGGACACAGTTAAGAGACTGGCCCACAGTCACCATCATGCTGCCTGTCCCACGCGCTCCGCTCAGCTCTTTGGTAACGGAAGTCTCCCTCTTAGCCAGCCCACAAGCAGGCAGCCAAAACACTCCCCTGAAAACCTAGTCTGGCTTCCTGAGCATCTCGCCCTTTGGCAGCAAGGCTTGTAGCGTCTCAAGGCTGGCATTGCTGTGGATCACCCTCAGCCGGCCGCACAGCGCGATGCTCACCAACACACCACCAGTCACGCCACTGGCAACTCCTATTCCCACAGCTACGGCCACCTTCTTTTTCCATGGTGCGTGATGAGGCCTGGAGTAGTTGTCCAGATTCACTTCCAGGCCCTCGTCCACTAACTTCTGATCCTCAGTAAGGGACTGATAGAAATTCAGGTTCACCAAATCAGGAGGAAGGACCCTCAGCCCAAAATAGAGCCTCTTGACAAGTCTCAAGTTTTTTAACAGTTGCACATCACACCGGTAGGTCCCAGAGTCATACTCTTGAATGGACTGAAACTTTATAAAGTAGGAACTGGCTCGGAAGGGTTTGAAGACTTCATCATCAGTTGAGATGATTCCCCGAGCAAGTCTCCAGGTGAATCGGAAAGCTTCCTGCCCGATCTCCAGGATGTCTGGACTCAGACAGCTCAGCTTAAATTCCTTCCCTATGAGAAGGGTGAAAGGAGCATTCCACAGACCCAGTTGGTCAGACATTCCAGGCGCTGAGACTTACACTTCCTTCTCACTCCATCAGGGCCCACCTCACAGACAGTCTCTTCCTTAAAGCCAAGGCCACAGGTGACAGTACAGGTTGTGGCATTGACAACAACTTTCCCCACAGCTTCTTGCAGTTTCTCAGGGATGGCCAGCGTTTTAGGTGAAGTCATCACCAAAGGTAGACAGAAGGCCAACACCAGGCTCCCAAGGATGAAACTAGTGGCCAAAGTCTTCATGTCTTAGCAGGCATTTCACTACCCTCAGCCAACACCTGAGGTGTTCCAGCTAAATCCACCACGACGTCATAACTCAATTCTTTGACATAAGATAGCCTTCAAAGTCAAAAGATATGATGCATGTATTGTCAATAAAAAATTACAATTAAAGTCCAGTCCTTATTAACAGGTGAGGCCACAGGCAGACAAAAAGCACAATACTGCTGCTTTACTATGTGTTTGCTAACGACCACCTTCTCAAAGTCTTCACTCTTTTCACATCTTTTTAATGAATTTAAATCCCTCTCTTGGGAAGACAGATGAAAAGGCTTCAGAAGCTGAAGTGAATTTCCAAATAATCTCAATGCCCACTGAGGCTATATCGTTCCTCACCATTCCCAAATTGTGGGATCTGAATTCAAACGTTCCAAAATCCCTGTTAAATCTGACCAAATAAGAAATCAAATACTAACTCTAAAACAGAGAGGATTAATTTGAATTAAGCTATCATCACCTTTAAATGCTCCTAAACTTTCTATTAAAAGGATTAAGGACTCTGGACTAAGATGCAAGTGACGTCCTCTTCCTGAATTTGTTTCCTCCTTTGTAAATTAAGAACTCCTTGCCTATTTCAGGAAGGTCACTTTGAGCGTCAGATGATAAACTGTACATGAAAACGCTTGGTAAAGTGTGAAACACTCTTCACGTGTAAGGAATTTTAAAGAGAAATGAAAATTCATGAAGGCAAGGGCCACGAGGTCTTCTACAATCATGCTTAGCAAGACAGGCAATATTACATGCAGTTTCTCACTTGTAGGCACTCTTCCTTCCCAAGGTAACAAAAGATATATTCTGGGGGAGAGGATACCTAAATCTCTCTGCCTCTCAGTCTAGTCCGTCCACCCCACAAAACACGGAAGGAGTTCATAATTCACTTGGGTCAAGGTTGCTAGGAAACAGCTGTGATGTCAAAAAGATTCTCAGTCACCTAACAGGGAAGATTCGTAAATAGACACTCAGATTTAGAGACAATTAAAATCAAAGACTTAAATATTCTTACTCTTTAGGAGACAGTTAAGTGTTCACTGGATTTCAAAGCTATTTAATTTAGGCAGAAAAAGTGCTCACACTTTAAGAAAGATCCCTGGGAGGCAGGAGGCCCCTCCCAAGTGTTTTGGTAAGCTCTGGAATGTCTCCTGGCCCTGCAGCCTCTGCTGTGTAGTCACACGCTTACTGAGCAAAAGAATCTGAAGAGAGGTCACTCCTAAACGATCTAATACTAATTTGCTTTATTTAATACAATACTGTCCACAGGCAGATATCTAGACTACCAGGCTACCTCTCAGCCCTTCCAGCTCTGTATTTCCATATAGAAAAGATATATGAATAACATTAACCAAGTAAGCTGTATTTTCTGTTGCACAGAGTGAAGAGGCTGGTGACTTTCAGAAGTGATCAGTTGTCTATAAGCAAACACCTACACCTGTTCTTTAATAAACATCCGATTTTATTTATAAAGCATTAAAGCTTCAGCAAGAAGTACCCGAGGCTAAGTCTCCTCTCATACAAAACTACAGGACATTAAAAAACAGTGAGAGGATGGGAGGGTGACAGAAGGGAAAAAAGAATATGCATATATTGTACAAATCTAGAGAATCAAACTGAAATGGACACAAGATTTCAGGAGCTGAAAACAATTCCAGAAGCATAAATAATTATTAGGAGCTGCTACCAGACACTCTGGCAGGGCTGACGTTGATTTTCTCAGGAGCCAGTTTAGGAGGCGGACAGAGCTTAACATCCAAATGCTCAGGCAGAGGACACCCAGCTACTTTGCAGAAGTAAGGCAAAGGCTGCCTATATCACACAGTTTGCATACTACTACAGTGTACAGTAGAGATAGAAATGAAATGGAAATAATGTCCGCAAAACAAAACCATGCCTAGCGACCCACCTACCAATCTCAACCACTGGTCTGATATGAAACAGGAAATGAAATTCACAAAAGGATCATCTGAGGAAAAGGCAGTGGCATCTAAAAATATAGACATTTGGCCACTGGTTCAGGGAGAGCTCTTCAACTACTAAACATTCTGGTTCTAGAGATGGAATGGAAGACACTCTTGCTGATGTGTTCTACTTTGATTTCTGTTAAAATCCAAAAAGCAATCAACTTGTTTGGCTACCTATTGAAGCAACCACCGACCGACAGAGATTTCCCAATAAGCACAGTGTTTAACTCTGCTTTGGAAATATCGTGAAAACGATGATCCAGACTGAGCACTTCCAGTCAGCTCAAGCTCTACTCAGAGGGGCTGGAGAGCCTTCTGCACACCTGGTTTCTTCACTCTGGATTTTCAGAGAATTTCAAACACCTGGGGGCCACAGCCATTCAATCTGCTATTTTTTATACAAAGAACAGCAAAAGCAAAAGTTAAAAAATTTTAAAAGCTGAGCAACCTTTCACAGAAAGGAAGTGACTGGAAACACGTAGGAAGGAAAAGGAGCGTGGATATAAGGAGGGGAAACACAGTGACTGATGGGAAGGACATGTCCACAAGCAATGATTAAAAAAAAAAAGGTTCCTTGATTTTTTATTTGAATTGTGTTGTTGCTGCTTTGATTATGGACGGTTTTATTTCAGTCCTTGCATAGATTCCCCCACCCCAGTATAAAATAAGCTTGTTCAGACACACCCCAGTTTGTTTTTGTCTCCGGAAGCCAGTACAGGTAAAGCAATATAAACTACTAATGATTCTTTGCTGGAGACAAATGAAACTAGCTATCTTCATAAAACATGATTGAATGAACCAATATGGAGAGAAACATGCAACTGAAAGAAATCCAAGAAAAATCCTGACCCTCTTACAGCCCAGCTTCTTGAGCAAAATGTTACAGAATGTTAAAAAGAGGGGGCCTTTCTTGTCTCTCTCTCAGAAAATCTGAAACCTTTCAAGCACTTTCTTTTCTGCCCATCCTTTGTAACAGATTATGGAAATATAGGAGGCATCTGGTGAGTAGGTAACTTTAAGAACGGAGGAAAGCATGTGCAAACCAAAGTTTTCTCTAGGATACAGGCAGCAAAATTTCAGGTGAAAATAAGTCCCTCAAGGACATGCACTGAGGAGCGAAGGCCAGCAGGAGACGGGAAGCGAGGAGCTGAGTTGGTGCTGGGCACGGGGCAGACAGACGAGCAGGCCAGCAAGCTCCTCCAGCAACACAACGAGCATTTAAGTTTAAAGAGCCAAACTCCTGTTTGATGTCTTCACAAATCCTCATTCCTGAGAGTCTATTTGGACTTATGCTTGAAAGGGAAGGGACATATACTCTTCTTCCATAATTCACTTCTTCAAACATAAAATTCACTCCTTCCACCTCCTGGGTGGAAGACAGAGGCCTTTGTTTTAAATTAAAGTCAATCTCAGATGACTGACCACAGTGTCCAGAGGCCACATGATGGCAAAGTAGTGAAGAATGAAGAACTTCAAGGGTCTTCATAACAGTTCTGAGATTGCTCCTCCTGCTAAAGAGATGAGAAATAAAAAGATTTCTTTAGTATCAACTTAGACCAGTCACTTTCAAGAACAGAAATACTGATGGATGCTAAAAGATGCATTCCAAGCAAACATAAGCTAAGAACGCCCCACCCCTCCACTTTAAGTTGAAACCAACTCCAACTCCCAATTACCCTTTACCGAAGCAACAGATGATTCAAATCCCAAACCACGCCCCCAGGACTTTTCTCAGCGTTGCCCCCCAAAGGGAGGAAAAGGGCAAAATGATCAGACTTCTACACATCTCAAGCTGCTAACCATTCTCCAAGATGTTAATAATGCTTATATTTCAAAAAGAGAAGTAAGCAAAGGATAGGAAATTCTAGGGTACTGCAGCTTTCAATCTTTCATACGTTAGATTAATTCACCACTAAACGATTAACGATGAGCAAAACACCCTTTTTCAAACACCCCTGTTCCTTAAGTGATACCCTCAACTCCTCAGAAGGCAGAATGTGGTGAAATGTTAATGAAAACCACTGCTGGCATTTCTGTGCACCAACAACTGATTAATAAATAAAACCCTAAACAGTGAAATGAACACTTCCCTGGACACTCCACAGAAGCTGTTCAATCTCTGAAGGACATCCTGAAATGGGCTGCTGTGAAATACTAACTAAGAAGTGGAAAAAGAGAACAAGGTGAAGAAAAGTCCTCCCAGTGTTATCTGGAATGGAGAAGAACATGCTACTTGGAGGGAAAATGGTTTAAAATAATTGCCCAAGCTATTGAAAAAAAAAAAAAAAGAGTACCCACTTATAATTTGCTTTTAACTTGATTTTTAAAGTGCAAGCACATATGAAAACTGGCAATAAAAATAAATTCCAATTTGCCTGAGAACAGACTGAAACTCTCCTGGGTGCTACATGTTAACAATATTTCCAGGGAGGAATACTGGAGTAGGTCGCCATTTCCTCCTTCAAGGGATCTTTCCACATCTGGGATCAACCCCATGTCTCCTGCACTGGCAAGCTGATTGTCAGCACTGAGCCACTGGGGAAGCCCCAGAAGCATATTTAAGCTTTTCAGATCTTTCAACATAAAATGTAATGATTAACCTCCTGATTTTTAGGATAATCTGAGCTAAAAGAAACTATTCCACAGGACTTTAAATACTTTAAGGCTAGCTTTCATCACCATTCCCACAGGTACTCTGACCAATCTAATTTTAAGTTTAAAAACAAGACACAACATTGACATCTTAAGCCTAAATCATGAGAGGAAAAAGTGGTGTGTATTTTATAACGGGCATTCAAGATGATTAATAAGCTACATTATACTGCTTATCTGAGGTCAGTTAATGTTTTTCTTATTGCCCTCTTTCCTGTGAACAGACCAAAAACAAAGTTTGTTGAGGCGTCAGGCAATAAACCAACACCAGAGCAGCACATCTACGAGGAAGACGAGACACACAGAACAGCAAAAAAAGCACATCTCCAGGTGAATTAAACTGGCTCCGAGTGTTACTCAGCTGCAACATAACAGAAATCTCCAGTGATAAAAAATTAAGAAAAATTCAGCTCATAGTGAACAATTGCTATTGTTACCTCCCCAAAACAGCTAAGCCAGAAAACACTGGATATTAATTTTCAAGCATTACCTTAGTCACATAATAAGACCACACAGAATGACAATACCCAACTAGCCATATAACAATCTGATCTTAGCAGGAATTCACAGATTAGTCTTTGAGAGAATGATCATGTTTTCAAAGGAAAGGGGCTGGGGGAAAGCCCTTACCAATCATTTAAACTCCCCAGACTCACTAAATGAACAGGACACGGTTCAGAGGCCAGGGTGTGGGGCCAGAACCAGAAGTGTGGCAGCATGCCACAGGCAGGGAGACTGAGTGGGCCTGTGGGCCTCAGAGGTGACAGCGCCCCTCCGCCTGGCCTCTGCCGCCCTCGAGAGTGAGCACCATCCCACGCCCTTCAGGCCCACCGTCCCACAGGGCCTTCAGACCCCATACGCGACAAACTACAGCTCTGTCGCCCTTACTACTGATGGTGCTCACTGCCAAGGAGCCCTACTTCTTGGGCAATCCTTGAGTGGTCCCAGGCCAACAGGGACTCTGGTGGTTCTGCTCACATCTCAAGTTTTGATCCTGAAGACTGTCCTCTGGAGACTGTAAGGTAACTAGGGGGAATCTGACAGACGGAGCAATGCTGACACAGACTTTCTGCGAAGTCCCCAGTTCAGTTTCCCTCAAGCTTCACTGACGGGCCCTACCACAGAAAGTGTGTCGCCATGGACGCGGGTCCACTGGTCCTATCCAGCACTGACGAGCTGTTTGACAGGGAAGAATTTTCGAGCCCCAGATTCCAGATGCTAGATTACTTCTCTTGGTGCTCTATTAGTCTTCCAAGTGTCCCCTGAAATGCATAATCTCCTGTTGCAACATGCAACAGACTATAGCAGCTTTGTCAAGACTGTTCGGTGCTTACTGAACAGTTTCTTCAGTTAACTGATCAATTATTCATAGTAACAAACAGCTGGCATTTATCCAACTTGAGCAGTAGCCTACACCTATAATCCTGCCTTCAAACAATTTGGCTCTAATGCAAAACTAGGGCATTTGTGGGGAAGCAAAGTCCACAAAGCACTGAATATGCAAATACTGTACACCCAGCAGACTGAACTGATCTTTGAGGATGGTTCAGCCTCAGCCACTATTCATTTCTTAATATCTGGTGGAAAATCCACAATTACAGCATGCTGCTTCTTCACTGAAAACCTCCAAGATGTGGAAGAGTGTGAGACATGAGTTTTTATTACCTCAAAGGCCCTGGGGAGCAATGTGAAAATCAACAGCATATGTTAGCCAGCCTCGAAAATGGTGCGGGATGAAGCCCCACCCAAAGAAAGCCACACAAAAGATACGATAGGTTGTCTTGAAACAGAGATCTCTGACGGCCCACTACAATACTCAGTGTTAGCACTCTCCCCCAGTGTCACAGTTTTCACAAAGACCCACACAGCAGCTAGTGGCTAAGGCCCTCTAAGGAAGGGCTGGCAATAAACCACAAAGCCCCTCTGGGGCTTTTTAACGATCCTGCGCCTCAGCATACTCTGGGGTTTTATCTGGCCATTTCAGAGATTTCCATATAGGAAAAGGCCAAGGAACCAAGGCAAGAGAAGAAGATGGGAAGAAGGAAGTACAGATTATACAGGCAAGTATGCAATGTACACAATCATGTCGTTCTTCAGTTGCTCGGTCCTGTCCGACTCTTTACAACCCCACGGACTGCAGCACGCCAGGCTTCCTTGTCCTTCACTATCCCCCAGAGTTTGTTCTTGCCCATTGAGTCAATGATGCCATCTGATCATCGCATCCTGTCATCCCCTTTTTCCTCGCCCTCAATCGTTCCCACATCAGGTTCTTTTCCAATGAGTCAGCTCTTCACACCAGGTGGCAAAAGTACTGGAGTTTCAGCATCAGTCCTTCCAATGCATATTCAGGACTGATTTCCTTTAGAACTGACTGGTTTGATCTCCTTGCCATCCAAGGGACTCTCAAGAGTCTTCTCCAGCACCACAGTTTGAAAGCATCAATTCTTTGGCGCTCAGCCTTCTTTATGGTTCAAATCTATATATATGACTACTGGAAAAACCATAGCTTTGACTATACAGACCTTTGTCTGCAAAGTGATGTCTCTGCTTTTTAATACACTGCCTAGGTTTGTCACAGTTATTCTTCCAAGGACCAAGTGTCTTTTAATTTCATGGCTGCAGTCACTGTCTGCAGTGATTCTGGAGCCCAAAAAATAAAGTCTGCCACTGTTCCCACTGTTTCCCATCTGTCTGCCGTGAAGTGATGGGACCAGATGCCATGCTCTTAGTTTTTTCAATGTTGAGCTTTAAAAGCCAGTTTTTTCACTCTCAAGTGCCCACCAGAGCAAGAAGCAGTTTCTCCCCAAGTCAGTCTCTCCCATCAGGAATCCTGCACAAGTCTCTTATCCTCATTCATCAGAGGGCAGACAGAAGAAATAAGAACTTTAATACCATGGCCCACAGAATGAGAACCACCATCACAGAAAACTAACTGAAATGATCAATCACATGGACCACAGCCTTGTGTAACTCGGTGAAGCTATGAACCATGCCGTGCAGGGCCACCCAAGACAGGTGGGTCAGGGTGGGGAGTTCTGACAAAACCTGGTCCACTGGAGAAGGGAATGGCAAACCACTTCAGCATTCCTCCCTTGAGAACCCCAGACAGTATGATCATGAAAAGCTGGTAAAATGTCTGCAGTCATTTAGGCAGCTCTTTTGTCTCTGTTCTAGGAAAGCACATCCTCACTCTCTGGCCTTGTTATGTGCAAGTCTCCCCTAGTCCTTCTAAAGGATGAAGTCATTAAAACAGCTGCCTCTATTAAGGCTGACCAACTGAAGTGCCTAATGACAATAATGTAGAAAAGAAAAATCCAGTCTGAAGCACCCTGCTATTTCAAGACACAAGTTTTAGCCTTTAAGGAGGTTTTAACCCTCTTTTAACCTTGCCAGCTAAGTGAGTGGGAATAAACTCCTAATAGGCCCTTGATGATGATATACTCTTGCTAAAAGGAGCTCTGAAATGCTGACATGTACAAACACCATGTATTTTACACCTACCTCAAAATTTCAATGCAGTATTTTGAGAACTTAAGGGAATAAAAGAACCCGTTCATTTAGGGCTAAGTTAACTTTGCAACATTCTGATTTTCAGTGTTATTTAGATGTTTTTGAAGCATAGTTGAAAAACACCACTGTTCTTATACGCTGAGCCATAAAACACAGAGTACTTCATGGGACCTTTGACAAAAACCCAATTTGGAAAATGCCAAAAATATTTAGTTACTACTAATGGCCATAAGAAAAATCTGGTTTTTAAAAACTTTAAATGGTTTATTTACCATATACTTAGTATTAAAAGAGCAATGGTTAATTACCTACAGATTCTGAAGATGCTGGGAAACTATGTCAGAGTATTTAAATTAGTTCAACATGTTTGCCAACATTTAAATCATCCTGAAGCAATTTAGCTTTGGGGGCCAGGGAAATTGATTTAAATAGTTTCTTCTGTAGTAGCATCAGCTTATGCAAGAAATGGGTTATGGAAGGATCACGTTTACTTACATTAGTCAATTACTGACCTGAAGTCTTTGTTAGCAATACCCATATAACTTGTTCTAGGGTATTTTAAAAAATATATAGACATGGCCCTAAATGAACTGAATGTGGACGTGACAAATCAGTGGAGTACCATAAATACTGTTATTGGGGAAAAAATGCTAGTGCTCTAGTGGTACGGTATAGGACTGCGAAAATTGAGTGAATTGAAGGGGGATACTCAAAATGATGAGTCACTGAGTCTGTTCCAGCTTCTCTGTAGAAGAGAATTCATGTTCACAATGAAAACTGGCTTAAGGAATTCTGGTTTGCATTCTAGTGCACATCATCACATTTGAATTAACACAATTAAAAATTTTAATATGGTGGGAAAATCCCCTTAAATATAACCACTGATATATTGTTAGTCCTGCCTCTGAATTTAGAGACCCACCACTGCTGTGCTAACTAAAGCAGTGCCTAAAAAAAGTTTCCAAAACCCAACAACGTTTGAGTAGAATTAAATCCTAAACTGATCACTATTTTCCAAACAAAAGACCCTTTAGCCTTGATTCACAAGTATTTGATAGGAAACTGAAACTGTTCTCCCTCCTCCAATAAAAATCCCTCAAACCTAGAAAAGTGAGGAAAACTCGGTAAGTATCAAGAAGCTTAGGTATTAAGAAGCTACAAAGCTTGTCTTTTGGATAATCTCTTTAGTTGTTTTTTGTTGTTTGTTTTTTTTTTTTAGAAAAAACCTCATCTTCTTCCTTAATATGACAGTACTACTAACAACTCCATCATTGTTTCTAGAATACTGAGAGAGAAAAATACCACCTCTGGGATTTGAACAATTTGAAGAGAGAGGAAAGATGATACAGTTAAACAGTCAGGGGCTGTATAAAGAAGATCATATTTCTGGTTACCTGCCTGGATCTTTGAGATAAAACAAAGCAAAAAACATAGGAGCAAATACAGATGAAAATATTAATTAAACGAGGGGTTCTTACCCTCTTTGGGGTCATGGATTTCTAAAGGAATCCTGTGAAATGTATAAGCATCTTCCCCACAAAAATATTCACACAATATTTTGCACATAAAATCAAGGGAATGGAGAACCCCTGAAATATAGTTGCAGACCCAAGGTTAAGAGCCACTGAATTAAGCCAAATCTGATTTAGCCTGCCCTTGGCAGCAGCTTAAAACTCAAAGATCTTCTGCCACTGGGGAAAAGGAGGGAAGATGTTTGGGAAGTAGTTAGGCACAGGAGGACTTTGGGATGTTAAGAAAGAGCTAGACCAGGCATCAACATTTAGAAATTATTCAAGGTAGCAGGTAGTTAATGCTGTTAAAAAGAATTTTTGAGAGGGGGGAAAAAAGATCAAGGGTATGCAGATCCCTGAAACCTAGTTATGGACCCAAGGTTAACAGCCACTGAATGAAGCCAAATCTGGTTGAGCTGCCCTTGGCAGCAGCTTAAAACTTGGAGAATTATCTGCCACTGGGGAATAGGAGGGAAGGAAGGAAAAAATGTTGCAGTTAAACGGAGTCAGGGGCTGTACAAAGCAAGGCCACGAAGAAAGCCGGACAGTGCTCCCAATGTGTCCTTACCTGTCAAGGGCTGGCTGAGCTCCGCCTGCACTTTACCCTTCGCTGATCCTTCCAGAGGTAAACCTCTGTCCCCTTTGTAGAGTTTCGGTTTAAATGGAGAATCTTTCTCTTTACCTTTTGATCCTTTAGGCCGGCCTGCTTGCTTCTTCTTGGATTTGCCATCCCCCTTCACACCCAGTAGTGGATGGACTTCTGTAAAAGGACACATAGGCATGGAAAGGAATCCACACGTCACCCCAGCCAAGCACATGCATGCCGCCTACCCATGAGCAAAGAGTTTTGCTCTTGTGTCCCAAGTCTACCAACATAAGAAGAAAAGTATGTTTGGTTTATTAATCATAATACTACAAAACAGCAGCCACAACATGAGAAACAGTTGCTTGGCCAAAAGGCACAAAGAACCTATATGGTTCACACCAAACTACAGCAGCTCTCTTAGAGCTCAGCATGCAGAATGCAAAGGTCATGGCATCTGCTCCCATCACTTCATGGGAAATAGATGGGGAAACAGTAGAAACAGTGTCAGACTTTATTTTGGGGGGCTCCAAAATCACTACAGATGGTGACTGCAGCCATGAAATTAAAAGACGCTTACTCCTTGGAAGGAAAGTTATGACCAACTTAGCATATTCAAAAGCAGAGACATTACTTTGCCGACTAAGGTCCGTCTAGTCAAGGCTATGGTTTTTCCAGTAGTCATGCATGGATGTGAGAGTTGGACTGTGAAGAAAGCTGAGTGTGAAGAATTGATGCTTTTGAACTGTGGTGTTGGAGAAGACTCTTGAGAGTCCCTTGGACTGCAAGGAGATCCAACCAGTCCATTCTGAAGGAGATCAGCCCTGGGATTTCTTTGGAAGGAATGATGCTAAAGCTGAAACTCCAGTACTTTGGCCACCTCATGCGAAGAGTTGACTCAATGGAAAAGACTGATGCTGGGGGGGATTGGGGACAGGAGGAGAAGGGGAGACAGAGGATGAGATGGCTGGATGGCATCACTGACTTGACGGACGTGAGTCTGAGTGAACTCCGGGAGTTGGTGATGGACAGGGAGGCCTGGCGTGCTGTGATTCATGGGGTCGCAAAGAGTCGGACACGACTGAGCGACTGAACTGACTGGCAGCAGCTCTAAATAGAAAAGGGAGATCAAAGACCCACTGATACTTTATCACACAAGTCCGAACAGGAATGCACATGTACACACTGGCACATGAAAGCCGAAAGTGAATGGGCGTTGGAACTCAGGAGACCAGGGTAAGAATCCATTCTACCATGTGATTAAAAAGGATTCCAGAATTAAGACTGTCCAGGTCTGACCAGTATTGATACTTTACCACCTAGTGAGTATTTGGGAGGAGAGATAGAGGAAGCCTGATCCAGATGTCAGAAGACTTAAAGCGTGTTATCTTAGTAAAAGTACTGAGGGCAGAATCTACCCATTTTAAAAGAGAAGTGAAAGCAGATAAAACTGTTACAAAGCTGTAAAACACTACAAAAAAGACTCATGGAAAAATCCTTTAAGGGAATAACACCCAGAAAGGAAATTACAGGTTGTGCTGGAGAGTGGGTGTGGCCCTTACCATCATTTGGCACTCCTTGCAGTTCAATATTGGTTGTTTTGGGTTTCTTCTTAGGTGGCTGGGACCCATCTGCTGAAGACTGCCTCTTCTTCTCTGAACTAGCTCCTTCGTCCATCAAGGAGGTTTGGACTGCATCCGGTGGGGGGCCATAAGGATTTTCTTCTGGGTCTTCTACCTCAGGGGCATGGGTAAATATAATAGAGCCTTTGAATCTTCCAGTTCTTCATCACTATTTGGAACAGGATCAGAAAAGGGATAGGAAAAAAGAGGAGAAAGTTGCTTAAACCATGAACCCTTCCTCTAGGGCAGAATCATCTAACCATAAGCAACAGGTACGGACCTACAATTTCACGAAAGCCAAGACGGATAAAAGAAAATCAGACAATATGATAAAATCAGTAGTAAAATAAATGGCATAAAATTAATTACTTCACTTCCTTAAGGTTTTCTATCAAGGGAGAATGGAAGGGACCTCCTGCACATCACAGGAGTTAACTCTTTGAGCCTGAAGGCAGACGGGACTGAGCAACAGGGGGGCTGAGCAGCACACCCAGAGACTGAAGAGGAGGCGCACCCTGAGGCCTGGCCTCCAGCTCACCTGCTGCAGAAGGCGGCGATAGGGTCCACACTGGTGACATCCACTTCCTCGTCCTCTGCAGCGTCAGCCCCTGCAAGGCAGAAACACAGTAGAGCTGTGAGAAGAAGTGGAAGACTGCTGCTTACACGCAGCTTACGATTCTCATAAACTGAAATCCAGGAGAAACAGAGGAGGAAAATCAGGCATTTCATTTAACTTAGTCGTCTGGCAAATACGTGCTGAACTTCCACCATATGCTAAGCCCTGGGAATACAGCACTGCCCCAGAAAGCTGCCAACAGTTTTTTTGTAAAAGCCCCAGCAGTCTAATTGCGGAGACAGACAGAAACGGATAATTTCAGTTCCACAACAGGAGTGCTACAATAAAGGCATGTGCAATGTGCCAAGGAGATGGGAAGAAGAAATAACTTATGCAGAAGTCTGGGAAGCTTTCTATGCAACACAATCCGATAACACCAATATAATCCAAAATATCCTATAGTCCTGACAGTCTTCCTAAGACTCCTGAGGCATACAAGTTAAGTGAGGTCCGGCACCTTCAGGCTGGAGAGAACCAACTTCAACGCCAATTCCTTGATCCCTGGCACCATCAAGAAGCCCAGCAGTCAGGACTGTGCCAACGGGGCACATTACACATGCATACACACAAAGCCTGCCGGATGCAAAGCCCTGTGCTTATGCACTGCTCCTGCTGCTGCTGAGTGAGATATTTATTCTCAAGGTGTTTCCTGTTTAGACGTTCAGAAGCCAAGAGATGAAAATAACAATCACGATCCATTAGAAGAGAACACCTGAATGCTCATTATGATCAAGCCACTATCGTGAGCCTTCTACACCAACTGTTTATTTCCCACAACCGTAAAAGGCAGTTTTTACAGATAAGGAAGCTCAGGTTTAAAGAATAAGTATTCTGTCCAAGGCAGTCTGACTTGAGTCCATGCTCTTTACCTTCGTGCTACTGACAAAGGAATGACAATACCCAACAGCAGCTCAGCACCCAGCACATGAGGGTGGCTTTGCTAGGTGCTGTATGCAAATCCTCATTAGAGAGCTACTCAAGCCCTAATAATGGCCATATAAGCTGAGTCAATGCCTTAAAAATAGAGATTCTAAAAGCACTATTAAAAGTGCAAGCTTAGAAAAAAAGTTAGACTAAGTACTGCAATGAATTTTCAGCACAAATTAAGAATGAGTACTGAGTTAATAGAACATTCATTTCTCCTTTGGGAAATACCATCTGCAATTGAGAAATATTACCTGTCTGTTCAGGCTCACTCTTATCTTCATCTTCAATATCAAACTCTGATTCCCTTTCTTCATATTCTACATTTTCATCCAATTCTTTGAAGTCTGGCGCAAATGCACTCCAGTTTTCCTATGTCACAAACAAAACACACTACTTAACCATAGGAGAAAGCAACAGTCTGTAATCTAGACATTAATGACATAAATGAAAGGCTTGGGCAAAAAATTAGGTATCTATAGGTTTTACTATCATCAGGCATTTCCTATCTTAAACATGCCGTATTATTAACTGCAATTCTTTCATGAACAACTGTCTTCTTTAAAGTATTTTTAAGGCTTTAAAAAACAATTCCACGTCTTTATCTGGCTGTGCTGGATCCTCCCTGGGCACAGGGGCTTTCTCTAGTGGTGGCGAGTGGGGGCTCCTCTTCACTGCTGTGCAGGGCCCTCGCAACGTACTGGCTTCTCCTGTTGCGGAGCCCTGGCTAGAGCTCAGGCTGAGATGGGGCACAGGGGCTTAGCTGCCCCACAGCATGGGGGATCTTCCTGGACCAGGGATCGAACCGGTGGCCCCTGCATTAGCAGGGGGATTCTTAATCACTGGACCACCAGGGACGTCCTTAATCTTTCAAAGATGTAAAATGTTAAGTTTCCTTATGACTACACAGATTAAAAATATAATTAAAGTTTTCAAAATAAAACCAAATGCAAAACAGAATCTAACTGAGCTGAAAATAGAAAGCACAAGAAAGCTCTATCTCAGATAAGCAACAGAAAAATATACCAGGAAGTACCCTAGACTTTCTCCCTGAAAACAGAGCTAGTAAACTGGCTTTGGACCAAGACCCTCCTAGTAAAGTAATACTAGATGCACAGAACCATTTAATCAGGTTAGAAGAATCATGTGGAAAAGTCAATAAAGTAACTTTTGTCTTACTATTTGCAAGGGTCATTGATACAGAAAGAGTATCTAGTTTCAAAGCAGTTAAACCAGAAAAATACTTACTACTTGATTTTGTGCCCAGATAGATACCACTCCACTGGAAATGGACGCTATGATGGGCCGAACAGGATGCCACTAAATTTTAACAAAGCAAAGAAAAGTCAGTTCTAAGAGTGAATCCAAGATTTTCTGTGTTACGTTAACAGCAGCAATCTCTCATCCTACTTACAGCTACATCCAGGAGGAGCTCGCCTCTGGTCCCATGGAGAATCTTCACCAGGTTGCCAATGCTCTTCTCCCAGATGTACAGGGCATGCTGCCGGGCTGACCCTGCCACTATGTACTCCCCATCCCCAGAGAAACAACATTTCTTCCATGGGGTCCTAAGGACAAAGAAAGTGCCCAAGGAGAACCAGAACTGGACCCCAGGTAATGAATGAGCATATATTCATCCAGGTTATGGCAGTACCTATTCACCAAGTCCTGCAATTTCTGCATGGGTTCAGGCTCTCCATCTCTTCCACAGGTTAAGATTTCTCTACCGTCATAAACTCTGATTATTCGATCTGCTGTGTTAATTAAAAAGCAACTACAGAAACGATAAAAATATCAACACCAGAGGTCAGAAATCTGTTCCTGTTAACATTTTCCATGACTACCAGTTACTAAGAACAATACCACAAGACAGCTAATAAATAAGGAAGAGAATGAGTGAAAATCTAAATAATGGACTAGACTACTTATGTATCTACTTGTCACCTTTCAAGCTAAAATATAATGTGCAGTGAAAAAATGCTTTATATCAGTACTTCCTGTGTAATCCCTGAACCCTATATGTACCAGTATTAGACTAAAATCCAAAACCTATATATTGAAACCCGTTTCCCAGATTTACAAGCTTACAGTTAAATATATATAAACACTTCATTTCTCTGGCTTATTTTACAGTACAATATATTCTTCTTAATGAGTTAATAAATATATCATTTGGATTGCCCAAATTTTTAACATTAGAAGTGTTGGAAATCTGTCTAAAATACAACTTATTTTACCACTTTCTTACAGACTTCACTAACATTTTATGCATTCAAGAGAAATTGAACATGAATGTTGTCTAAGTGTGAACGGTGATTTGTATACAAACTAAAGTGACCATCACTTCTCTTACTGACAACCTATTTTCTTCTTGTTTCTGTTGATATCTACTTCTAGTTGGGTAACTGAACTTACTAGAAAAACATCTGAAAGTAAGAGGATAAATATGTTTCACGTAAGTAAACTGCATATTCAATTACTATGTGAATTCTGTGGTATCAATTCTGATTGCAACATAATAAATAGTTCATCTCTGCCCAGTGCTTACCATGTGCCAGGCATTTTGGTTCTATGCACAGACCACACTCAGACATCTTTTCTGTAAAGGAACTACCTGTGAACCTCTGGTAAGATGTGACTGTTGGCTCAATGCAGTAAATTTTACAAATTTACCAAACAGTAACAGTTTCTATAAATATTTTTTAAATAAACTCTTAAGAATTTAAAGTATAATATACACAAAAACTATGACTCTCAATGTATTTTTGCATTCTGCTCACTTTTAAAACTGTCTCTAAAGAGACAGGCCCCACTCACCTCCCCTTCCGGGCAAACTCTATTGACTTAATGGCTGTGGTATTGCTTGTTCCAGTTGTTACTCTGAAGGAAGCAACAAGATCCTGAGAATCGGTTTTTAGGACCAAAATCTAAAGTTTAACAGAGGGAAAAAAGTAAGTAAATATTCTGATAATTTACAGTAATTAGATATGGCTTCTGTTTTTTAAAGCTGGGCAAAGACTGGGTGAAAACCTAAGTATCTCTATTCAACTTGCTTTTACCTCTTCAATTAAAGACAATGTCTTAACTTATGTTTAAAAGATGGTGTTTAACTTTATCCACAAGAGACAGAAAGTGGAAGCAATCCAAGCATCCATCAACAGATAAACAGAATGTGACATATACATACAATGGAATGTTACTTGGATTTGAAAAGAAATGTTGACGACATGCACTACAACATGAATGAATCTTTAAGGACACTATGCTAAGCGAAACAAGCCAGCCACACACAAAAAATACTGGATGAGTTTCAAATTCATACAAAGTAGAATGATGGTTTCCAGGGGCTGAAAGGGAGGAAGGAATAGCAAGTCATTTAATAACTACAAGGTAAGTGCAAGATGAAAAGAGTTCTGGAGATAAATGATGGTGATGACTGCACAATATTGATGTACTTTATACTACTGAGCTGCACGCTTAAGAATGGTTAAGACAGTAAACTGTAAGTGCATTTTACCACAAAAATACCCAAAACACTGCCACTCTCTTAAGTAGCCATACTAACCGACATGACCCAGTCAAAAAGGAAAAAAAAATAAAAAATAAAAATGCAGTGGAACTCAAACTCTAAAAAGTTTGAAAAAGATCCTAAAACTTACTTAACCTTTTTTTTTTAACCTAACTTCTTACTACAAAAACAGATTAAAATGGCCTAAATTATACAATATTTTCAGACCAAGATATCAGACATCTTGTTAGCAATATTCCAGTGATGATTTTTAAATTTTATAATTTAGTAATGGCCCTTTATTACTAGCATCCAGTAAAGGCCCTCCGTTCTCTTCTAGACCAAATACTCTCTGACCACTCTAATTCCAAAGAACAGACATTATTAAGGCATGTGAGAACAGGCTGTATCTGCCACAGGCAGGAAGCACACTCAGTCCAGGGATAAAAGAAATTTCAAAGAAAAGAGAACAAGTAAACACGAAATGAGCCGACACATAGGATGACTGACGCTTACTTATTTCATCAGCTCCTAGGCTTCTGGGCTTACCTTGCCTTTTGCATTTCCTGTATAGATATATTCTCCTCGCCTATCAAAAGATGCAACCACGTTCAAATCGGAGTCATCGTCTACGGGCAGAACAACATGTTTGGAATCTGAAAGGGTCAACATGACAGGAGCAGATTTCATGGGACACACGAGAACCTTGTTCCTGTTTAAAAATATGAATAGCACATTGGCAGTTGCTGTGGTATCAGAAAGCTGACTCTCTGCCCTTTTCCCCTAATTCCTATCCACTACCCTCATCAACCTATCCAGCCCCCCAAAATTTAAAATAGTTGAAAAAGACTAAACTCTAAATTTCTAATAACAGGGAAATAACTGAGTAAAGTTATGGAATCCTACCTTGACAAAAAAAATGTAATCATTAAAAATAAAAATGAAGATGCAGCAAACTGGTAAAATATGTATGAAAATGGAAAAGCAAAACATCAGTTTAAACTATGCAAAAACATATATTTGTGTGCACCTAACATAGACAAATGCTTTGTGAGCTAGTAAGTGCTTTGTGAGCTATGAAGCACTATATGATAGGCTTTAAACTTAATGAGAACTTAACTAAAAGAGAACCTGGAGAAATGAAAAATAGCTGTATCTCAGTAACTGAATGGTGGGTAACTCTACATAAAAAGGAGAAGGCAATGGCACCCACTTCAGTACTCTTGCCTGGAAAATCCCATGGACGGAGGGCCCTGGTAGGCTGCAGTCCATGGGGTCACGAAGAGTCGGACACAACTGAGTGACTTCACTTTCATGCATTGGAGAAGGCAATGGCAACCCACTCCAGTGTTCTTGCCTGGAGAATCCCAGGGAAGGAGGAGCCTGGTAGGCTGCCATCTACGGGGTCGCACAGAGTCGGACACGACTGAAGCGACTTAGCAGCAGCAGCAGCTACATAAATATAGTTTTAAAAAATATTTTATTTATTTGGCTGTGCTGGGTCTTAGCTGCTGCATGTGGGATCCAGCTCCCCGAACCCAGGACTCTTGGCATTGGGAGGGCACAGTACTCGCCACTGGATTTCCAGGGAAGTTCTTTAAATATAGTTTTCATAATGAACTGTTTCCAGTACTAAAGAAATTCAAATAATTGGGAGAAAACCCTAGGTCAAGAACAGTTATTATACTTATTTCTATCTTTGTCCATTTCAAAGTTTTAATTATTATAGGCCAGTTTTTAATTGTAAACTACTACAACAGTTATCTTTGAATAACCGAGACAGAAAAATTCATTCATGTAGAAGAGGTTTGAAGAGACGTGTGCTTTTCCCTCCTGAAACCTTAAACTGAAATCACCATGAGCTTAGAGTTAATTTAGACAGAATCAGACCCACCCCAGGAAAGAATAGCTCAGATTAAACATACTGATCTCGCGGATGATACTGGACTTTTAAGATGGGTGAAGGGAATCGAAACCTCTGGTCGCAGTCGCCTGAAAGGACATCCCACTGCGACACTATGTTATCAGTGGAAGCACTCACGAGCTTATGACCATCTCGACTCCAGCTGAGAAGGAAAAAAGGGTAACTTAGCACATATTCTAAGTTAAAAATACCATATCACCCTTACAGATAAAAATGCATGAGTCACACTTACTGCCCTAACTGAACGGCTCACCCATGTTTCTTCTTCATTTTTTAAACATATACTCAAATCTATAAGCTTTCCTACACTAAGCAATAAATAAGAATGTTTTCATGACATCTTCGTATCTAGCAATAGAAGCTCTTAACAGTTCAAGAGGCTCAGTGAAAAAACAGACTCAAACACTTTAGAAGAGTGTAAAAATCAGCAGGCCCTTAAGTGTTAATTTAACAAAAATAGGTTTTCTTCCCATTGAAGGCAGAAGGAAGAGTAGTTGAATTTTCTGAATTTGGCCCTGCAGTAGCACCATCATAGTATAAACTAAACAATATAGATAGGTATCTGTTATTTAAAAGAATTAAGAAAGAAATTAATTCCTCCTGCTAAGTATAGATAAACATCCTGGACATTATATAGAAAACTAAAAGGTAAAGAAGAGCCAGACTGGCTAGGTACTGTAGGATCTGAGGAACACCACAGCAGTGAGATCCTTAGGTTTTCTTTTTGCCTCATATATCCTGGACCAGGTGATGGAGATGTCAACAACCAAGTAGCGTGAATGGGCACTCACAGTGAGCACACATCCTCGGGGAGAGTCAAAGGACAATCAACAGACACTACCACAGAGATAACACAGGTATTAGAACCTAACAAACATTTCAGTGCAGCCATCATTAAAATGCTTCATCAAGCAATTACAAACATGCTTGGAACAAATCGGAGGCGGGGATGGGGGAATCTCAGCAAAGAAACAGAAAATGACCAAATGGGAATCTCAGAACTGAAAAATATAAAAACTGAAATTAAAAAAAAAAAACAAAACTCAAAAGATGGGCTCAGCAGTCAGTGGAAAAGAGGAAAGAATCAGTAAACTGGAAGACAGAATATACTGGGGAATCTGAACAAAACAGGGAAAAATGCCATGAATAAAATGAACAAAGCCTCTGAGACCTGTGGGACTATAACAAAAGATCTAATATCTAACATCCATGGCATCAGAGTTCTGGAAGGAGAAAACAGAGTAAGGCTTTTTAAAAGTATTTGAAGCAATAATGACTGAAATTTTTTCAAATCTGACAAAAGATATAAAACATACAGATTCAAGAAGTAAGCAAACCTCAAAGAATATGAATTCAAAGAAATCCACTCCAAGACACAAATTCCTGAAAAGTAATGGCAAAGAAAAAACATCTTGAAAGCAGCAAGAGGAATGACATCTTACCTACGAGGAACAATTCACACAACAGCAAATGCTGCATCAGAAACCACGGGGACCAAGGGGAAGTGACGTGTTTTCAAGTGCTGGAAGAAAAAACCGCTGCTGCTGCTAAGTCGCTTCAGTCGTGTCCAACTCTGTATGACCCCATAGACGGCAGCCCACCAGGCTCCCCCGTCCCTGGGATTCTCCAGGCAAGAACACTGGGGTGGGTCGCCATTTCCTCCTCCAATGCATGAAAGTGAAAAGTGAAGTCGCTTAGTCGTGTCCGACTCTTCACGACCCCATGGACAGCAGCCCATCAGGCTCCTCCGTCCATGGGATTTTCCAGGCAAGAGTACTGGAGTGGGGTGCCATTGCCTTCTCCAGGAAGAAAAGACTTGCCACCCCCAGTTCTACATCCAGACAGGAACCTTCAGAGACAAAGGGGCAAATCAAGACCTCTGTCTGCCACCAGCAGACCTACCCTAAAAGAATGGCTCACGGAGGTTCTCTAACCAGAGAAGAAATCTCAGATTATCAGGAAAGACGAAATCTTAGAACATCAGAAAGAAGGAATAATAAAAAGTGTTTAAAAAATTAAATACTTTTTCTCAAGGTCTGATGTTTGAAACAAAAATCCTAACGCTGTCTTAGGTGGGTATCAATATACATAGAGGAAATGTTTAAGACAATTATATTATAAACAAGGAAGGGAAAGAGAGGTAAAGGGAAAGTTTCTATACTTCTCTTAAACTAGTGAAACATTAACGTGAGTAGACTGTGAAAAGTTATGTATATATAATGTAGTATCTAGCAACCATTAAAAAGCTATACAAGCTATACAAAGAAATAAACTCAAAAATAATATAGATAAGTCAAGATGAAATTCTAAAAAAAGTTCAGTAACCTACAGAAAGCCAAAAAAAAAAAAATAGAGAAACAAAAAACAGAACAAACAGAAAAAGAAACCCTAAATGAGTCTTTATTCAAATTTTGCAGTGAATAGGATTTGCTACTTAGGAACTTATAGGAGGCAACACAGTTCCATGGTTAAGAACACAGGCTCAAGTCAGATTTATACTCAAGCCTAGACATTATGACCTTCTAGCTGTGTGGTCTTGGACAAGTTATATAATCTTTCTGAACTTCAACTTTATCATTTATAACATGGAAATAATAACAGGATCTGCAGATGAGATAATTAAGATTTATGCACATAAAACTCTTACTCCGAAACAGTAAGTGCTCAAAAATCATTATTTGTATCAGAGACAAGATAAATGTACTCCCAGACTAGACACCGTATGAGAAAAGTAGGAGTAAGCTGAGAAATGCATGTGGTGGGACTGAGCTCAAGTCTGCACACAAAGGACTCAGGCGCCTCTCCCACCACCTCTAGAACACTCCCAGTCAACGAGAGGACCTTTCTGGAGAACACGAACCTAAAAAGGAAGGTGCCTACAAACGCTGTAACTTGAGGGTTGATAACAAAAAGGCCAATGGTCCACCCAATTTCAGTGGGTGAAGAGAGGGTAAGAGGGTGAGCCAAGACTCATATACACTGTAGTAAGAAGCCATAAGTAAGTTCTTGAAATTAAACTAAGAATATGCATAAGTACTTTAGAAATATTAAGACAAATATCAAGAGAAACAAACCGAAAGAATGGAAGTACACTGGGAATGGGAGAAAGCTGGAAAACTGGGAAAGGGAATAAACAAGGGGCCGCTTCTGCAGCACTCCCAACAATGCAGGACAATCTCACCACACAACAGAATGCTAGAATGACTCCACTTTTCCTTTAGACCCTCTGCATTTTAGTAACTTTTTGTTTTACAGCAGGCTTGTATTTCTGTTGTAATAGGGGGAATGAACAGTACATTCTTCAGTTTCAAATTCCATAAGTTCAAGAACGAGGGATTCTCATACATTCTTACATCTGACAATACTGTTTCTTCCAAAAGACAGACAGGTCTTGGAGTCTTAAATATCATTTTTTTCTGCCTATCCAGTGGTCCCCATCCAGTGCTTGAATATCTTCTGCAGCAACTGTAAGAAGAGACAGCAAGCCCAGGAAGGGCCAGTCCCACTGGTAAGCTCTTCCCTGGGCAGTCCACCCCAACCCCGGGCACTCTGCTTGGGAGCTCTTCTCTATTCTAAGCTAACATTTGTTTCCCCATAAATCCCACTCACTATCTGCAAGTCCTGTTGCTTCTCCTTAGGTCAATTTTTCTGTGCTGCATATGTCACTTCTTTAATAGGTGAAGACAGCTATTATACCTATCCAAAGCTCCTCTTAGTGAAGTTTTCTTAGTCCTTAACATGTTCAAATATTATACAACAATTAATACATAAAGTCATATTCTAAATAAGGCTGGATCAAAGAAAAATGCAAAATGTGTATAATTACTGACCTTAACTCTCATGTGTAAATATACTTAACAAAAATCAGGGAACAGTTATGATGCACATATACCAAATGATATTATACATATGTACACACACATATGTATCAATACAGAAAAACATCTGCCATATATTAAGTGGAAGAGGAAGCTATAAAACAATGTTTCCATTAAAAAAATACACATTTACTTGTGTATGTATATTTTCATATATGTGAGAGATACAGAGATCTTACAGATAAAAGATACATTTCATTATCTAATTTGGGCTTCCCCAGGGGCTCAGATAGAATCTCTCTGCAGTGTGGGACACCGGGGTTCAATTCCTGGGATGGGAAGATGCCCTGGAGGACAGCGTGGCAACCCACTCCAGTATTCTTGTCTGGGGATACCTCAAGGAGTAGCAAAGGGGCTTTCATTTTTTACTCTATATGCTCATATATTGTTTGAAAGTTTTAAAGTTCTTAATAATCAAGTTTTGTGATAAAAAATCTTCACTAAGATACCCCACTCACCAAACAAGTACCCATGCGTCTACTGCATGCCAGGCATAATGCTAGAAGCTGGGAATACGCAGTAAATGGCAGACAAGGTGCTCATATCCACACCCCTTACCACGTTCCAGGGCAGATACTCAAGAAACCACCATGTGCAATAAAGTACAACAGGAGACACAGAGCTGTGAGTCACTGTGTCTCCCTCAAATCCTACACTAACACCTTCATCCCAGCAGGAAACCTAAGGGTCATCGGCTTACCTTCTCTGCCTCACTCACACCCTTTATCCATCGACGCCTCTGCCCTCTCATCTCTGCCATCTCTCACATCTGTACCATCCAGCTGCACTCCTGTTGCATCCATCCTCATCCTCTCTAATCCAGAGCACTGCACTCCTATTTTGGTCTGCCATCCTCTTTCCCGCATGCTGCTCTAGAGACCCTTCTAAAATGAAAAGCGCGCCGTGTCACCCTTCCTCCTTCAGAGCTGTAACGGCTGCACAGCGCCACCAGGTGAGACTCAGGTGCTCCTGGGGGCGCAGTTCACCTTGGCAGCTGCCCTACCACATCTTCCACAGCACAATCCAGCAAATCTGAACCATGCGGTTCCTCCTGTTACCATGCTCGCACCAAGCTGCCGTGCTTTTGTCTGTGCAGAGCTGTCTGCTTGGAATACAACTGGGAAAGCCCCACTCATCTTACAAGTCTGAGGTTAGAAGTCACCTTATCTTTGAAGCCTTTTCTGACCACTATTCTTCTCCAATACAATTGATTATTTCCTCCTTTGCACTTTTGCCTCCACTAAATTTCAAACGTAGTTCTTATGTAGGACCTACAAACCTTTAGTACTTGTTTTTGTCTCCCCAAAATCCTAACTTTTACCCTAAATGCTTAAAACAATATCTGGCACATAATTCATGTTCAATGTTTGCTGAAGAAATGATTGTATGAGAGAAAAACTTCTATGTGCAAAGACACTGACTAAACACTACATAGCAGAGAAACAAAAAATGATTAAGCAAATTATGGTTTATCTACCAGAAGATACACAGGCATTCAAAAAAGTTTTTAAAGGCTACACAAGCAGGAAAACGTCTGGGTTAACGAGGAAAAAAGCAAAATATAAAAACATGGCACACAAACTTTGCTTTTAAAAAATATATAGTAACAAATCAAAATATTTATGGTAGTTATATCTGGGTGGTTAAGATTATGGAAGGTAAGTCTTTCTCCTTTGTACTGCATTTGTATTTTCTTTAATTTTCTAAATATTATCTTATAATAAAAGATATGAATAATTTAAGTGGGAGCACTTCTAAAATTAGATTGTGATGATAGCTGCACAACTCTGAAAATATAAAAAAATGAAATGTACATTTTAGTTGGGTGGATGTTACAGCATGTGAATTATACATATCTTAATAAAGCTGATAAAAATGTATGTATCTACTTAAATCTTTATTGCAAAAGCACAATAATAAAAAAGAAATAAAATGTAAAAGAACTAGAAAGGGCTTAAGAAATTATATAGGCTAGTTCTCTCATTTTACATTTTAGAGAAAAGTTCTCGCTAAAGTTGCTAGTTCATTAGTGGCCAATCATAGACTGGGATTCATGCCTCCTCCCAAACCAGTGCTTTATAATACCACTGCTGCTTATATTTAGGCCAAAGGAAGCATGTTAGCTTAATAAATCTAGACCAGATAAGGTGTTTTTGATCCCAAGATCATTTAAAAGAAGTGTTGCTCCAAAATAAAATTTTCGGAAAGAAACAGTCCCTGAGAATAAGAATGAAATCAAAGGGAATTTATTTAATACCAGATTTCGGCTCAATGCCAAAGAATGCTCAAACTACTGCACAATTGCACTCATCTCACATGCTAGTAAAGTAATGCTCAAAATTCTCCAAGCCAGGCTTCAGCAATACATGAACTGTGAACTCCCTGATGTTCAAGCTGGTTTTAGAAAAGGCAGAGGAACCAGAGATCAAATTGCCAACATTCGCTGGATCATGGAAAAAGCAACAGAGTTCCAGAAAAACATCTATTTCTGCTTTATTGACTATGCCAAAGCCTTTGACTGTGTGGATCACAATCAACTGTAGAAAATTGTGAGAGAGATGGAATACCAGACCACCTGACCTGCCTCTTGAGAAATCTGTATGCAGGTCAGGAAGCAACAGTTAGAACTGGACATGGAACAACAGACTGGTTCCAAATAGGAAAAGGAGTACGTCAAGGCTGTGTATTGTCACCCTGCTTATTTAACTTCTGTGCAGAGTACATCATGAGAAACGCTGGACTGGAAGAAGCACAAGCTGGAATCAAGATTGCCGGGAGAAATGTCAATAACCTCAGATATGCAGATGACACCACCCTTATGGCAGAAAATGAAGAGGAACTAAAAAGTCTCTTGACGAAAGTGAAAGAAGAGAGTGAAAAAGTTGGCTTAAAGCTCAACATTCAGAAAACGAAGATCATGGCATCCGGTCCAATCAATTCATGGGAAATAGATGGGGAAACAGTCAAAACAGTGTCAGACTTTATTTTTTTGGGCTCCAAAATCACTGCAGATGGTGAGTGCAGCCATGAAATTAAAAGACACTTACTCCTTGGAAGAAAAGTTATGACCAACCTAGATAGCATACTCAAAAGCAGAGACATTACTTTGCCAACTAAGGTCCGTCTAGTCAAGGCTATGGTTTTTCCAGTCGTCATGTATGGATGTGAGAGTTGGACTGTGAAGAAGGCTGAGTACTGAAGAATTGATGCTTTTGAACTGTGGTGTTGGAGAAGACTCTTGAGAGTCCCTTGGACTGCAAGGAGATCCAACCAGTCCATTCTTAAGGAGATCAGCCCTGGGATTTCTTTGGAAGGAATGATGCTAAAGCTGAAGCTCCAGTACTTTGGCCACCTCATGAGAAGAGCTGACTCACTGGGAAAGACTCTGATGCTGGGAAGGATTGGGGGCAGAAGAAGGGGACGACAGAAGATGAGATGGCTGGATGGCATCACGGACTCAATGAACGTCAGTCTGAGTGAACTCTGGGAGATGGTGATGGACAGGGAGGCCTGGCGTGCTGCAATTCATGGGGTCGCAAAGAGTCAGACATGACTAGCAACTGAACTTCATTCAGCTCAATATTTTGATAGAAAGCCTTAATAACTACAATTCAATGAAGGAACAGGCATGTTTGTGATCACTACAACTGCTGTAATTCAAGAACAGGACAAGGCTGGACACCTGAGTTTTCAAGCTTCCCTCCTAACCAAGACTTTTCTATTCTAAATGAAAAGGTCAGTATCACAAATAAGACTACAGCTGCAATCTGCAAATGTCTCATTTCAGTACCGCAGTATTCTCAGACAGAGCCTGACACTGACTGATCCATATTACAATGAATTTCTCCCCACGAAAGTATTCAACATCAGCATGAGTTCAACCTTTCTACAAGCTATGAGAAATTATGTTACTAATGGCCAAATACTCGGAACTTTGAATATTAAAATTTATCTAATGAGATTTGCAATTATACAGTTATAATTCATCCCAATTTAATTCATATTTAATACATTAAACTTTAAAACTCCTTACCATAAAGAACAGACTGGATGAATGTGTGCACTAATTATTTTAGCAATGCCTCTTGTCAAGAAATCCCAGATGACGATTCGACCATCATTACAGCCAACTGCAAGCAGCGTGCCCCACCTGTTAAAGGTGCAAGTCAGGGCCATGCTGATACAATCCAAAGTTCCATCAGCTTCCTAAAAATTAAAACGAAGGTAAGAAATGGACAATAATTCCCGATATCCAAATCATTTCTTAAAAGTTTCTCTAACATCTATGAGACTTTTTTTGAATTTAAACTATGATAATACCAAAATAATCTATCTGTGTTCTTTTATTTATTAAACTAACCAAAATGGAGAAATACTTATCAAAACTGAAAGAGAATTTTTAGAGACAGATGTGACCAATCCTTTATATTACTACTATGACTTTATACAAATTCTCCAGAAGGCAATTAGGCAAAATAAACCAGGATTCACTAAGAGTCATCTCATTGATCAAGCAATCATAGTTCTTGAAATTTATCCAAGAAAGATAACCTATATAAAACAAAACCCCTAGGAAAATCAAATAAATTTATATTAATATCAAGCATTTAAAAAATCCAAGTATTACAAAATATTTTTACATTTTAAAAAATAAAGCACACTTACAGTATACATATTATTATTATATAAAAACACTGATCAAAACTGTAAAAACACAAAAAAAAACACATTTTCATACAGGTGACAGTACGGTTTGTGAAAAATGCTTTAATCAAAATCTTTTTAAATTTAAAGGGAAATGAACTAGAAGATTTACAACATTGAGATTTCCAACCAATATGGACTGTCTACTTTCCACCCTGTTCAAAATTAAACTTTAGTTATTTTTATAGCAAAAGATCATCACACTTAATGCCTCTATTATCAAAGAAAAAAAGATGAAAACATAAAAGCTAGCAAGTTACCATGTGTCTAAAATCACAGTATTATACTCTTACCTCTGGATAATTCTGCCCAAAGGACTCTGCAACAAAACAAAGAAAGAGAGTTGATGGAACATGCACACCATATCAGGAATCCTACAGCTCACCGTGTACAGAGTGGCCTGCAAAGTGTGGGTGGGGACCTGGGGCTCGTGCAGGGACTCCCTGAGGTCACACTGATTTTCATTATCATACCAACATGGCACTTGCCTTTTTACTCTCATTATCTCATAAGTTTACAGATAAGTTCTACTGATGCTATCCAAGCTGTGAAACACTGTGAATACAAAATCCAGACAACGCCTATCTGGGCAAACATTAAACAGGTTCGTAAAAATGCAAAACATTTTTTGTTTGAAAATAGTTATTTTTTATTAAAATGTTTTTAATGTAAACACGTAATGGTGTGTTTCACAGTTACTTTTATATAACAAACTTTAAAAGCTCAAATCAGTCAAGTTATCTTAAATCCCAACTACTCTCTTAAACCCTTCACTAACAGCAGGCAACCAACAGGATTCATCTCCAGTCCAAACAATAGCACTTAGGCTATAACATAATTTGGTAGTTGGTTAAACACAAAATTCTCTATATTAATTTCTTCAACAGATAACATTTTGATACACACATCTCTGAATGTCTTTCTGTATTAAATTTGGCATTTATACATTAGTGTAAATTTTTTCTAAAAACTATTTATTACTCATGTGTAAATGCCAAAACTACATTTGCTGTGGTTTTTCCAGTGGTCATAAATGGATGTGAGAGTTGCACTAAAAAGAGAGCTGAGCATCGAAGAACTGATGCTTCTGAACTGTGGTGCTGGAGGAGACTCTTGAGAGTTCCTTGCACTGAAATGAGGTAAAACTAGTCAGTCCTAAAGGAGATCAACCCTGAATATTCACTGGAAGGACTGATGCTGAAGCTGAAACTCCAATACTTTGGACACCTGATGAGAAGAACTGACTCATTTCAAAGGACCCTGATGCTGTGAAAGACTGAAGGTGGGAGCAGAAGGGGACAACAGAGGATGGTTGGATGGCATCACAGACTCAAGGGACATAAGTCTGAGTAAACTCTGGGAGCTGGTGATAGACAGGGAGGCCTGGCATGCTGCAGTCCATAGGGTCGCAAAGAGCCGGACGCGACTGAGCGACTGAACTGAACTGAATAAACACTTTGAGCTACAGGATGATGGTACTGCCTGCTTGTCAGAAGTCTGTTTAATGCAGCAACATCTTTATCAATATTTACTTAAGTTATTACTTACATATTTTATTACAGTGATATTTAAACTATACTCTCAGAACTACAGCTCCAAGAAAGCTGTTTACATTTAGGATATCCAAATAAGAGTCCATTAAAAAAAAAAAGACTACTATTTTTAGTTTTTGACCATATGATCCAGCAATTTCACTCCAGAGTATACATTTGAAGAAAATGAAAACATTAACTCAAAAGATTCATGCAACCTAATGTTCATAGCAGCATTATTTATAATAGCCAAGATAACAGAAGCAACCTAACAGCCCATCAAGAGAAGAATGTGTAAAGCAGCTATGGGAAGTGTGCATATGTATGTATATGTGTATGTATACGCACATATATTTATATAAATTATATTTCTCAGGCATAAAAAAGAATAAAATGCTGCCATTTGTTACCATGGAGAGAGGGACAAAGGACAGGGAGAGAGGTACAAACTATTATGCATAAAATAAATAAACTCTAAGGGTATATTGTACAGCATGGGGAATATAACCAATACTTCATAATAACTTTAAATGGAGTATAATCTATAAAAATACTGAATCACTATGTCGTATACCTGAAACTAACTAATGTTGTAAATCAACTGTGCTTCAATTTTTCAAAAAAGTCATCTGATTTTTAAATATCTGAAAATAAATTTTATTAAATTTTATCCTTTATAAAAATTAATAGAAATCTAAACAGTGAAAACATTAAAACTAGTCAAAAGAAATCAGACCTTAAAATTAAGAAAACTAAAAGACGAGTACAAAGCTGAACAACTGCCCCCTGCCAAGAAGGCAATCATTTTGATTTATCTAATACTTTAGTGTGATTGCATTCAAATATTAAAGACAACAATGAAATGAAAATCTGAAACCAGATCAAGATATGCTTTTTTTGAAAAAATCTTTTTAAAATTACTGAATACATGTAAGTAATACAAATATGTACAATTAAAAAATGATGGTTTCCTCCTTGCAACCCCCCCATTCAATTCCTGGGTCAGGAAGATCTGCTGGAGAAGGGATATGCTACCCACTCCAGTATTCTTGTGCTTCTCTTGTGGCTCAGCTGGTAAGAATCCGCCTGCAATGCGGGAGACATGGGTTCGATCTCTGGGTTGGAAAGATCCCCTGGAGAAGGGAATGGGTACCCACTCCAGTATTTTGGCCGGGAGAATTCCATGGCCTGTATAGTCCATGGGGTCACAAAGAGTAGGACACAACTGAGCAACTTTCACTCCCCAAGGTAAAAGCTTCCATTTATTTCTGTATGCTTATAGAAACATTAACATATTTTTTCCTAAATAAAATACTATTAGGTTGGTGCAAAAGTAACTGCAGTTTAGAATTGCTGAACTTTGCATTTGATACTGGAATACATTCTTAAATATGGTTATATTATACACCATTTTAATGCACATTTCTTGTTTTGTTGTTGCTAATGACTTATCACTTGCTGTTTACTTTATATTTATTTTAAACTTGGGAAATGATGCTAGACAAAAAGTAAATTCTAGCAATTTTCTCATTCAAGTTCATAAAGCAGCAAAGACAACTCACAACATCAACAGTCCATTTGGCCCAGGAACTACTGGCGACATACAATGCCAGCGGGGGTTTAAGAAGTTCTGCAAAGGAAGATGAGAGCCTTGAAGATGAGGAGCACAGTGGTGGGCCATTGGAAGCTGACAAGCACCAATTCAGAGGATCATCAAAGCTGAAGTTGCCAAAGAGCTTGACAATGACAGTCGTCCAGCATTTGAAGTGACTAGGAAAGACAAAACGGCTTGACAAGCTTTTTGCAGCCTCATAAGAGGACTGCAAATAAAATACAATCGTTTTGAACTGTCTTCTCTTATTCTACACAACAACAAACCATTTCTCGAATTGTGATGTGCAATAAAAAGTGGATTTCATACGACAACAGGCAACGATCAGGCTGGACTGAGAAGAAGCTCCAAAGCACTTCCCAAAGCCAACCTGAACCCAAAAAAGATCACGGCCGCTGTTTGGCTGTCTCCTGGCAAGGGTGAACGTCGACATTCTAGGAATTAGCGAACTAAAATGGACTGGAATGGGTGAATTTAACTCAGATGACTATTATATCTACTACTGAGGGCAGGAATCCCTCAGAAGAAATGGAGTAGCCATCATGGTCAACAAGAGTCCGAAATGCATTACTTGGATGCAATCTCAAAAACGACAGAATGATCTCTGTTCGTCTCCAAGGCAAACCATTCAATATCACAATTATCCAAATCTATGCCCCAACCAGTAATGCTGAAAAAGCTGAAGTTGAACGGTTTCATGAAGACCTACAAGACCTTTTAGAACTAATACCCAAAAAAGATGTCCTTTTCATTATAGGGGACTGGAATGCAAAAGTAGCAAGTCAAGAAACACCTGGAGTAACAGGCAAATTTGGCCTTGGAATGCGGAATGAAGCAGGCCAAAACTAATAGAGTTTTGCCAAGAAAATGCACTGGTCATAGCAAACACCCTCTTCCAACAACACAAGAGAAGACTCTACACATGGACATCACCAGATGGTCAACACCGAAATCAGATTGATTATATTCTTTGCAGCCAAAGATGGAGAAGCTCTATACAGTCAACAAAGACAAGACCGGGAGCTGACTGTGGCTCAGATCATGAACTCCTGATTGCCAAATTCAGACTTAAATTGAAGAAAGTGGGCAACACCACTTGAGTTGACTGTGGCTCCGATCATGAGCTCCTGATTGCCAAATTCAGACTTAAATTGAAGAAAGTGGGCAACACCATTAGACCTGATAGAGTGCCTGATGAACTATGGAATGAGGTTCGTGACATTTTCCAGGAGACAGGGATCAAGACCATCCCCATGGAAAAGAAATGCAAAAAAGCAAAATGGCTGTCTGGGGAGGCCTTACAAATAGCTATGAAAAGAAGAGAAGCAAAAAGCAAAGGAGAAAAGGAAAGATATAAGCATCTGAATGCAGAGTTCCAAAGAATAGCAAGAAGAGATAAGAAAGCCTTCTTCAGCAATCAATGTAAAGAAATAGAGGAAAAGAACAGAATGGGAAAGACTAGAGATCTCTTCAAGAAAATTAGAGATACCAAGAGAACATTTCATGCAAGGATGGGCTCGATAAAGGACAGAAATGGTCTGGACCTAACAGAAGCAGAAGATATTAAGAAGAGGTGGCAAGAATACACGGAAGAACTGTACAAAAAAGATCTTCATGACCCAGATAATCATGATGATGTGTTGACTAATCTAGAGCCAGACATCTTGGAATGTGAAGTCAAGTGGGCCTTAGAAAGCATCACTACGAACAAAGCTAGTGGAGGTGATGGAATTCCCGTTGAGCTGTTTCAAATCCTGAAAGATGATGCTGTGAAAGTGCTGCACTCAATTTGCCAGCAAATCTGGAAAACTCAGCAGTGGCCACAGGACTGGAAAAGGTCAGTTTTCATCCCAATTCCAAAGAAAGCAATGCCAAAGAATGCTCCAACTACCGCACAATTGCACTCATCTCACACACTAGTAAAGCAATGCTCAAAATTCTCCAAGCCAGGTCTCAGCAATACGTGAACCATGAACTTCTTGATGTTCAAGCTGGTTTTAGAAAAGGCAGAGGAATCAGAGATCAAATTGCCATCATCTGTTCAATCATGGAAAAAGGAAGAGAGTTCCAGAAAAATATCTATTTCTGCTTTACTGACTATGCCAAAGCCTTTGACTGTGTGGATCACAATAAACTGTGGAAAATTCTGAGAGAGAAGGGAATACCAGACCACCTGACCTGCCTCTTAAAAAACCTGTATGCAGGTCAGGGAGCAACAGTTAGAACTGGACAGAGAACAACAGACTGGTTCCAAATAGGAAAAGGAGTACGTCAAGGCTGTATATTGTCACCCTGCTTATTTCACTTCTATGCAGAGTACATCATGAGAAACGCTGGCCTGGAGGAAGCACAAGTTGGAATCAAGATGGCTGGGAGAAATATCAATAACCTCAGATATGCAGATGACACCACCCTTATGGCAGAAAGTGAAGAGGAGCTAAAAAGCCTCTTGTTGAAGAAAGAGGAGAGTGAAAAAGTTGGCTTAAAGCTCAACATTCAGAAAACTAAGATCATGGCATCTGGCCCCATCACTTCATGGGAAATAGATGGGGAAACAGTAGAAACAGTGTCAGACTTTGTTTTTTTGGGCTCCAAAATCACTGCAGATGGTGACTGCAGCCATGAAATTAAAAGGCGCTTACTCCTTGGAAGAAAAGTTATGACCAACCTAGATAGTATATTCAAAAGCAGAGACATTACTTTGCCGACTAAGGTCCGTCTAGTCAAGGCTATGGTTTTTCCTGTGGTCATGTATGGATGTGAGAGTTGGACTGTGAAGAAGGCTGAGCGCCGAAGAATTGATGCTTTTGAACTGTGGTGTTGGAGAAGACTCTTGAGAGTCCCTTGGACTGCAAGGAGATCCAACCAGTCCATTCTGAAGGAGATCAACCCTGGGATTTCTTTGGAAGGAATGATGCTAAAACTGAAGCTCCAGTACTTTGGGCACCTTATGCGAAGAGTTGACTCATTGGAAAAGACCCTGATGCTGGGAGGGATTGGGGGCAGGAGGAGAAAGGGACGACCGAGGATGAGATGGCTGGATGGCATCAAGACTGCAGCCATGAAATTTAAAGACGCTTACTCCTTGGAGGGAAAGTTATGACCAACCTAGACAGCATATTCAAAAGCAGAGACATTACTTTGCCAGCAAAGGTCCATCTAGTCAAGGCTATGGTTTTTCCTGTGGTCATGTACGGATGTGAGAGTTGGACTACAAAGAAGAATTGATGCTTTTGAACTGTGGTGTTGGAGAAGACTTGACAGTCTCTTGGACTGTAAGGAGATCCAACCAGACCATCCTAAAGGTAATCAGTCCTGGATGTTCATTGGAAGGTCTGATGTTGAAGCTGAAACTCCAATACTTTGGCCACCTCATTCGAAGAGCTGACTCATTTGAAAAGACCCCGATGCTGGGAAAGATTGAGGGCAGGAGGAGAAGGGGATGACAGAGGATGAGATGGTTGGATGGCAAAACTGATTCGATGGACATGAGTTTGAACAAGCTCTAGGAGCTGGTGATGGATAGGGAGGCCTGGCGTGCTGCAGCTCATGGAGTTGCAAAGAAACCAACACGACTGAGCGACTGATGAACAAAATATCCTATATATCTTTCCAAAGCAATAATAGAGATCTATATTCACATGATTAAGAGAAAAAAGGAATATTCATTTAAAACTTAAAAACAAAACAGAAAACCACAATCTTCAAATATGAAGCCCTCAGGAAGGAGCAGAGCATGACTGGCTGTGTTCAGAGCAAGGAACGCCATATTCAAGATTCTGAAGGGACTTCCCTTGCGGGGGGAGGGGGGGGGGGGCATGTCCCGTGATGCTGACTCAGCGCTTCCACTGCAGGGGGCATAGGTCCCAGCCTGGTCCAGGAACTGACATCCTGAAAGCCATGCAGCATGGTCAGAAACAACAACAAAAGAGGTTCTGAGAGAATCCAGAATCCTTGGGCCATTTTAATGTATGATTATGCTTCAACACATACTCCTGTTTTTCTACTTTTGTTTCATGCACTGGATGGTTTTTTTCCCCTTTTTTTGAAGATCTGTGTGCTGTGCACTAAGTCACTTCAGTCATACCCAACTCTTTGCAACTCTATGGACTGCAGCCCGTGATGCTCCTCTCGTCCATGGGATTCTCCAGGCAAGAAGACTGAATCCTTCTCCAGGGGATCTTCCCAGCCCAGGGATAAAACTGCATTGGCAGGCGGTTCTTTACTACTAGCACTAGCTGGGAAGCCTTTTTGAGGGTCATCCTAGTTAATAGGACGATAACAAGGAATCTAAAGGAACACAAAGAGAAAGTGATATATAAAAACACTAAGTTCATCTGAGCCATTTTGGTTGAGGAGCTTGAGCAAGAATTTATCAAGTAGGGTTATGGTAGCAAAAATCCACTTCCCCCAGAGGTTTAAGGCCATTTTTACATTCCCCATCTCCCATCATCTAACATTTAACATTCTGTTACAATTAGATTCTTGGGCTTGGTTTTAAAAACTATGGAGCGGAGGAAAAAAGATGCCCAAATATAGCTGCCAAGGAGAAATAAACCCTAGTCAGATTTAACTTCATAATACACTTGATAATTCAAAAAACATGAATGACTCTTACAACAAAAGATATATTTCCAAAACTGATTATAGAAGAAAAATTCTTGACTGGATCCATGAGGAAAGAACACACCTAAATGTTGTTAAAGACCTGTCATTAAAATAAAAAGTTTTTCAATGTCTAATATTAAGAAATGGACAGCAGGCCCATATGTTTATGAGCCATATGGGTTTTTTAAATGGTTTATTCCTCCTAAATCTCAAGGCACAAATAATTATAATGTTATTCAAGCTATTTCTAAGCAGAAAAAATACAGAGTAGTGTCTTATAAAACCAACACAACTAATAACAAAACCTGATACAGATGAGTGAAAAAGAAAACAAGTCTCTTTCACTTAAGAACATAAATGGTACAAGGTTTATGAATCACCTATAAATTCTACAGAAAAGTAATTTCTAGCAATGTAAATAACTATAATCAAATTCTAAACACAAAAAACCTAGAGTTTATTATTCTACCATATAAGAAGGCATAATGGTATATAGCTAGGGGAGTGGGGAGGGGGAGGAACAGGCCCACTCCAAACTCATTCCAAAGGAACAAATAGCACAAAGCATTCGAATGCATATCCTTGGTTAAGAATATTTAAGTCATACAGTCCTATGAGTAGATGTTGAAAAAAATTTGCTAAAACTCAATAGTTCATTCTAATAATAGCCAATGGAATAAGAAAATGAAACAATTGGTTTAAACATTAATATAGGAAATAACACTATTTCTCTTTTCTGGTATCACTGACTATCTAAAAAACAGAAGAAATGTTAATTTAAAAAACCACCACCAAATTAGTAAGAAAATAAGGCAAGGTGGTTTTATATCAGGAAAACATTCAAACATTAATAGCTTTTCTCTACATTGGCAATTAATATCCAGAAATGAAAATGAAGGGGAAAATTCCATTCACAGTGGTTACAAACATAAATATTTATAGAAAAATGTAATAAGACATACCATGTATAAAGAAGAAAGCTATGTAAAGTCACTCAGTCGTGTCCGACTCTTTGTGACCCCATGGACTGCAGCCCACCAGGCTCCTCAGTCCATGAGATTCTCCAAGCAAGAATACTGGAGTGGGTTGCCATTTCCTTCTCCAGAAGAAAGCTATATAAGACTGTAAAATATGAATAAGGGAAAAGGGAATCTACAATGCATTCTGGGATAGAAAAGCTTTGGCTTTCTCCAAAAACTAATAAATTTTATGCAATTCCAGATGGATTAAAGACAAATGTAGAAGCAATTCTAAATGAACTGCAAGGCTGCTGATATATGATAAAAATGACATTTCAATTTAGTGGAGAATTTATTTTATATGGATGGACAACTAACTATCCATCTGAAAGAAAAAACATCTCTCATTCCTCTCTCATATCACATATAAAAATAAATTTCAGGTAAATTAGTGATTTTTAAAATCAAAAATCTCAGAAAAAAATTTGAGAGATTACATGTATAATATAGGGTGGGGAAGACCTTAACAAAATTAGAAAACCAAAAGAGAGAGAGAAATACATGATTATATAAAAACATGGAACATTTTGCATGGCACAAGTTTCCATAAACAAAAGATTTACAAAAACTGGCAATGCAGATGACGGATGAGAGTTGGTATCTATACTATAAAGCAAGTCTATACAACAATAAGAAAAACAATCAGAAAGAAAGGCTAAAGAATATGAATAAACAAGAAGAAATAAGATGGCCTCTAAACAAAGGAAAACATCAAATTCAGAGAAATGTAAATCAAATGAAAAAGGAGACGCCACTTTCATCCATCAGACAGGAAAATTTAGAGACAGTGCACTTGCTACGGGCGGAATGTGAATTCAGTCACTGTCTATAAAAATGGGAATTGTTACAACAGTTTGGAAAAGGAATCTGACAGCATCTATTAAAAGCAAAAATATCCTTCATCTCAATAATCCTACAACTGGAAACCTAAATACAACTATGGTACGTAAGGACAAGGGTTTTTAAAGTATTGCTTTTGATTGCAAAAAGAAAAACCAACTCCTGCCCAGTTCCAGAAAAACATCTATTTCTGCTTTATTGACTATGCCAAAGCCTTTGACTGTGTGGATCACAATAAACTGTGGAAAATTCTGAAAGAGATGGGAATACCAGACCACCTGACCTGCCTCTTGAGAAATCTGTATGCAGGTCAGGAAGCAACAGTTAGAACTGGACATGGAACAACAGACTGGTTCCAAATAGGAAAAGGAGTACATCAAGGCTGTATATTGTCACCCTGCTTATTTAACTTATATGCAGAGTACATCATGAGAAACGCTGGACTGGAAGAAACACAAGCTGGAATCAAGATTGCTGGGAGAAATATCAATAACCTCAGATATGCAGATGACACCACCCTTATGGCAGAAAGTGAAGAGGAGCTAAAAAGCCTCTTGTTGAAAGTGAAAGAGGAGAGTGAAAAAGTTGGCTTAAAGCTCAACATTCAGAAAACGAAGATCATGGCATCTGGCCCCATCACTTCATGGGAAATAGATGGGGAAACAGTAGAAACAGTGTCAGACTTTGTTTTTTTGGGCTCCAAAATCACTGCAGATGGTGACTGCAGCCATGAAATTAAAAGGCGCTTACTCCTTGGAAGAAAAGTTATGACCAACCTAGATAGTATATTCAAAAGCAGAGACATTACTTTGCCGACTAAGGTCCGTCTAGTCAAGGCTATGGTTTTTCCTGTGGTCATGTATGGATGTGAGAGTTGGACTGTGAAGAAGGCTGAGCGCCGAAGAATTGATGCTTTTGAACTGTGGTGTTGGAGAAGACTCTTGAGAGTCCCTTGGACTGCAAGGAGATCCAACCAGTCCATTCTGAAGGAGATCAACCCTGGGATTTCTTTGGAAGGAATGATGCTAAAACTAAAGCTCCAGTACTTTGGCCACCTTATGCGAAGAGTTGTCTCATTGGAAAAGACCTTGATGCTGGGAGGGACTGGGGGCAGGAGGAGAAAGGGACGACCGAGGATGAGATGGCTGGATGGCATCATGGACTCAATGGACATGAGTCTGAGTGAACTTCGGGAGTTGGTGATGGACAGGGAGGCCTGGTGTGCTGCGATTCATGGGGTCGCAAAGAGTCGGACACGACTGCGCGACTGAACTGAACTGCCCGCCATCTGGAAACAAGGTAAACGCCTATTACTATTAGTGGAATGAATGAACTGCTGCATTCAAAGACGAACTGCTGTTGCGTCGCCACCAAGTCGTGTCCAACTCTCTTGTGACCCGCCAGGCTCCTCGGTCCATGGGACTTCCCAGGCAAATATGGATAAATTACACTAATTCTCTTGAAAACTTTTATTTGTGCTACTTAAGGGAAAAAAGACACAAAGTATATATAATCCAATCTCATTTTCCTGTTAATATGTGTATATACACATATACGAATAGGCAGAGAGAAAAATATGGAAGGAGATACATGGGATTATCAGCAAAGGAAGCAGGAGGCAGGGGGGAAGAAGATCACTTTTAAAAAAACAAACATTTATAGTGAATTCTCTGGTGGCTCAGCAGTTAGGACTCCACACTTCAGGCAGAGGACATAAGCTCAATCCCTGGTCGGGAATAAAGATCCCGCATGCCATGGCAAATAAAGATATAAATAAATAAGCACTTATAGTTAGAATTCTATACCATGAGTGTGAATCTAACACGAGTACCTTAAAAATCATTAGCTCTGTCATCTCCTAATGTGTAGGAATAGGCTGCCCAGGTGGGTCAGTGTTAAAGAGTCCGCCTGCAAATGCAGAGACGTGCGTTTGATCCCTGGGTTGGAAAGATCCCCCAGAGAAGGAAACGGCAACCCTTTCCAGTATTCTGGCCTGGAAAATTCCAGGGACGGAGGAGCCTGGTGGGCTACAGTCCATGGGGTCGCAGAGGCAGACATGATTTAGCGACTAAACAACACTTGCACTGTTTGCACTGCTGTGATAAATATTTACTGTATATGTTAATTTGAAAAGCATAAAGAAATTTAATGAGTTTTCTAGACTTGAACTCATGCTGGCTTATCACTTCTTTCAAGTGCACAAACTTGCATTTATCATTAGCAGCTACCCTTACTAAATGCTCGTGTGTCAAACTCTGGACTAAGATTTTCCGTATGCTGTCTCATCCAATCCTCTCCATTCACTATTGAGTGAGTACTATCATAGTCCATTTCACAATCAGATTAAAACTGCCAAAACTGGAACCTGGCCGAGAAACCACAGTTAACTGTAAGTGCACTATAATCTATAAACTTGCCCAAATTTGACCTCAAGGTTACTAGTCTATGATTTACAAAACTCACCTGTCCTTTATTAAAGTCAAAATTTTGCCCATCTCCTTTATTTCTGCATGTCTTTTCTCTCCCCAAGACACAAAGATCCTCAACATTATTTCACATGCACGTTCCTTCAAGCCCAAGGAATATAATTCAACCAAGAGAAGTGAGCTAAGTGACCTACCCAAATCTCTCCCTAGGAAGGACTTTCCTTTGCAATGTCCAGTGATCACTTTATTTGCCCTGCTGCCCCCCATCCTCCTTGCCTTCACACTCCACATAATGAAGCCGCCTCATTTTTACAGTATTGGCCTTTGATCACATTAGCTTTCCTGAAAATTTTTTTAATTATTACCTACAATTCTTTTTCTTTTTCTGATGTGGACCACTGTTTCTGTTCGGCTTTTTAGGTGAGAGGCATGTGGAATCTCAGCTCCCTGACCAGGGACTGAGCCTGTAAGCGCTGCAATGGAAGGTGGAGTCTTAACCACTGGATCACCAAGCAAGCGCTCCTGGCACGATTCTTCAAAGCTGATGCCAAGCAACTAGATGCCAATGATTTAAAAGCAAAGCTGGTGTCACCCTCATACACTCACTTTCAGCAACACACCCTTCTCTTTGAGAATCTGAGTTTAAACTGCTTTCAGTGTGAGCATACCAGTTCCCGCAGGGGTCTCTTTTTTTTTTTTCCTAGTTACAATCCTTTCTCCAAATTGCCTTTTTGCTTTCTAGGTCTTTAGAGACTTCTTTCTCCCAGTCTGATGACATGGAATAATACCTACTCCCTTAATTGCTGAACACATTCCTCTTTAAAAAAACTTGGTAGCAGGAACTCTAAAATTTCATGGTCCTTTTCTCCCACTGGAAGTATTTCGGACTTGCCGACTAATTCTTTCCTACTCTAACATTAGGTCCAGAGCAGCAGTTTCCATTCCACTTCCTCAATCTAACAGGTGATGACAAGAGTCAGCACCATTTCCTTTTAGAGAAATGCAACTTGCAAGTGGATGAATAACTGATCTTACCGCAACCTAATCTGACCCCACGGCTGCTGTAATTACTACATTTCCCTGGCTCCAGTCTGGCCTCCATTATCAATTGTTAACAAAGCTGCTACAAGCAGCCTGTTTTCTAAGCTCCAAATCTCACCACATTACTTACCTGCTCAAAAATCTCCCCTGCTAAAATAAACAATATACTAAAATCCTAAACATAATTTTAGAAGGCAATAATCTGGCCCCTACCAGTACTTACCTTTTATCTTTGACTAACTCCCCATTCGCACCTGGGCAGAATCTTGCATAATCCACCCTAAGCACCAGCTGTAAGCTACATGTCCGTGTTCATCACATGGACATGTGATGAACATTATGTCCATGCCTTAAGCTTGCCCCCACTGTTCTCTGCACCGGTCATCACCTTCATCATCTTTTCCCTTTGGAAATATCCTAGTCCATTTTTACTGTGACTTAAATAATGCTTCTGCTATAAAATCATCCCAAAATTCTACTGCTGCCCCAACAACGCAGGTTAACTGCTCTTTCAGCGGGATCCCCATAGTGGATCCTACCATTTACTGTGGTTCCTCATTATACAGCCACTTGCTTACATCCCTCTCCTCCCATGTGTGCCTTAGTCGCTCAGTCGTGTCCAGCTGTTTGCGATCCTATGGCCTGTACCCACCAGGCTTCTCTGTCCATGGACTTCTCCAGGCAAGAATACTGAAGTGGATTGCCATTCCCTTCTCCATAGAATCTCCCTAACCCAGGGACTGAACCCTGGTCTCCTGCATCACAGGCTGATTCTATACCGTTTGAGCTACAAGCAAGTCCTCTCCTCCTAGTTCTACATATCCATCCAGGGCAGAAACTGTATCTTATTTCAAGATTTATCAAACATTAGGACCCAATCCACCACAAATGGATAAATTATTCAGTGAGCCACACAAGTTCTTTAATAGATTAGAACAGAAGATACCAGAGGCCACTGAGCAAAACAACAATCAGTATCATTCTGAGAAACTTAGTTACATGCATATATAATGGGTTATGACAAAATACATTTCTTACTGTGAGTTGACTTAAGTTTGAAAAACTCTGACTTAAATTTTATCTCCAACACATACTGCCTAATACACTGCAAGGCCTCAGCAGCTAAGACTCGGTGTACCCAATGCAGGGGGGCTGGGTTTGAGCCCTGGCCAGGAAACTCGATCCCACACACTGCGACTAAGACCCAGCAGAGCCCAATAAATAAATAAATTCTTTTTAAAGAAAGTAGTTGCAGAGGTAAAAGTATTTGAGAGTCCATATTAAGAACAGACTATCATCCCTTTATCTGGCCAGACATGATTTAGTATGCTCCCACAATCACATCACTTCTGTTCTTTTCTTTTTATCTGCAATAATTAACTTTCTTACTGTAAAAAATTCAGTCATTCCCATAGAGAATTATATCCTTTGAGTCCAGTTCCTTGCTAAGTTTTACCTGCATGAAACTTCTGTACCATACATGAAAACTCCGTCCTATGACTCTGCTCTCTTTCAAGGTAGCGCCTATTACTTCTCCTCCATCCTCAAGTTTTTAAAAACAAGAATCAACTCTGCCTCCCATCCATCTCCCACATCTTCCTAAATTGTAATTAGTTTCTGTTCAAGTTGCTAAGGAGTCCCAAGTTGCCCTTTCTCAGCTCTGAGCGTCAATTGCTCCACAATTGCTTCTGTGGAAGATGCCACACTAACCCATATTCTCTTTTACCTCTAATGAATACATATATGAAAAGCACTTGAAATGAGGCCGAGCTCACAGTAAGCAGTATGTATGCAACTGTTAGCTGATATACTATCATTTATTCCTCCTCTCATCCTTGAGATAGTGATTACCATCCAAGAATCTGTCCTCCGCAGTTCCCTTTTCTTCCCCTCCCACTTTCTCCCTGGGTCTTATCATCGACCCACAGGGTTTTGATTAGCTTACCTGTAGGAGTATTGACACCACCCTTATGGCAGAAAGTGAAGAGGAACTAAAAAGCCTCTTGATGAAAGTGAAGGAGGAGAGTGAAAAAGTTGGCTTAAAGCTCAACATTCAGAAAACGAAGATCATGGCATCTGGTCCCATCACTTCATGGGAGATAGACGGGGAATCAGTGGAAACTGTCAGATTTTATTTTGAGGGGCTCCAAAATCACTGCGGACGGTGACTGCAGCCATGAAATTAAAAGACGCTTACTCCTTGGAAGAAAAGTTATGACCAACCTAGATAGCATATTTAAAAACAGAGACATTACTTTGCCAACAAAGGTCCATCTAGGCTATGGTTTTTCCTGTGGTCATGTATGGATGTGAGAGTTGGACTGTGAAGAAAGCTAAGTACCGAAGTTTTGAATTGTGGTGTTGGAGAAGACTCTTGAGAGTCCCTTGGACTGCAAGGAGATCCAACCAGTCCACTCTGAAGGAGATCAGCCCTGGGATTTCTTTGGAAGGAATGATGATGCTAAAGCTGAAACTCCAGTACTTTGGCCACCTCATGCTAAGAGTTGACTCAATGGAAAAGACTGATGCTGGGGGGGATTGGGGCAGGAGGAGAAGGGGACGACAGAGGATGAGATGGCTGGTTGGCGTCACTGACTCAATGGATGTGAGTCTGAGTGAACTCCGGGAGTTGGTGATGGAACCATCACTTCATGGGAGATAGACGGGGAATCAGTGGAAACTGTCAGATTTTATTTTGAGGGGCTCCAAAATCACTGCGGACGGTGACTGCAGCCATGAAATTAAAAGACGCTTACTCCTTGGAAGAAAAGTTATGACCAACCTAGATAGCATATTTAAAAACAGAGACATTACTTTGCCAACAAAGGTCCATCTAGGCTATGGTTTTTCCTGTGGTCATGTATGGATGTGAGAGTTGGACTGTGAAGAAAGCTAAGTACCGAAGTTTTGAATTGTGGTGTTGGAGAAGACTCTTGAGAGTCCCTTGGACTGCAAGGAGATCCAACCAGTCCACTCTGAAGGAGATCAGCCCTGGGATTTCTTTGGAAGGAATGATGATGCTAAAGCTGAAACTCCAGTACTTTGGCCACCTCATGCTAAGAGTTGACTCAATGGAAAAGACTGATGCTGGGGGGGATTGGGGGCAGGAGGAGAAGGGGACGACAGAGGATGAGATGGCTGGTTGGCGTCACTGACTCAATGGATGTGAGTCTGAGTGAACTCCGGGAGTTGGTGATGGACAGGGAGGCCTGGCGTGCTGCGATTCATGGGGTCACAAAGAGTTGGACACGACTGAGCGACTGAACTGAACTGAGGAGTATTATAAATGTCTCTCATAGATACAAACCTCTCCCCTAAATCCCAGGTGAACACTTGACATACCCAATGTTAACTGTCTTTTCCAGATGTTCTTAAATGTTTATGAACAGCACCACTGTCAACTCCCATTATTTTCCACTTTCCTCTTTCTCACCACCAGCACCACCACCACCACGATATGCAATCAATTTTCAGACTGTCAACTCTACATTCGCTATGTCTTTTCTTCCCATTTTGTAGTTCAGATCTTCTGTATCCCTCATCTACTCTAGCCCTCCAAGTTGGTTTCACAAGTTCCAAGACTTCCACCCCATACTGTTGTCAAATAAATCCTTTTTAAAAAAATCACAGGTCTGAGTTACTTAGCAGGTCAAAACCTTTAATGCATCTGCTCTACTTTCCTTAAAAAGCAACATCTGGGCATTCAAGAGCCTCCAAAGACCAGACAGCAACAACCCTGTCTCTTCACCTTCTCACGTTATTCACAGTACCCACAACCTGCCAAGCAGGATAATATCTTTAGGATTCATTTCACTGACACCTTAGCTCAAACATATTCCTAAGAAGTATTCCTCCCAATATTTTCAACATTTTGCCAGTCTTAAATATCCACTCAAAACTCCAAATCCTCCACAGGTTTTGTTTTTCTTTCTGGATTACCTTTCTTGCTCTGCCCCAAAGATATTCACTCCTCTCTTTTAGATGTTCTTAGCCCTTTGCTGCTGCTGTTTAGTGGCCAGTCGTGTCTGACTCTTTCATGATCCCATGGATTGGCATTTCCCAGGCAAGAATACTGAAGTGAGTTGTCATTTCCTTCTCCAGGGGATCTTCCCTACCCAGGGATCAAACCTGAGTCTTCTGCATTGCAGGCGGATTCTTTACTGCTCAGCCACCAGGGAAGCCCTTAAAAGCAAAAACCATTCCTTAAGAAGTTTTACAGTCCTTAGGACTTTCAGTGTATCTTCTGAATTTAATTTTTTTAAAAAACAGAAACAAACATAGCAAGTCACTTAGAAGTTCTTGAAAACCTGACATCCTTAGGCTATGATGCTAAACGTTACCTGATGAAAACCCAGAGAGACCTATAGTTTATAAACAGATTGAGGGAAGAAAATGAATCAGAGAGGGACAAAAAAAAAACGGGCTTCCAGCTCACTGCTCAGTGTTTTACGCAGCGTCCCTGGTAAGTAACATAAAGTCAAGACAGCTGGACTCCAGTGCCAACTGTGCCACTTACTTGCTTAGCGCCTTCAGGTCAGCAGCCTCTGAGTTTTTCATTTACTCAATGAGGCATTGCTACGAGAAGACACACAAGTTCCCCTCCTTAGGCACCCATGTTTCACCAAACCCTGACAAGTGCTCCGAGCCTCACCTCCCGTCCTAGGTTCCCGCCCCAACGTAACTCTGGTCCTGCTCTGGGCTCCTGCAGCACCTGGGATCCCTGTATTCGAAAGTAACTCGCAAACTATCTGTCCCTGTCGTTCCACCACTGAACTGCAAAGCGCGCTCGAGGAGAGCGACGCCTCCGCTCGGGCAGAAGCCCGGCTTCCCGCTCCAGTCGCCGCTCCAGACCGAGGCGCCCACAGATCCGTCCAGAGCCGGGTCCCTGAGGCTGCAGGCGCGTCCCCTCCGCCTGGGCCCCTCCTTTCCAGGACCGAAGCTTCCCCAGGACCCAGCCACAGCCCTCCTCACCCAGCAACTCGAGGTTCATGCCTGAGGACTCCGGCCGCCCGGCCTCGGCTCAGCGACGACACCCGCGCCCGCGCCCGCCCGCGAAGCCCGCGTCCGACTTGGGGGCGCCGCAGAGCGCCGGCGCAGGCCCCGGAGACTCCCTTCCTCAGAAGACCCCGCGGCTTCCGCCGCTTGCCCTCGCTTCCGCCTTGGTTCCCGCGGGCTGTCCGCGAATATGCCTAACCAAAAAGAAAACGAACCGCCCTCGGAACCACTTGACTGTGGTACTTTTCAAGGAACGAAAATGCTGTCATCACTCGGTTTTTTCCACGTGCGAGAGTTTGGGGCTGTCCCCCCGAGGCTCGAGGTAAGTGAGTTAGAAGGTTCAGGCACAGACTTAGACGACTCACCCGCCCTTGCTGTGTGCTCCGCGCGCCGTCCCGCGGGGCTGCCTCGGCCGCGGCTGAAAGGTTCCGGCTGGGCGCCGCTGAAGTAAAGGAGCCCGCGGGACAGGTCGGTCCCAGAGCTTGCGGTGGGTCTCACGGCGGTCAGGGCGGCACTCCGTCCTTGCGCGCGCTGCTTGTCGGGTACCTGTCTCAGTCTGGGGAAGTTATTTTACCTTTGTGAAGGTAAGTCGTCGATCCCACAGAAACGTCCAATGGCATTTATCCAAGGATCTACAGGGTACCCAGCGTTCTCCAGGACGCCGAAAGTGAGTGGGAGTGAGAGGTGACTGCGTTCCCTGGAGCTCAACCAGGCAAGGCTGTGATGAGATACCCGAAGCAACGACAGAAGGACGGTTGATGTCACTAGCGAACGGGACAATTCTACATAAACGAACTTTGACTGTGGATGCTGTGAGCAATCATAAAAAAAAAAAAAAAAAAGCAAAGATGGGCATAAGTTGGCAGCAAAAAAAAAAAAAAACCAGAAAGCTAGATTTAAAACCAGTCATCCCAGCTTCACCCTTTGGGCAGTATTTTGTCCTCTGTGCATAAGTCTTGTTGTATGTAAAATGGGGGTGGTGCTTACAGGGTTATTGTGAAGATTAAATGAGTTAACACCTATGAAATACTTAGAACAGCAAATGCATGCTGCTGCTGCTGCTAAGTCGCTTCAGTCGTGTCCGAGTCTGTGCGACCCCATAGACAGCAGCCCACCAGGCTCCCCCATCCCTGGGATTCTCCAGGCGACAACACTGGAGTGGGTTGCCATTTCCCTCTCCAATGCATGAAAATGAAAGTGAAGTCGCTCAGTCGTGTCCGACTCCTAGCGACCCCATGGACTGCAGCCCACCAGGCTCCTCTGTCCATGGGATTTTCCAGGCAAGAGTACTGGAGTGGGGTGCCATTGCCTTCTCCACAGCAAATGCTTACTATTACTACTTTCCCCTAAATTATCTTACTTCCTTGAGACCGTTAAGGTAGCTAGTGGTCCCATTTGACCGAGTGCAGTAATTGAGGCCGAGAAATTAGACTTGTTAAAGAAAAAACCGTGAACCCTAAAGGGCATCACTAGAGCCGCAGATAACCAAATCTAGACCTAATGCCTGACCTAAGTGCTGTCTCAGCCTTCCCCAGAAAGTCTTTTTCGGCTTATCTGAAGTTTTCTGGTTAGCACCAACGAGGTTATTCTCTCCGGGGCCCTCTCCACTCCGGCCTCCACCCAAACTCCCCCTGAAGGAGCAATCTGCATGATAAAACCCCTGCCACTTCCTTCCTCCTTGAAAGAAGGTTTCTTGGCCTAAAAATAATCCTTTCTTTTCTTCTGCTAATAGCTCACTTACCCCACCCTTCTTCCTATAAGATGCTTCTGAAATGGCAACCCACTCCAGTACTCTTGTCTGGAAAATCCCATTGGTGGAGGAGCCTGATTGACTGAGCGACTTCCCTTCCTTCTGTTCTGTCCTGTTCCGGAGTGCCCTTCTGTTTACTAGGTGGGATGGTTCCCATCTAGTTAATAATGCCAATTAGATCTTCTAATTTAGTGGGTTGGTTTTTAACAGGCAGATTGCATTCCTTCACATATCCAAAACATTGCCAAAATGTCATCCAAAATATTTTACTATTAACAATGACTGTGGTGTTGGAGAAGACTCTTGAGAGTCCCTTGGACTGCAAGGAGATCCAACCAGTCCATTCTGAAGGAGATCAACCCTGGGATTTCTTTGGAAGGAATGATGCTGAAACTGAAGCTCCAGTACTTTGGCCACCTCATGCGAAGAGTTGACTCATTGGAAAAGACCCTGAAGCTGGGAGGGATTGGGGGCAGGAGGAGAAGGGGACGACAGAGGATGAGATGGCTGGATGGCATCATGGACTCAATGGACATGAGTCTGAGTGAACTCCGGGAGTTGGTGATGGACAGGGAGGCCTGGCGTACTGCGATTCATGGGGTCGCAAAGAGTCGGACACGACTGAGCGACTGAACTGAACTGAACAATGACTGTAGGAGTATTTCTGCACACCCTTGTAATCATTTGTTATTAATCTGTCCTCTGAAACTCTGCCAGTTGGGGATAGATGAAAAAATGTCATGGTTACATTTATTTCTTAATGAGGACGATTATCAGTTTTTCTCATGTACAAATGTGTATTTTCCTCTTCTGTGAGGTGACCTGTGCATCGCCTTCCCCTATTTTTTGGATGGAGTATTCATTTTGTAGGATTTTTAGGCAAGGAATAATCTGATCAGATTGATGTTTAAGAAGGAAAATAAGGACAGTGTGGAGTAGGGATTGATTAGAGGGGTGGAGAGTAGTCAGGAGATTACTGCAGTAATTTTGTAGAAATGAGGAAGACTGAAACTCAGTCACAGTGGAGGAAAGAGAAGGCAGTGCATTCAAGAGCGAGGCACCAGGCAGAACAGCCAGTGAAGGTTTTGCCAAGTGACTGAGCCATCGGTTATCTACAGGGCTGAATTATGTAACTTAAGGATTTTCAGTGAGGATCCAAATGGAATCATCACAGTGACATATAATCCCTGCTGCTCTTAAAAGAATGCAGATATTGAGAACACATCAACAATCATTGTTCTGTTCAGCCCTTTCACCCTATATTTACGTTTCTAGGATCTGTCTTAAGAAATTAATCAGAATTGGCAACAAAAATACATGGGCAAAGATATTCAGTGCAGTCGTACAGCTGTGTTTTGAAAATATTAAAAACAAAACCTGAATCATCAGTAGAAAAATAGATTTCCTGATGAAATATTATATACATATTTTAAAATTATGATTTAAAATATCTTTAATAAGAAAGAAAATGCTTATTATTAAGCTAAAAAAAAAAAACCCAAAGTACAAAATTTATGTACAGTGGAATCTCAACTGTGGTTTTAAAAAATATGTACACAAAGTCCTGGGTAGTGTTAAGAGTGGTTTTTCCCAGGGTGGTGGGCTGGTGAATAATTATACAATTATATTCTTAACACTTTTCCTGCAGTAGGTACTGACATACAATGGCATTTACTAATTTCTCTCAAACCTCCTCACCTCCCTTCACCTTTTTTTTGTTTGTTTTATTGAGGGGAGGGAGAGTGTTGTTTTTGTTGTGTGGTAATGCTAAGTTTGTCATTGAGTCTTTTTTTTTTTATTAAGTCTATTTTTAATTGGAGGATAATTGCTTTCCAATATTGTATTGGTTTCTGCTATATGTCAACATGAATCAGCCACAGGTATACATATGTCCCCCAGCTCCTGAACCTCCCTCTCACCTCCTACCCTGTCATCGAGTCTTGAAGTGTGTTTATATTTCTACTTCTTGTCCTTCTGGAAATTTAGTGACACAAAGCAGGACAGTGTGTGCTCTGTGTAGCTACAGTTGTATTGAGAGGGGTTGTGGTGGCCTGAATTGAGCTTTCTGTATTGGGATAGGCAGAGTCTATATTTTTGGGGAAGGTATACCAAATGGAAGTGTTGACCTACTTTTTCAATTCATTATGTTTTATGAAATATTTTTAAATGTGTTGGTAGTTTGAAATGCAAGTAACTGTGACCCTGATGGAGAAAAGATGGTATTACCAGTGAAAACTGACTCTGGGAACTTTTTAGAATATCAAGGTGGAATCAGGAGAGCCCAGAGGTCCTCTGAGTCAGCTTCACAGAGAACTGAAATTTCTCCTTGTGAGTATCCTTCTGGAATTTGTTCCCTACATTAGAGCTCATATTTCCATAAAAATCTTTGCTAGTATCATTGTTATTTAATTTTGTGTTCTTCAAAATTTGTTCCAAATGTTACATGCTTGGCAGTTGGGGCAGTTGTCCTTGCAATTAAAAGGAACATTTATCAATGAGTTAGTAGTTAATAACAGTTCTTTCGCCTTTTCTACTGAAGTGTTTGGATTTTATTCATATGATGGATTCCCCACTTTCCAGATGAGTCAGCTGCCAGTTTATTCCAAATGCGTATATAATCTGCTTGTTAATAACTGGAATTTGATCATGAAGATTAATGAGCATGTGTTTGAAAAATTTTGTGTTTTAGTAATTTTAGCTCCACTCTACAGATTCAATTCCAAAGGGGCGGGCAAGGGGGGCTCATTTTAATGCAGAAGAAATTCTGTATGTCTTAAGTTGGCATACAAAGACAGTTATATACAGTCACTGACTACCTAGTTTCTTTTTTCTTTTTAAGAGCTTTATTGATATAAATTATATCCCATAAAATACTTTTGTTTTAGGTATAGAATTCAGTAGTTTTTAGTGTACTGACAGAGTTTGTACAGCCAGGACCATAATTAATTTTAGGATATTTTCATCACCCCAAAAAGAAATCCCATGCCTATTAACAGAAACCTGCCAGCCACTAATTTACCTTCTGTAGTACTTCTTTCCTTTTTATTACTGAGTAACACCAGTGTATCAGAGAAAGCAATGGCACCCCAGTCCAGTACTCTTGCCTGGAAAACCCCATGGATGGAGGAGCCTGGTGGGCTGCAGTCCATGGGGTCGCTGAGGGTCAGCACGACTAAGCGACTTCACTTTCACTTTTCACTTTCATGCATTGGAGAAGGAAATGGCAACCCACTCCAGTGTTCTTGCCTGGAGAATCCCAGGGACGGAGAAGCCTGGTGGGCTGCCATCTATGGGGTCGCACAGAGTCGGACACGACTGAAGTGACTTAGCAGCAGCAGGCTGGTGTTGCTGTAGGAGATAGATGGGCTCCAGGTTAGGCATTTACAACTGGCCTCCTGCTTACATTTCATGGGGCATGAAGAAGTGGGCTCCAGGCTGGATACTTAGTTTTAACAGTTTTGTTAGCATTTCTTGAGCTGAAAGATAGGTGGTCTCCAGTTAAGGCATTTGCAGTCAGTTTCCTGTTTGCCCTCTGAAACAAGTAACTACAGAAACAAGGTAAATAGCCAGTGTTTGTCCCTTGTAAACACCTTAAGGTAATAGTCATGGCAAGAACCCAGAGGGGCGAAACCCTGTTAGAGTAAAGAATTAAGGGATCTCCACTCCCCGCTCTTTTTGGACAAGAGAGACACTATACGTTTGCAGAAAGACTCCTTGTGGGTCCGAAGTCAAGAGATACTGCCAGGCCATAATGAACCTTGCTCCTCTCAGAAGCCTGCACTTGGAGACCCACATTGGCTGAGGGGTGCGTGTGTACCCAGGGGAGGGTCCCGGGTAGGTCAGAGGTGGGAACAGAAAGCAGATGATTGCCCAGAAGACAAAGACCCGACAGAACTGCCCTGTGTAAGCGACTTATCCGCCTCTGCCACGCTCCTCCTCACCAGGGGAGACGCCCACACACACCTTTTCTATCTAGGTATGCGTCTCTGCCTTGCTTCTGTCTCTTAACTGTCATGGGCTGGGCTCGGGTTGGAAAAGAATTTCCAGACATGAGACAGAAGGAGAGGGAATGAAGTTTATTAGAGTGGGAGACGTTAGAACAGCGGGCCAGCTCCAGGGACAGCCGATGTTGAGCAGGGTCCTCAGTCCACTTTCACAGCCAAGGTGCAGGGAGTGGGACAGGGGTCTTCGGGGCATTTGCTGAGGCTCGTATCCTGGGTGGGGGTCAAGTAAGGCAGATACCTCCTCCCTGTGTGGCTGGGGGGAGACAGGTTATACTGCTCAGGAGGACCTGAAATCCACTAATAGTCACAGCATGGGGGAGGGAAAGAGATAAGGGTCTGGTTTTTCCATTGCTGCATTCCAAGCCCCTCCTTGGTTTCCTCTGCTCCTTCTTCCTTGGGTCACCGCCTTAAAACATCTCTCTGAGTGCTGTCCCACTTGTGATGTGTCTCTAATGATAAATTCGTACCTGCATTTGTACCTTACAGTTTCGGCCTCCATAATAAATGCATTTTTCACTGGTGGCTAAGATTCCTGATCTAGCTTCACGCCCCCGCTCGCCGCTGCCTTGCCAAGATCAGTACGACTTACCTGTTTTCTAATTTGGTGGTTCGCTTTGCCAAAATAGACAATGTAGGGAAAAGAATAGCTTTAGTAACGTAGGTGAAGGGTACACCAATGGGGCACGTAAGGCTTGAGGAGCCTGTGAGAAATTCAAATGATCCCATAGGCATGAAGTTCAGAGCAATCTAAGCTAAAGATCTGTATTTCATGAATTCTAATGTGTATACTTTCCCACATTTAAATATCTCTGAAATAGAGGTATTTCTTACATTTGATTGTGTCTCATCCCTGGTGGCTCAGATGGTAAAGCGCCTGCCTGCAATGCCGGAGACCTGGGTTCGATCCCTGGGTTGGGAAGATTCCCTGGAGAAGGAAATGGCAACCCACTCTGGTATATTCTTGCCTGGAGAATCCCATAGACAGAGGAGCCTGGTGGGCTACAGTCCATGAGTTGCAAAGAACTGGGCACGATTGAGTCACTAAGCACATAGGTGCCCACACATTTGTGGCATACCGTGCAATGGCATACTCAGCAGCTACTTCTAAAAATGAGGAAGGGGACTTGCTGGCGGTCCAGTGGCTAAGACTCTGCACTTCCAGGGGACACAGTTTCAATCCTTGGTTGGGGAACTAAGATTCTACATATTCATGGTGTGGATAAAATTTTAAAACATGAGGCTTCCCTGGTGACTCAGTGGTGAAGAATCCACCTGCCAATACAGGAGACACGGGTTCCATCCCTGGTCTGGGAAGATCCTGCATGCCATGGAGCAACTGACCCTGGCACCGCAGCTGCTGAGCCCACATGCGCTGCTGAGGCCCCAGTGCCCTGGAGAGGGCACTCAGCAACAAGAGGAGCCCACGGGGGACACCCCCGATTGCTGCAACAGGGAAAAGCCCACACAGCAGTAAAGGCCCAGCACAGACAAAAACAGTAAATAACACACTGCAATTTTAAAACCGGGAACTCTGTGAATGACATAAAATAGTTGCCAAAATGGGCTACCCTGGTAGCTCAGCTGGTAAAGAATCTGCCTGCTATGCAGGAAACCTGGGCTCTACCCCTGGCTTGGGACGATCCCTTGGAGGAGGGCATGGCAACCCACTCCAGTATTCTTGGCTGGAGAATCCCCATGGACAGAGGAGCCTGGCGAGCTACAGTCCATGGGATCTCAAAGAGTCGGACACGACTGAGTGACTAACACACACACACACGTACACAACACAGTTGCCAAAACATACTGCTAAAAGAAAACCGCAAAGCACAGAAGATTTACCTTCAGAATGCTGCCCTAAGAAAGAAGGGAATTTGAGAGAACATACTACATGTGCCCATTTGTGTAAAAGAAATACAGAAAAATCAGAATCTAAGGAGACTGGTTACCTATAGGGAGCAGGTGTGAAGAGAATGGAAGAAGCTGTGGGAGGTAAATGTGGATGGAGTAAGATGTGAGGAAGTAGTGATAGTGTATTTATTGTATGACTCTGACCCTTGGAACCACAGTGGTATATCACATACCCCCCAAAATAAACAAACTAAAACCAACTAGGAGGTGGAGAGAACCCAAGTGGAATTAAAACTACTAACAGTGGCCCTATCATAAAGCAGTAACATAGCCACACTAAAAAGGATGGGAAGAAAAGAACTAACATGAATTCTGGGAAACGCATCTTGATTGGATACCATAAGCCTGGAGACAAAAAGAACTACAGAACTTCCCTGGTGATCCAGTGGTTAAGAATCCACCTGCCAATGCAGGGGACTTGGGTTCGATCCCGGGTCCTGGCCTGGGACGGTTCCATGTGCCCGGGGGCAACTCTGCCCATGTACTGAAACTGCTGAGCGCCGGCTCCTCGACGAGAGAAGCCGCCTAAATAAGAGGCCCGAGCACCACAGCTGGAGCATGGCCCTGCTCTCCACACCTAGGGAAAGCCCACGAAGCAACAGAGACCCAGTGCAGCCAATAAATAAATACAGTTTCAAAAAGAACCAAAGAAACTATCACCATTAGGTAGACATTGGTAGCTGGTACAGACAAGTTCCTTTAATGAGTGATACGGGCAGAAGTTTGAGAAGAAACAGCATTTGCATACTCTCAAAATGTCTACCATATGATACTTATTAACAATGAAGGAGTAATTTTACAGTGAAAAGCTCAGTAGAAATCACCTTAAGTGATAAACATCAACATCACCAGTAGTAAGCCGCATAACATCAGGAACCTGTGATATAATTCACTGAGGGTGCACATTGTACCTATAATATTCAGTCTAATGATAAAACATCAAACTCAAATTGAGGAGCCTTTGACAAAAGAACTAACTAGTACTCTTCAAAAAAAGTCAGTCATGAGAAATCAGGAAAGACTAAGGAACTTTTACAGACTGCACAAGACTGCACAGGGAGAAAGAACCACATGCAATGTGGGGTCCTGGACAGGATCCTAAAATAAGAAAAAGACATTAGGGGTGGAGTGTCACACTGAGTGAAGGGAATCAGAGAAGGAAAAATATCATATGACACTTTATATGTGCAACCTAAATAGAAATGATACAAGTGAACTTCTTACAAAACAGAAACATATTCACAGAAAACAAACTCATGGTTGCAGAGTGTGTGTGGGGGTAGGGATGGTTAAGGATTGGGGGAAGGTCATGTACACACTGCTATATTTAAAGTGGATAACCTCAAAAACCTACTGTATAGCACATGGAACTCTGCTCAAAGTTAGGTTCCAGCCTGGATGGGAGGCAGGGGTTTGGGGGAGAATGGATACATGTATATGTATGGCTGAGTCCCTTCACTGTTCATTCACTGTGAGGTCTTTAGTTAGTAGTATTGCAACAATGTTAATTTTGGGGGTTCTGATAATTGTACTGGAGTTATGGTACAGATGGTAACATGAGGAGGGATATATGGAAACTGGTGGCATCTGGTCCTATCACTTCATGGCAAATAGATGGGGAAACAGTGTCAGACTTTATTATTTTGGGCTCCAAAATCACTGCAGATGGTGACTGCAGCCATGAAATTAAAAGACGCTTACTCCTTGGAAAGAAAGTTATGACCAACCTGCTGCTGCTGCTGCTGCTAAGTCGCTTCAGTCATGTCCGACTCTGTGCAACCCCATAGACGGCAGCCCACCAGGCTCCACCGTCCCTGGGATTCTCCAGGCAGGAACACTTGAGTAAGTTGCCATTTCCTTCTCCAATGCATGAAAGTGAAAAGTGAAAGTGAAGTCGCTCCAGTACTTTGGCCACCTCATGCAAAGACTTAAGTCATTGGAAAAGACTCTGATGCTGGGAGGGATTGGGGGCAGGAGGAGAAGGGGATGACAGAGAATGAGATGGCTGGATGGCATCACTGACTCGATGGACTTGGGTTTGGGTGAACTCCGGGAGATAGTGACAGACAGGGAGGCCTGGCGTGCTGCGATTCATGGGGTCGCAGAGTCGGACACGACTGAGCGACTGAACTGAGCTGAATTGAAGCCTATCTTTGCAGCTTTTCTGTAAGTCTAAAATTAATTCAAATTAAAAAGAAAAAGGACTGGGGCATCCCTGGTGGTTCAGTGATCATCGTTAATTCAAATTAAAAAGAAAAAGGACTGGGGCATCCCTGGTGGTTCAGTGATCATCGTTTGTGAACAGTGATAGTTTCATATCACAGCATTGTTGACTGGCTATACATCAGTGCAAAGTGTCCTGCAGGCAGGAGGTCCGGGTTCAGCACCTGGGTTGGGACGATCCCCTGGAGAAGGGAACGGTGACCCACTCCAGTATTCTTGCCTGGAGAATCCCATGGACAGAGGAGCCTGACAGGTTACAGTCCATGGGGTTGCATAGAGTCAGACACAACTCAGCAGGCATATTGTGCTTGTGTGTGCAATACAAAATGTTTTAGGTGTTAAAAGAATTCTTAAATGAAAAAGATATTAGTAGAAAAACTGGTGAAATTCACAAAAGGTCTTTAGTTAGTAGTATTGCAACAATGTTCATTTTGGGGGTTCTGATAATTGTACTGGAGTCTGAGTGAACTCCCGGAGTTGGTGATGGACCGAGAGGCCTGGCGTGCTGCGATTCATGGGGTCGCAAAGAGTCGGACACGACTGAGCGACTGAACTGAACTGAACTATGGTACAGATGGTAACATTAGGGGAAAATGGAAGAGGGATATATGGAAACTGGTAAGCCTACATTTGCAACTTTTCTGTAAGTCTAAGGTTAATCCAAGTTGAAAAAGGACAAGGGCTCCCCTGGTGGTTCAGTGATCAAGAATCAGCCTTCCAGGGCAGGGGACATGGGTTCCAACCCTGGTCCAGGAACTAAGATCCCACATGCCATGGGGCAGCTAAACCCAAGCACCACAACCAAAGAGAAGCCCATGCGCCTTAAAGAAGATCTCATGTGCCAAGACTAAAACCTGATGCAGCCAAAAATAAACACTCCATGCTTCTACTGCAGGGGACATGCGTTCCATCCCTGGTGGGGAAACTAAGGTCCTGCATGGGGCTTGGTGCCACCAAAAAAGAGAAAGACATTATCTTCAGCTCTTCTCATGAGAATGGTTCATGCAAATAGATTTTGCCTAACAATAAAATGAAGGCACAAAATCTTTTAAAAATAAATGGGTGGTCCAGTGATAATTAAACATTTGCAACTTTTCTGTAAGTCTAAGGTTAATCCAAGTTGAAAAAGGACAAGGGCTCCCCTGGTGGTTCAGTGATCAAGAATCAGCCTTCCAGGGCAGGGGACATGGGTTCCAACCCTGGTCCAGGAACTAAGATCCCACATGCCATGGGGCAGCTAAACCCAAGCACCACAACCAAAGAGAAGCCCATGCGCCTTAAAGAAGATCTCATGTGCCAAGACTAAAACCTGATGCAGCCAAAAATAAACACTCCATGCTTCTACTGCAGGGGACATGCGTTCCATCCCTGGTGGGGAAACTAAGGTCCTGCATGGGGCTTGGTGCCACCAAAAAAGAGAAAGACATTATCTTCAGCTCTTCTCATGAGAATGGTTCATGCAAATAGATTTTGCCTAACAATAAAATGAAGGCACAAAATCTTTTAAAAATAAATGGGTGGTCCAGTGATAATTAATGTAAATAATTCAAGGAATTCCACATAACTTACTGGATCTGATAAGAAAGTCCGTTAATGGTGGAAAACATGTCAATGTAAAGTTATAAATTCAAAAAAAACAGGAAACACTGGTTCCAATTCTAACACACAGAGTCTAGAAACTCCTTTCGGAGGCTCTTCATCCAGGTCCACAGAGTGAAGCAGCTTCAGGGCATGAGACCTGTGTAGTCACATAAGACCCCACACTTAGAAGGGCCACACGTTTGGTTTAATGTTCTGCTGTTGCCATCTGGAAAGTCTTAAGTTTTGAACAAGGAATCCCTGTGTTTTCATTTTGCACAGTCAGTTCAGTCCCTCAGTTGTGTCCGACTCTTTGTGACCCTATGAATTGCAGCACGCCAGGCCTCCCTGTCTGTCACCAACTCCCGGAGTTCACCCAAACCCAAGTCCATCGAGTCAGTGATGCCATCCAGCCATCTCATCCTCTGTCGTCCCCTTCTCCTCCTGCCCTCAATCCTTCCCAGCATCAGAGTCTTTTCTAATGAGTCAACTCTTCGCACGAGGTGGCCAAAGTACTGGAGTTTCAGCTTTAGCATCATTCTTTCCAAAAATCCCAGGGCTGATCTCCTTCAGAATGGACTGGTTGGATCTCCTTGCAGTCCAAGGGACTCTCAAGAATCTTCTCCAACACCACAGTTCAAAAACATCAATTCTTTGGTGCTCAGCCTTCTTCATAGTCAAACTCTCACACCCATACATGACGACTGGAAAAACTAGAGCCTTGACTAGACGGACCTTTGTTGGCAAAGTAATGTCTTTGCTTTTCAACATGCTATCTAGGTTGGTCATAACTTTTCTTCCAAGGAGTAAGCGTCTTTTAATTTCATGGCTTCAATCACCATCTGGAGTGATTTTGGAGCCCAAAAAATAAAGTCTGACATTGTTTCCACTGTTTCCCCATCTATTTCCCATGAAGTGATGGGACCAGATGCCATGATCTTCGTTTTCTGAATGTTGAGCTTTAAGCCAACGTTTTCACTCTCCTCTTTCACTTTCATCAAGAGGCTTTTTAGTTCCTCTTTACTTTCTGCCATAAGGGTGGTGTCATCTGCATATCTGAGGTTATTGATTTTTCTCCCAGCAATCTTGATTCCAGCTTGTGTTTCTTCCAGTCCAGCGTTTCTCATGATGTACTCTGCATAGAAGTTAAATAAGCAGGGTGACAATATACAGCCTTGATGTACTCCTTTTCCTATTTGGAACCAGTCTGTTGTTCCATGTCCAGTTCTAACTGTTGCTTCCTGACCTGTATATAGGTTTCTCAAGAGGCAGGTCAGGTGGTCTGGTATTCCCATCTCTTTCAGAATTTTGCACAGAGCCCCGCAAATTACATAGCTTGTCAGTCTGTCTCCGTTTGTTAACCGCAAGTGTGCAGAAAGAGGACCTTGAGCACATGGTGTGTAGTATCCCCCGCCAAGGTTGATTGCTCTGTGGGTAAGACCCTAATTCAAACTGTACTCAAGGAGACTTCTTACCCAATAATTTGAAGTAGGAACTAATTGGCCTCCAGGCTTCCCTGGTGGCTCAGCGGGTTAGTCTGCCTGCTACATGGGAGACCTGGGTTCGATCCCTAGGTTGGGAAGTTCCCCTGGAGAAGGAAATGGCAACCCACTCCAGGACTCTTGCCTGGAAAATTCCATGGACAGAGGAGTCTGGTAAGCTACAGTCTATGGGACTGCAGAGTCGCACACAACTGAGCAACTTCACTTCTCACTCCTAATTGGCCTCCATAGTCTGGCACATCTAGTGAAGAGAATAGATGTATTAGAGGGCCATTTGCTCCTAAACCATGATAGTCGGCCACAGACTGAATATAAAGAGCTTCAGAAACAAGTGAAAGATGATACTTTCTGCCTCCAATTTGTTCCCAAGAAGATACTGTGTTAATTTCCTCTCATTCTGTTAGATATCCTTGGACCTTTGTAAAAGATGACCTTTTGGTGTTTTTTTGGGGGGTGGGTGGTGGGCGCGTCGCATGGCATTCAGGATCTTATTTCCCCAACCAGCCCCCTGCATTGGAAGGTATGAGTCTTAACCATTAAACTGCCAGAGAAGCCCCAAAGACAGCCTTTTGGTTTGTGCTACCCCAAAACATTTTTATTGAATACAAGAGTCCTAACTAATTCCACTCCTCAGCAATGGAGAGTGTTCAAACCCCATGTTGTGTTGGAAAGGTTTTAAGGAAGGAAGTATCATTTCAAACTGCAGAGACTTACAAAAGTATTTCTAAAACCAAACCCAGACATTCAAAATCACTTTGCTAGAGAAAATCCACAGTTGCTCCTCTTTAAAGACAGGAAAACATTGCATGAAGGAAAAAGCAACACATAAAACCTTGGTTGGTTTCCCCTCAGTTCTCTGACTCCCCAGTTCATTGTGATTATTTCCGTCATCTTTTGTGGACTGGATGCTAATATACTTGAAGTTCAAATTAAAGCCCTTCAGGAACATTAGACAAAACCTGATGGGGTTTTCAATGCGGTTTTTCCCCCCATTTACCTTTGTGCCCCTTAGTCTAATCAGTTCAGTTTAGTCGCTCAGTCGTGTCCGACTCTTTGCGACCCCATGAATCGCAGCATGCCAGGCCTCCCTGTCCATCACCAACTCCCGGAGTTCACTCAGACTCACGTCCATTGAGTCCGTGAGGCCATCCAGCCATCTCATCCTTGGTCATCCCCTTCTCCTCCTGCCCCCAATCCCTCCCAGCATCAGGGTCTTTTCCAATGAGTCAACTCTTCGCATGAGGTGGCCAAAGTACTGGAGCTTCAGCTTTAGCATCATTCCTTCCAAAGAAATCCCAGGGCTGATCTCCTTCAGAATGGACTGGTTGGATCTCCTTGCAGTCCAAGTGACTCTCAAGAGTCTTCTCTAACACAACAATTCAAAAGCATCAATTCTTTGGCTGTCAGCCTTCTTCACAGTCCAACTCTCACATCCATACATGACCACAGGAAAAACCATAGCCTTGACTAGACGGACCTTAGTCGGCAAAGTAATGTCTCTGCTTTTGAATATACTATCTAGGTTGGTCATAACTTTTCTTCCAAGGAGTAAGCGACCAAAGTACTGGAGCTTCAGTTTTAGCATCATTCCTTCCAAAGAAATCCCAGGGTTGATCTCCTTCAGAATGGACTGGTTGGATCTCCTTGCAGTCCAAGGGACTCTCAAGAGTCTTCTCCAACACCACAGTTCAAAAGCATCAATTCTTCTGTGCTCAGCCTTCTTCACAGTCCAACTCTCACATCCATACATGACCACAGGAAAAACCATAGCCTTGACTAGACGGACCTTAGTCGGCAAAGTAATGTCTCTGCTTTTGAATATACTATCTAGGTTGGTCATAACTTTTCTTCCAAGGAGTAAGCGCCTTTAAATTTCATGGCTGCAGTCACCATCTGCAATGATTTTGGAGCCCAAAAAAACAAGTCTGACACTGTTTCTACTGTTTCCCCATCTATTTCCCATGAAGTGATGGGACCATATGCCATGATCTTCGTTTTCTGAATGTTGAGCTTTAAGCCAACTTTTTGACTCTCCTCTTTCACTTTCAACAGGAGGCTTTTTAGCTCCTCTTCACTTTCTGCCATAAGGGTGGTGTCATCTGCATATCTGAGGTTATTGGTATTTTTCCTGGCAATCTTGATTCCAGCTTGTGTTTCTTCCAATCCAGCATTTCTCATGATGTACTCTGCATATAAGTTAAATAAGCAATCTACAGTCCTAACCCTGGCCATCACAGCAGATCATAAATTAGTCCTAACTGCCTCTCCTACCTAACCCCAACCTCTCTCCCTTGCTTTCTGGGCTTCTCCCACCTTGACTGTCTTATTTCATAGACATGCCAAGTTTGTTACCATTCAGAGCTTTTGCTGCTCCTACTGCCTAGGACATCCAATCTCCCTTGCCTTCCCTTAGCCCTCCAACTTTGTATACAGCTTATAAATCTTTACTATTCATTTTTCTTCTCCAGTGTCATTGAGTCATTCTTCATGGAGTTACTTCCTGACGACCTAATTTACAATGCCACCTCTCGTTTATCGTCTTCCATCTTGCTTTTCACGCCCTTACCTCTTTCTGGCATTAGTTATGCTTTTATGTTTTTATATGTTATTTTATATCAAGTGCCATTGGAGAATCAGTTCCAGGAGAGACTTCTTATTCACCATTGTATCCCGCAGCATAAAGAACAGGGCCTGACAGTAGCAGCCACTCACCAATATAGGAGAAAAGAAAGAAGGAGGGAAGGAAGGAAAGACGAGAGGTGGGGTGGGATGGAGAGAGGGAGAGAAAGAGGGAGGGGAGGGAGAGAGGGGGAGGGAGCAGAGGTCACAGTAAGACTTCAACTGTGAAGATGCTATAGAAACCTGGAAATCTGTTAATATGGTGATATGAAGAAAGCAAAAGCCGCAAGACATAAATAAAATAAATGAAAAAGAATCCAAATTAAAATGAGCCCAGTGTGGGCACAAATACGGGAAGTTGCCACAGATATACTTTTTTTGGCACTTTTTTCTTTTCCCTGTGCTATGTAGTTGTTGTTTAGTCACTAAGTTGTGTCCAACTCTTGTGGTCCTATGGACTGTAGCCCGCCAGGCTCCTCTGTCCATGGGATTTCCCAGGCAAGGACACTGGAGTCAGTTGCCATTTCCTTCATCAGGGACACTTCCCCAGCCAGGGATCGATCCCATGCCTCCTGCACTGGCAGGAGGATTCTTTACCACTGGGCCACCAGGGAAGCCCTGTGCTATACAGTAAGTTCTCTCTAGTTACCTGTTGGGAGCCACGTTAGGCATTACTGACAAAATAGAGGCACGGCCCTAAACCCCCTCCCTTTGTTCCGTAGGCACGGACCTGGAATGAGGGAGTTAGGCTTTGTGATTCTGACTTGTTTTTTCCTTTCCTCAGCTGAGTTGACTGAAGAGAATATTAAGGTGCTTATTGTTTTTGAGAGGAGCATGAGAAGGCATAAAGTCTTCTGTAGCTGTGCTCAAAGAATAATTCATAAAGTTAATCACTGACATTTGTTCAAGGACTTTTACAAAAGAGTGTTCCAGGGTGAGCACACAGGCCGCAGCTTGAGGCCGTGGGAGGGATTGCTATCTGAAGCCCATTTGTGAGAAAAGTGTTTATGGCAAAGGAGTTTGCTAAAGTTAGGGCTTAGGAATAATTAAAATAGTTAGAAGCTAAAGATTTAAGGATTGCTGTAATGTTACAATAGTCTACTATAGCTTATAGAAATTAGGGACTTTAGAGATATTATTAGCTAGAAGCCCTTTCTAAGAAATAGTGAGCTTAGGATACTAGGGGCAAACAGGACTTAGAAAGATAAGAATTAAACTGAGGAATGTGGTATGCAGCCCAGACATTAGCATGAGTTACAGTGTATTCACAAAGACACATGAGAAAAAGTAGATAAGAGAATCACTGAGGAAGGAACTCCTTTTGAGGGGCAACAATGATTTTTTGGAAAAAATAAATCTGGGTCAATGGGAACTAAAAATATCAAACCTCTGACCTAATGCTTTTGTAAAAGTATAAAAGAGAATCATTAGCTTGAAATAAACAGGCAGTCCAAAAGAAATGAGAGGCTGCCTCAGTTTCTCGCCGACACCGCTCACCCCTTCAGGCTGACTCCCTGGCTGCTGGAGCTGGGCTCCGGCAGTTGCCTGTTATATATGGTAGTGTATATATCAGTCCCAGCCTCCCAGTGCATCCCAGCCCTGCTTCCCTCTCGGTGTCTTTACATTTGTCCTCTACATCTGTGTCTCTATTTCTGCTTTGCAAATAGGTTCATCAGTACCGTTTTTCTAGATTCCACATGTGTTAACATGCAACGTTTGTCTTTCTCTTTCTGACTCATCTCTATCATGTCTGACAGTTTCTAGCCCATCCGTGCCTCTGCAAATGGCACAGTGCTGAGTAGTAGTCCATTGTGTATGAACCACATCTTCCTTATCTGTTCATCTATCAATGGACATCTAGGTTGCTTCCATGTCCTGGCTATTGTATACTGCTGCAATGAACACTGGGGTACATGTATTTTTTGGAGTAACGGTTTTCTCTGGGTATATGTCCAAGAGTAGGGTTGTTGGATTATATAGTAGTTCTATTTTTAGTTTTTTAAGGAATCTCCATACTGTTCTCCAAAGTAGCTGTACCAATTTACATCCCCTCCAACAATGTAAGAGCATTCTCTTTTTTCTATACCCTCTCTAACACTTATTGTTTGTGGATTTTTTGATGGTGGCCATTCTGACTGGGGTGAGGTAGTACCTTATTGTAGTTTTGATTTGCATTTCTCTAATAACTAGTGATGTTTGGCATCTTTTCATGTGCCTCCTGGCCATCTGTATGTCTTCTTCGAAGAAATGTCTGTTTAGATCTACTGAAGAAGCTGAAGTTGAATGATTTTATGAAGACCTATAAGAACTTTTAGAACTAACACCCAAAAAAGATGTCCTTTTCATTATAGGGGACTGGAATGCAAAAGTAGCAAGTCAAGAAACACCTGGAGTAACAGGCAAATTTGGCCTTGGAATGCGGAATGAAGCAGGCCAAAGACTAAGAGTTTTGCCAAAAAAATGCACTGGNAAGCTGAAACTTCAGTACTTTGGCCACCTCATGTGAAGAGTTGACTCATTGGAAAAGACCCTGATGCTGGGAGGGATTGGGGGCAGGAGGAGAAGGGGACGACCGAGGATGAGATGGCTGGATGGCCTCACAGACTCAATGGACATGAGTCTGAGTGAACTCCGGGAGTTGGTGAATTACAGGGAGGCCTGGCGTACTGCGATTCATGGGATCGCAAAGTCGGACACGACTGAGCGACTGAACTGAACTGAAGGAAAACCATTAGGCCACTGAGGTATGACCTAAATCAAATTCCTTGTGATTATACATGGAGATGATGAATAGATTCAAGGGATTAGATCTGGTAGAGTGCCTGAAGAACTATGAACAGAGGTTCATAACACTGTTCAGGATGCAATGTTATGGTCCAGAACCATCCCATAGAAAAAGAAATGCAAAAAGGGAAAGTGGTTGTCTGAGGAAACTTTGTAAATAGCTGAGGAAAGAAGAGAAGCAAAAAGCATGGAGGAAAGGGAAAGATATACCCTATTGAATGCAAAGTTCCAGAGAAGAGCAAGGAGAGATAAGGTTTTCCTAAATGAGCAATGCAAAGAAACAGAGGAAAACAATGGAATGGGAAAGATTAGAGCTCTCTCCAAGAAAATTGGGAGATATTAAGGGAACATTTCATGCAAAGATGAGCATGATAAAGGACAGAAACAGTAAGGACCTAATGGAAGCAGAAGAGATTAAGAAAAGGTGGCAAGAATACACAGAACTGTACAAAAAAGGCCTAGGTCATTCACCTAGAGTTGGGCATCCTGGAGAGTGAGGTCAAGTGGGCCTTAGGAAGCATCACTACAAACAAAGCTAATGGAGGTGTCAGAATGCCAGCTGAGCTATTTAAAATCCGCAAAGACAATGCTGTTAAAGTATGACACTCAACTGTCAACAAATTTGGAAAACTCAGCAGTGGCCACAGGATTGGAAAAGGTCAGTTTTCATTCCAATCCCAAAGAAGGGCAATGCCAAAGAATGTTCAACTACTGTACAATTGTGTTCATTTCACATGCTAGTAAAGTTATGCTCAAAATCCTTCAAGCTAGGCTTCAGCAGTACCTGAATCAAGAAATTCCAGATGTACAAGCTGGGTTTGGAAGAGGTAGAAGAACCAGAGATCAAATTGCCAACATTTGGTGGATCATGGAAAAAGAAGGGAATTCCCGAAAAACATCTGCTTCAGCATTACTGACTGTGCTAAAGCCTTTGACTGTGTGGATCACAACAAACTGTGGAATATTTAGAGAGAGAGAGTACCAGACCACCCTACCATCTCCTGAGAAATCTGTATGCAGGTCAAGAAGCAAGTTAAACCAGACATGGTGCAAATGACTAATTAAAAATTAGGAAAGGAGTATGACAAGGCTGTCATTGTGACCCTGCTTATTTAACTTATATGTGGAGTACACCATTCAAAATGCCAGGCTGGATGAATCACAAGCTAGACTCAAGATTCCTGGGAGAAATAATAACCTCAGATATGCAGATGATAACACTCTAATGGCAGAAAGTGAAGAACTAAAGAGCCTCCTGGTAAGGGTGAAAAAGGGGAACAAAAAAGCTGGTTTAAAACTCAACATTCAAAAAACTAAGGTCATGACATCTGGTCCCATCACTTTATGGCAAATAGATGGGGAAACAATGGAAACAGTGACAGACTTTATTTTCCTGGGCTCCAAAATCACTGTAGATGGTGACTGCAGCCATGAAATTAAGATGCTTGCTCCTGGGAAGTAAAGCTGTGACAAACCTAGGCAGTGTATTAAAAAGCAGAGACATCAGCTTGCCAATAAAGTAGAGTCAAAGCTATGGTTTTTCCAGCAGTCATGTATGAATATGAGTTGGACCTAAAGAAGGCTGAGTGCCGAAGAATTGATGTTTTTGAATTGTGATGCTGGAGTAGACTCTTGAGAGTCCCATGGACAGCAAGAACAAACCAGTCAATCCTAAAGGAAATCAACCCTGAATATTTATTGGAAGGAGTGATGCTGAAGCTGAAGCTGCATACTTTGGCCACCTGATGCAAAAAGCCAACTTGCTGGAAAAGACCCTGATGCTGGGAAAGATTGAAGGAAAAGGAAAAGGGGGCAGCAGAGGGTGAGATAGTTAGCATCACCGACCCAAGGGACATGAATTTGAGCAAACCCCAGGAGACAGTGGAGGACAGAGGAGCCTGGCGTGCTGCAGTTCTTGGGGTTGCAAAGAGTTGGACATCACTTAGTGACTGAACAACAAAAAAATCACAAGCAGTTACAGCAAAAAGTGAAGCAGCTATGGAGTCTGATGATGTAATCCAAAACAAAACACAACACACACCTGCCCCTGGGAGAAGGCAGGCTCCATGCTGACAGCCTCTGGTGGTTACAGATACTGCTGCTTGCTGGTAGACGCCTATGATGGTGTCCATTGGGCACTGCCAAGGAAGCAAATCTGAAGAGCAGCTTGAGCCTAAAAACAAGTTCAAATATTCCACATGCAGAGAGGCCCATATTTGTATTCCATGCCCCAAATGTCTCAGAGGTAATAAAGAGTAGCCAGGCTTGTGCATGAGTTTAGAATGTTGCAAGTTCCTGCTGAAGAGAGGCTGGTGCAAAGGGTGTGAACCCAGGAGAGGCTCTGAAAAATAAACTGCTGTCACTGCACTTTCCCCTTCTCCTCTGCGGTCCTACCTCCCCTTCCTGGGCCCCACCCTTGGTCATGTCAAGTGCCCAGGGACTGGGAGTGATCCATGGGGAAGAGTAACATGCTCGGTCCATCTTTATGGCAAACTGAAAGACCTCTAGGAGCCCAGTGGAAATGGAATGGAATAGGGAGCGTCCGGTAGACACAGTGAGGGAAGGGAAACAAACGCCAAATAGATGTCAACCTAAAATGTTAATGTGATCTTTATTATACAGCACATCTGGTGTGTGTGCATCCCAGAAGCACACTCTATAAAACCAAGTCCAGACGTTCAAAATCACACTAAATGAAGACTTAACCCACAGTTGCATGGCTTAAAAATATACACAATTAACACTGTCCTGCGTAACAATATTATGGATAGAGACTGGGAGCACAAGAGGGGAGAGTGTAAGAACTGGAGTTTGTGCCCGAGTAATTTTCTCTTGTTATTGCACTTTTTTATTCTACATATTTAGTATATTACACTTTTATTTAACACTGTAATAATAAACATTAGTCCTTTAAAACAAACACACAAAAACATTACATAAAGACAAAAGACAACAAGCTATCCAGACCGGTTTCCAATGTCAGGTGTTCACACACAGTCTGTTTTCCATCAGCTCAGCTGGACTGGATGTTAACAAAGCAGATAAAGTTAAAAATAAACCGCTTTAAGAACAGTAGTGCTATTTAAAATCCCCAAGGGAGTTTGTCATACAAGTTTCTCAAGGTTACTCTCACCTAACCCACTTAAGCACCCACTAGCCCTAACCCACCCCACCCTCATATTTAGAAGGATAAACCCTCTTTTTTTCTTTTAAAGAAAAAGTGGGTTATTTGATCCAGCAAATCCAAAAATCAAGCTTTGAAAACTCAAAGAAAGCAACTACTCTGTTGGCAATGGACTCTTGGAGGGCCATTTATCCCACTCGGATGTAGTATGAACTTCCTGACTAGTCAGATGGAATACCACACATGCCTTCTCTCCAAAGCAAGGCCAGAGGGAGTCTATTCCCCAAAGTGCTATTACAATCACCAACCCCCTGGGCTTCTCAGTGCTAAATAATAAGCCAAAAAATAAAGTGTCGTTCAGTGCAGTTACCACTTCGCAGCCCTGCTACCCTAAACCACTTCTCTGATCAGGGAAAAACCTTCTCGATGCCTCTTTGGCAGCTCAAGCAAAAATGCAAAAAAAAAAAAAAAAAAAGCAATGGAGAGCTGACAGGTAGGAGCTGAGAGTTGTACAGTCCCACGTTTCCATCTGTGGCAGTAATATAGCCTTCCCTTTCACTCTTTTTAGTGTTAAAAATTAGGAGAAGCTGCTGCCCAGGTTCTGTCCCTTTAAAACTGATGGGAGTCACAAATGACTTCTTTGGTCTGGGAGAACCAGCACAGCCCTCCTTTCCAGAGACGTGAAAGGCTTTTGCTCAATGAGCCCCTCTCTGCAGAGGATCCAGGGAACTAGGGCATGTCTAAGGAAATCCACCCCAACGTGTATCCCTCAGTCTGCCCAGACCAACCTTGCTGCCAGCTCCCTTGGCCACGGCAGCTACTCTGCAGCCCCAGGCCCCACTGTGTCTCCTGACTGCTCAGCAGGAAGGTTCCTCAGCCAGTTCTGAAGCAACAGAAGGGACCAGATTTCAAGCGCATTAAAAGTGGCCAGGTGATCAGTTTCAGGCTGAGGTGAATTTCCCTAATTCAAGTGGTAAGGAGGGAACATAGTAAGGATAATTTTTCTCTCCACCCTTCCTCCTACCCCAGCCACAATCTCACCTCATCAAGTGGGAGCACAGACAACCAAAGCTAGGAGGTAAAATCTTTAAGACTTTGGTCCTGTGGAGCCCTCTACAGCCCAAGTGCTGCCAGACTTCTTTGAATATCTAGTGTCTTCCCAAGTAATATACAATACAGTACATTTCATGGCATTCCATCACTTAAATAATGGTGCCAAGGAATAAAGAACCCAAAATTAGTGGACACTGTTATTAAACAAAAGCAAAGTATAAACACATGTTATACATATGTATTCCTGTACTCAGCCTGCTGAGTGTTTAAATAACACTTCCAAATATCTACATCTGGACTATGGCTAGCCTGGAGACTTTCAGGAATATTTTGCACCTTTTCTTGGAATACTTCTTAAAAAACGAACTGTAACCACCCATCTCCTTACTAAGCATTAGCCCCTCTCTTGCTTCTTCCTACTCAGGCAAAAGATATGGGGCATCTGCTAGCAAACTAATGTCTGAGAGCAAACTAGGCCACAGGGGATAAACTGAAAACTGGCTCTGGGTAGAGAAAAACCTAACCTCCCATGTGTAAATAGGAGTATGGACTACTAAGGCTTCAAAGAATGTTGGGAATGTGGGCTCCACAATGGAAGCACAGAGTTCTGATTACAGCTGAGCTAAAGACAGTCTGGAAAAGGGAACTGTGGATGACTTTTCTCGAAATTTTATACAGAAGAGATTTATGCTGATTTTTTTTTGGCTAAAGAAATAGCTTGGGTACAGGGGATTGCTGGATATGCCAACTCTTCACTATCTGGGAGTCATCTCTGCCTGGGAAGGTCTCAAGTTTCCCAGCAAGCATCAGTCCCCTTGGGAGCTCTCTGTAATGAATAAATGTCAAATTCTCCCCATAGCCAAAAGGTGAGGGGAAGGAAAAAAAAGAGTGAAAGAGTGAAAGAGAAAGGTCTCTGCTGTCAAGTAGAATCATCGAGTCCTCTGTTTGGCCTCTCAGAATGTGACTTGCATAGCCGGTCCATGATGCCCTGGAGCATAGGCTGGACAATGCCCAAGAGTGGTCTCTGAGAGGGGTCACCATCCCAACAGGCTTCCATCAGCTGCCAGCACTCCTCATCAAACACAGGAAGGCGTTCTGGACGGGCCCCTAGAGAAAAGAGCGTCGAAATAAGACCAGAGGCAGTGAGAAGGGACCGACACAATGAAAAGGCATGATTAGCTCTGAGGCCAATTACCCGGTTGGGGCTCAGGATGTTAAACGATGCAATAAGCTTTGGCTTCAATTGCAGTTATCTAGGTTAATAGTAACAGTGATGAAAATATAACTTAATAGTTAATAGTTACTATTACTATTAAGTTAATAGTAACAGTGATAAAAACTGGAATATACGGCATAGGAAGTTGAAGAATTAGACACTTTAAAGAAAAAAAGCCGTTCTGAGAATTCAGAACCATGCTGCCTAGAAGGAAAGGTTGGACTTAAATGTCTTTTCTGGATTCCACGATGGTTTAAACATGTATGAGGTCATGCTGTGGAGTGGCCAGAGCGGGGGATGGGAGGTGCTGCAGGAGCAGGGGGTTTCAGCGTGCTCCCTCCAGGGGAGTTGGTGAGGCAGGGCTTGTGGCTCTTACCTCTCCGCACATTGTTCCAGAGATGGTCTTTGCTGGCACACCTCTCAAAGCCTCAGGGAGCTTGACAGAGCCTGAGCAGATATACCAGAAGAGAATGCCAAAAGCGTAGACATCCACGGAATTATCATACTTCCCTGCAGCAAGAAAAGTTGACAAGCAGTGAGCAGGGAGGGAAATCAACAGCATCACACTCACCTGCATCAGTGGAGGCCTTTTCACACTTTTTTCAAAAGCCTTTGCCATCCATTATCTCTTATAACAACCCTGTTAGAAAGGACACATTTATAATGCCCATTTTATAGTATGAACAATTATGGCACTGAGAACCAAGACTAAAACTTGACAAAGAAGGAAAACAGGCCTTTAATTTTAATGGGACTGTCAAAAAGATTAATCCTGAAAGGTCATATTAGGGAAATAAAATTGGAAAATACAAGTGGGTAAATAGGTTGGAACCAGAACATAGATATTTAAAATCAGATAGTCTGGATTCGGTGGGGAGAAGGGGTCATTTATGCTTTAGAGCAGGAGGTAACATGAAGAAAATATTTTAGATTACTTTTACGACAGTAGGATGAACTGCAGTAGAAACGATCAAAGGAGTTTAAATATGAAGTAGCCAAGATCAAATAATAGAAGTGGGAATAGCAATTTTTTTAAAGTCAGGGAATGAAAAATGATGACTGTCTACTTCTTTCCGATGTGTGTGTAACTACAGTTAGTACACTATAGTTAGCGTGTCCAGCTAACTCCTGATCCTAATGCTGTCGCTCAGCCTTGGCCGACTCTTGCGACCCCATGGACTGTAACACGTCAGGCTCCATGCGATTCTCCAGGCAAGAATACTGGAGTAGGTTGCCATTTCCTTCTTCAGGGGATCTCCCCGACCCAGGGAGCAAACTCGACTCTTCTGCACTGGGAGGCGGATTCTTCACCACTGAGCCACCAGGGAAGCCCAAGCAGCTTCCTACTAGCCATCTATTTTACACATGGCGTGTATATATGTCAGTGAAACTCTTCGTTCCACCCTCTCCTTCCCCTGCTGTGTCCACAAGTCCATTCTCTTCATCTCATCTCTATTCCTGCCCTTCCAATAGGTTCATCAGTATCATTTTTCCAGATTCTGTAATATATGTGTTAATATATGATATTTTTCTAACTTTATCAGTACTTTATGATTAAATAATTGATTGACTATGGCAATTATGGCACTAACAGCCTAGAGAGACAGCCAAAAGATAGCTGGTGATTCCCATTTGTGACTGTCTTTCTCGCTCCTTTACCTCTCCCCTTTTCTCCCTACTTGTCTTGGGTATCTCCTGTTCTGGTTTCTCCCCTGCCTGTGCCAGAACTGCCAGTAGTACTTGTGGGTATTACCTAGTCTGAAGGGCAGCACTTGGTTAAAATACAGAGCTCTGCCCAAACCTACTCCCCACCCTCTGACTTACCTGTGAAAAGCTCAGGGGCCATATGGATTGGCGTCCCCACAATGCTGCCTGACATCATGGCCTCTGGCTTGCAGAATCCTAAGTCCGTGATCTTGGCACGGTTCTGCTTGTCCAACTGCCGACAAAACAGGATGACAGTAACCCTATGCCTGGTCCTGCACACAGTGCTCAACTGCATACCCAAGCTCAAAAGCAGGCATCTACCCCAGAGCAGCACTTCATCAGCTCTGCCTCCAGCCTCCCCGCCTCCAGATCCACTCCCATTCCTCCTTCTCCCTAGACCACAAGCAACCTGGTGCAAGGACTGTGTTTTTCATCTTTGTGTCCCCAGCATACAGCATAGTGCCTGGCACGCTTGGAACAATGAGTAAGGGAAGGACATAAAGAAAGTGTTTCAGTTCCTGATTATTCTCCTCTGAACCCAGGGCAGAAAGTTGGTAAGTAAGAAGGCTGAGCTCCTTTGGTCAGCTGAGGGCTTTTTTGACACCCTCAAGTTTCCTTTCCTAAGGAAATCTATGTCTCAGAGGAATAAAGAAGCAACGGTATGTATATATAATGGAATATAACTCAGCCATAAAAGAGAATGGAATGATGCCATTTGCAGCGACATGGATGGACCTAGAGATTACCAAAAGGAGAGAAGTCGCCAGACAGAGAAAGACAAGCATATCATGCCACTGCTGTGTGGAACCTAAAACACAATACAGGTGAACTCACTTACAAAACAGAAGCAGATTCACAGACGTGGAAAGCAAACTTGTGGCTACCAAAGGGGAACAGGGTGGCAGAGGGATAAATCAGGAGTTTGGGATTAGCAGATACAAACTATACATATAAAACAGATAATCAACAATGTTTGTAGCACAAGGAACTATACTCAGTATCTTGTAATGGCATAAAATTGGCAAGAATATGATAAAAGAATACAGATATGTAGAATGGAATCATTTTAATACCAGAAACACAATGTTATAAATCTTTATGTAACTGTAACTGTACTGTGCTCAGTTCAGTTCAGTCGCTCAGTCATGTCCGACTCTTTGCGACCCCATGAATCGCAGCACGCCAGGCCTCCCTGTCCATCACCAACTCCCGGAGTTCACTCAGTTTCAGCTTTAGCGTCATTCCTTCCAAAGAAATCCCAAGGCTGATCTTTAGGAGGGACTGGCTGGATCTCCTTGCAGTCCAAGGGACTCTCAAGAGTCTTCTCCAACACCACAGTTCAAAAGCATCAATTCTTCGGTGCTCAGCTTTCTTCACAGTCCAACTCTCACATACATACATGACCACAGGAAAAACCATAGCCTTGACTAGACGGACCTTTGTTGGCAAAGTAATGTCTCTGCTTTTCAATATGCTATCTAGGTTGGTCATAACTTTTCTTCTAAGGAGTAAGCATCTTTAATTTCATGGCTACAATCACCATCTGCAGTGATTTTGGAGCCCCAAAAAATAAAGTCTGACACTGTTTCCACGTTTCCCCATCTATTTGCCATGAAAGGAGATCCAACCAGTCCATTCTGAAGGAGATCGGCCCTGGGATAGCTTTGGAAGGAATGATGCTGAAGCTGAAGCTCCAGTACTTTGGCCACCTCATGCGAAGAGCTGACTCATTGGAAAAGACCCTGATGCTGGGAGGGATTGGGGGCAGGAGGAGAAGGGGACGACGAGGATGAGATGGCTGGATGGCGTCACTGACTTGATGGACGTGAGTCTGGGTGAACTCTGGGAGTTGGTGATGGACAGGGAGGCCTGGCGTGCTGCGATTCATGGGGTCGCAAAGTGTCGGACACGACTGAGCGACTGAACTGAACTGAACTGATGGGACCAGATGCCATGATCTTCGTTTTTTGAATGTTGAGCTTTAAGCCAACTTTTTCACTCTCCTCCTTCACTTTCATCAAGAGACTTTTTAGTTCCTCTTCACTTTCTGCCATAAGGGTGGTGTCATCTGCATATCTGAGGTTATTAAGATTTCTCCCAGCAATCTTGATTCCAGCTTGTGCTTCTTCCAGCCCAGCGTTTCTCATGATGTACTCTGCATATCAGTCCTGTCCAACTCTATATGACCCCATGGACTGCAGCCTGCCAGGCTCCTCTGTCCATGGAATTTCCCAGGCAAGAATACTGGAATGGGTTGCCATTTCCTCCTCCAGGGGATCTTCCCAAACCAGGGATCTTCCCAAACCAGGGATCAAATCCACTCCTCTTGTGTCTCCTGCATTGGCAAGTGGATTCTTTACCACTGAGCCACCAAGGAGAGCCTTGATAATGGCATTTTAATTATGTGGAAGAATGTCTTTTCCTTAAGAGATACAAGCTGAAATATCTGGGAGCGAAGTTTATTTTAAATTAATTTAGCTGCTCCCAGCCTTGGCTGTGGCACGTGGGAGCTTCATTCTTCATTGTGGCATGCAGGGTCTTTAGTTGCAATGTGAGAACTCTTAGTTGCAATTATGTGAATCTAGTTCCCTGACCAGGGATTGAACCTGGGCCTCCTGCATTGGGAGCACAGAGTCTTAGCCACAGATCACCAGGGAATTCTCTAGAAGCAGACCTTTATCTGCAACTTACTGTCATATAGTTTAGTAAAAAAATGCATATGCATATGCAGGTGAAGAGAGAGAGACAGAGACAAAGACAGCCACACTAGGAGAGAGAATATGAATCTGGATGAGCAGTATGCAGGCTTCATCATGCCACTTTTTTAGCTTCTCTGTAAGTTTAAATTTTCTCACCAGAGTTAGGAGAAAAAACCTTAAGCAATATAAGCTAGACCTATGATGCAATTCTTCCCTAAGGTGCAAGTCCAAGATACCATCCATCTCTTCTGCTGTGAATTGTTCTACTCTCACCCCAGTCTTTTCCTGTGAACAAATTTATATTTATGTGTGAAAGTATTAGTCACTCAGCCGTGTTCGACTCTTTGAGACGCTATGGAGTGTAGCTAGCTAGGCTCCTCTGTCCGTGGAATTCTCCAGGCAAGAATACTGGAGTGAATAGCCGTTCCCTGCTCTAGGGGGTCTTCCCGACCCAGGGCCTGTCTCCTAGACACGGGTCTCCTCCGTTGCAGGCAGATTCTTTAGTATCTGAGCCGCTAGGGAAGCCCTGGTGTATGTGTACCTCCTTCCAAAGGTCACTTACATGCAGAGACAGGGAGTTACCCTGGGGAAACAGCTCTTACTTACCAGCACATTTTTCAGTTTGACATCACGGTGGACAAGCCCCTGGCTGTGCAGGAAGCGGATTCCCTCCACAACATCTAGGGCTATCTGCAAACGGGTCTCCAGAGCCAGCCCAGCCTTGGGGAGACAAAAGGGTTTACGTGTCACCAAGAGGACGACTCCTCAGCCCCACTCACTTATACCAACCAAGAGTTCCTCTGCGAGGAGGTACTGAGAGACTGTGCACACTAGGGCATACAGAGAAGTGGATGAGAACAAGGGGAGGAAGGCAAGCAGGAGGGAAACAAAGGGAAAGCAAGGAAAGGCAAGCTGCAAGGGCCAAAGCAAGTCTCCTGGAGGCAGCACTGAGGCAGCTGGATGAGACCCACAGGTGACCAGGAGAGCCACAGCCAGACACCTGAAGGCAGGAGCTCATCTCCAACCTGAATAAACTCATAACTGCCCTAGAGACTCAGAGCGAGTATTTCTAGGGCTCTCAGGCAGATTTCCTTCTGTTGCTTTGTAGGCCTGGTTAGTCCAGGTTTGGTTTACGGATTCAAATGCCAAAGTCATTCATGTTACGTCTAGCAAGGTTCCAAGTCAGGGTCTTCTGAATTCTGGAGAATGTTATATCACTTATCCAGAAGCCCATATATGGTTCTCTAACCCACTTATGGAAAAGCACCTCAAGGTGCTGAGCCTAACTCCCCTGAAATGAAGAAGGGAAGCCACTTGGAGAGTCCTCTTCTTCATTTGGTTGATTTCTCATGGCTCCTGTAAGCACTTCTGAAGATTCTTCTGTCTTACTTCTGAAAGCTTCCATATAAACTGGGAAAAGAGGCACCTGTCAGAAGAAACCTACCAGACACTCTGGGGTTGGCTTTTCTAGCTCCAGTGTAGAGGACAAACAAAAGACACCTCCCTATTTCCCTGCTGGGGGCTGTTTTAGATGAGGGGAACTCAGCATTCAACTGAGAACATTTTACCTTCATTCAAAATCTTTTGCTTCTCACTGTCTACAAGGGAATTTGAATTTTATGGAACTCTTAACAGTTTTGGTCTTCTATAATTTGTTCCCAGCACTTCTTTACATATCGTTTTCCCTCTATTCCCCAAATGAACCACCTGCTCCAACACAGTCATAGTGTCCTTCACATGTCCTGGGCACTAGCCTATTTCTTCCCCTGGTATAACTTCTTCTTTCCAACATCTGCCCAAATTTTACCCACCAGGGTATTCTCAAACCCAAATGCCACCTGTTCATGAAATGATCACTAACTACAATTTTTTTTAAAGTCCTGGCCAAAATATATATATATTTTTTTTTGCAAATTATGTGTTTTTTGATCTCCTCTTATGCTGATTAATACAAGGCCTTGTACAAAGTAACCACTAATAAATATTTGTTGACAAAAAAAACTGGTTTAATTCACAGACAACAAAAAGAAAGACAGTAGTAGAGTTATAGAAAGCTTTTCTGCTCTTCTGTGTAGTCTAGATTTTTACTATTACCACAACAGGTAAAAATAGTGAATTGCAATATTCTAGATATAAAATGGGGCCAAAAAAAACTTCTGAGACATTTTTTAGGGTTTTGGAATTGAAGGTAATAAAGTTTGATTACTCCAAAAATGTCTTATGAGAACTAGAGGCTCTGAATCAGGAAGAAGGGAGGAAAGGCCAGAAAGGAGCCCGTGAACCTGGCTGCCAGCTGGTCCCCCCCGTTGGCCCCTCACCTTCAGGCCCGTGTAGAGGTCCCGGTGCAGCCGCTCCATGATGAGCAGCACGGCGATGCTGGAGCCACCGCCGTAGCTGTAGTCGATGACGGAGCCGTGCAGATCCACCAAGCGCTCATGCTTTGGCAGAGACCTGGTGAGGAGCGGAGAGGCCTGGCTAGAGCATCTAGGTGCTATCCTTGAGTAGCACGTCACCATGGGGGACCATGCTCAGTCCAGGCCCAGAGTAATGGCCCTCAGGACAGAGAGAAGGCAAAGAGAATGGCCTCTCTAACAAGGACAGAGAATTATGGAATCTGAAAGGGAACAGGCCTTGAGGACTAAGGAAGAAAGGCAAATATGAGGATGTGTCTAATAATCAGGATGGGAGGAAAGGGCATGGAAAGGAGTAAAGGCCTTGAAGAGAGCACATTTCTGGACCTGACACCGAAATACTGGTCTACAACCCTGCGAGACATGGAATGGGGAGACAAGGCACACTGTATCTCTTGGTACAAAATTTATACATGGTTTCTAGGTTCTTCTCTAGAAGAACTGCTCCCCACAAAGCTGACTGAGACCAGAACTTACCTCATGTAGTGGAACTCCAAAGCTAGGTCATTCCAGTGCTTCTCATCTGGAGGGACAACCGACTTGAGGGCACAAGGGAAGTGCCCTCCCCAGTTGTCACATAGGTACACCACGCCATACTGGCCCCGGCCCAGCTCCTGCCCCAGTTTAGGTTTACCTGTAAGGGACAGAGATAAGGCAGGAAGGATGTGAACTTGCTGGGCAACTGACTCAAGATTCTCAGACGCGGACCTGCTTAGAAGCACGAAGTCATAACTATGCCAGGGGAAGAAATGTGGATGTTTTTAAACCAGCAGTAACCTAACTGCTTTAATTTAAATAAACTGCAGTTGTGTTATTTGAACTATGTAAACAGCAGGACCAAGCAGACTTCATCAGAAACTAAAAAATAGTAGATGTATAGACAGCTTTGCAAGCTTCAGACAGTGGGATTCTCCGAGGTTGGGCGTGAGGACGTTAGGTATCCAGAAGAATCCTCCCATTTACTAGGAAAAAAGTAAGGACTCACGATGCAGTAAGACATCCTGTAACGAACGGCTTTCCAGCGAAAGGCGTGCCAGGCGGGGAGCATGATCTTTCCTAACCTTCAGCCATAGATCTTCAGTTTTCTCCAACCGGCCTGAGTGGCCAGCTTCCAGCTGGGAAAGAAAAAGAAGAAAGAAATATGGCTTATCAGGTCCCCAGCTTTGGCTTTCTCGCCTATTATAGGGATAACAACATCTACCTCATGAGGGTAACTGTGAGAATTAAGATGCATGTAACGCAACTCAGGGGTTGGCAGGTAGTGAGCACTCATTGAGTGATAATTCTTTCCTCCTGGATGTATAATCACATCTACCCACCTTCCCCTCCACAAACATGTACACATATGCACCTGCATACACCCACACCCCCCGCAAAGGCACAAGCAAATGTCACATAATTGCAAACTACTATGAAAGTTGGGGGCTTCCCTGGTGGCTTAGACAGTAAAGAATCTGCCTGTGGTGCAGGAGACCTGGGTTTGATCCCTAGGTTGGGAAGATTCTCTGAAGGAGGGCATGGTAACCTGTTGGGGGCCAGCGTGAGGAATCCCACCCGTGACAGAGTCACGAGGCACACTCAGATGGCAGAGCAATCTGAGTCATTGGATTTCTCCCTGGTTTTTCCTGAGCATGTGCCCCAATAATAAAAATTTGTTCTGTATTTGTCTGTTTCTCCACTGTTCTCTGCCAGTTCCTCGGAAAGAGTTAATTCAAAGCTTTAGCTTCCTGCATTTTTTGATAACACTCTAGCCTGTCTAAACAGGTTCCCCTGACCTTTTACAACTTGTGAATTGCTCACAACCCCCAGCTGTGAGGGGCAAAAGGACCTTGGAGTGTTTTAAGTTACAAACCTTTTCTAAGAGCCAAAGCGTTAATAGATTTCACTGTTGCCTCCATGACTGCTGTCAGACCTCCTTATCTGCACCTGGAAGTTTCTGCTATACAAATAATATTTGGGAATAGATATCTAGTAGCTTTTTTTGATGTTAGCAACACTAGGCTTTTGAGTTAATTGTTCTTTTATAAATCACTGTATTCTTCCTTGCTGTGTCCTTGCTATGTAAGAATGCAACTTTGTTTAGTGCCTCCCGAGAATGGCGCCAGACCTTGGAAGAAATAACACTTATCAGAAAAGAGCAGTAAATTGTCGAATTGGCCTTTTGGCTGGAAGATGATGTAAATTACCTAATTGTGTATACAATTAGGTATACAGAGACTAAGCCTGCTTTCGATAAGAGTCAGGGCTGCTGTCATTGCCCAAATTTGTGAAACTCATTGATCTTCATTGTATAAAGACGACATGTGAAAAATAAAGTTTGGAGCTGGTTTCCTTGGGAACAGTTCTCTCTGAGCAGTTTTTCAGGACCAGCTTATCCCAGACCAGCTTCACGGACCAGTTTCTTAAATGACTCGCTTTCCCAAATTTCTTCTTTAAAGATATCTGGCTCCCCCCATGTCTCTCTGTCTCTGTCCTCTTGTATTTTAATTCCAGGCTGAATTCCCATCTGGAGCGGGAGGCTCACCACGTCTACTTATTTGCCCTGGCTATAAGTTCCACGAGAAAAGAGGGCCCACGGTGGGGTCCCCTTTAGAGACTTAAGTGGACGCCGGTGGCCCACATAGATGGTGCAAACCTCTTGTCTTGAGGTTTTATTGGCTTTCCCCGTAAACCAAGTTATTCAGCCTTCTATTTTTCTACTAATTTCCTACTATCCTATCCTGTCCTGAGCTATCCTGTCCTGTCCTATCTCACCCGCTCTGTCCCTGCTTTGAATATCCCTGGATCCACCGGGGCTGGACCCCAGGGTAACCCACTCCAGTATTCTTGCCTGGAGAATCCCCACGGAGCCTGGCAAGCTGCAGTCCATGGGGCTGCAAAGAGTCGGACATGACTGAGTGGCTAAGCACACAAATGGAAGCTGGAATGCCATCCCTTTTTGTCCCTCATTCCTAAAATACTATATAAACTCCTATAAAATTCCTACCTCTTGATTTTCATTCCTCACTCAGTGAAGTGAAGAGAAATTAACTGCATTTTCTCCATTCTCTCTAGAGTTAGAAAAACATCCACACGAAACATTTATTGATGAAACACCCTGTAACTGAGTATTATCCTCTAACACAACAGAAGGAAAATACACTGACGATTTTTAAACAGTTACATAGAGGGCAGTAGATAAAGCACACCACAGCGGGTGAGGCTCCCCTCTGCTTGATCCGCTTGCATCGCCGTTCCTACAGACTCACCTGCCGCAAGGAAGCTGCAAAGGCCTCGTGAGAACTGTTGAGCCGAGTCCTGAACTGGCTGCAGATGCTTCTGGCCAGCTTGGAGGCACTGAGGCTCTCGATGGCCTCCTGGGCCACCTTCCTCTTCCACTCCAGTGTGATGGCAGGTGGGCTCACCCAAGTGATGCGCTGGATGATCTGTCAGGACAGGGGTGGTGAGGGCACTGAGCGGTGGAGACAGGAACCCCCAGAACCCCTTCCTCGCTGGGGGTGGTGAGGACACTGAGCGGTGGAGACAGGAACCCCCAGAACCCATTCCTCGCTGGGGGTGGTGAGGACACTGAGCAGTGGAGACAGGAACCCCCAGAACCCCTTCCTCACTGGGGGTGGTGAGGACACTGAGCGGTGGAGACAGGAACCCCCAGAACCCCTTCCTCGCTGGACTACCCATTCAGCAGGGCAGGATCTTAAGACAAGAGCTGTATGAGGTTTAGCACCCCTCTGCAATTTCACCTACCACAAAATCGGGGCTCAGTCCAAGGGAAAGCATCAAAGAACATTAGGCTTAGAATGCATGTTCACGAATCCTCAATACATTACATCAGTACTGGGGGTGCCTGATAAATCCCTTTCTAAAGTCAGCAAATAATTCAATATAAGAACCAGACTGAACACCAGAAAATACATCACACTCATGGTCTTTGGTAACAAAGCCTGGTTCTGAGAAAACACTTAGGGTGGGGAAAAGATACATGAAAAGGCTAGAGAAGTAGAGTTTTATGGCTCCATAAAATATCATTTAGATACATCACTTTTAAGAGTTAAAGCGGACACTGTTAATAATTATTTCAGAACAGGCATAAATCAGAATTTCCCCAGGCAGGAAAATCAGGACAAATGGCCACTTATACTGAGAGGTATCAGTTTGTCTAGGACAGACATCCTAGACATTAGTTCCTGTTGGAGCGACCAAGATTCATCTGAGCCAATTAGGGGTTGAAAAATCTTTCCCTAAAAAACTTCTACCTGTTTGATTTGCTCCCATAGCATCCTTGTAACTGAGGACCCTGAGTGAAATGTGACTTCAACATGATAGGCAGCATTTAAGATCTGAAAAAGAAGACACAATAAGAAAGTCAATATGCCCTGAGTAAAGTGGATAATTAAAAATGCAACAAATGATACTTATTTCAAGAACATGGTCCAGTTTCAAGGTTCCCAAAGCTACCCCTCAGTGTATGTGCAGAGTCAAGGCAGGGTGGTCATCTGTTTTGTGGCCAATGGGACCCCTCCACTTCATCTTCATCATCTTGCTCATTGGCTGAACTGCAACCTGACAGTTCACAAGCACCTCCCACAGACTGTGGTCATGAGACAGGAAAACAAAACTCAAGCTGGACTGGCACAAAGATCGAAAGGGGAATTCTTGGCTAACTTGACGCTGGGCTCGTGGGTGGATTCTGTTTCATGTGTTATCTGTGGCCAGCTCTTAACTACCCTCTGAGTACCTGTTTGAGATAATTACTGGTGATGTGAACTGAGACATCCTGAGACTTCTCCAGGCTCTGCAGACACCGTTCCAGGGTTCCAACGAAGCTCTCACGTAGGTAGTCCACGGAGCTGTCAGCTTGTTGGCCACTGCTTGATTAAGCCGGGAGATGATGAGCTCCTGGATCTGTCGGATGCAGCATTTGATCTCCCTGGTGCCCACTGGTTCTCCATTCTCAGGGACAATGACATCTATGGAGGCACAGCAAAAAGCTAGTTGGTTGCAAGGGGAATGGGCAGGTACATTGAATAAAGTTGGACCCAAGCAGCTAGCATGCTGATGGCTACAAAATACACATGGCTGACTACCTCAGACTCTCAGCATGAGGGGCCACGCAATCCTCAACCATCTGAGGCATCTAAGAGTCCTGAAGGAGCGCCTGTGTACAGAATGAACCTGCTGATCTGTCAGCTCTTATGTCACATTTACAGAAGGGGAGGAAGGCCATTCACTGAGTGCAGACTATCTGAAATGCACAGGAAGCATTTTACATATCTAATCTAATTTGACCCTAACAACAGCGTCAGAAGGGTATCACTGATTATATTTGATACGTCAGGAAAAAGCCTCAAAAAGAGAATAAACTGGGCACTGGGAGGGGATGGTAGAGTTAGGGAATAGTATACCTAGCATTTGAACGCAAGGCTCATGAATTCCAAAGCCTCTAATCTTTGTAATATTTCACACTTCCTAGCATATTAATGAGAAAAATCCAAGAGTCAAGAATTCAATTCTAATCAATTACTAGAGAAATAAAAAGTAAAATTGGAACACTGTCATTGCCTCAAGGATACACAATGTGTATCCTTGCATTGGAAGTGCAGAGTCTGAACCTCTGGACCGCCAGGGAAGTCCTCATGCTGAGGTTTTAAAGCTGGTTCCCAGGAAGATGGTAACATCAATAACAGGAATTAGATAAAGAAGCAGTAAGTGTAGAAATTATGAGTATGAGCCCAGGAATGAGACTGTCTAGATTCAAGTTCTGCCTCTACTACTTAGTATCTGTGTGACCTTGAGCAAATTACTGAAGCTATCTGAGTCTTAATTCCCTCGTCTACAAAATGGCAATAAGCAGAGCCCACCTATGGAGGCTGTTTACTATGTTAAGAACTACAGATGCAAGTTCGTGACATTGTACAGAAGGCAGTGATCAAGACCATGCCCAAGAAAAAGAAATGCAAAAAGGCAAAATGGTTGCCTGAGGAGGCCTTACAAATAGCTGAGAAAAGAAGAGAAGCAAAAGGCAAAGGAGAAAAGCAAAGATATACCCATCTGAATGCAGAGTTTCAAAAACAACAGGAGAGATAAGAAAGCCTTCTCAGTGATCAATGAAAAGAAATGAGGAAAACAACAGAATGGGAAAGACTAGAGATCTCTTCAAGAAAATCAGAGCTACCAAGGGAACCTTTCATACAAAGGTGGGCACTTATTGGACAGAAATGGTATGGACCTAACAGAAGCAGAAGATATTAAGAAGAGGTGGACAAGAATACACAGAAGAACTATTCAAAAAAGATCTTCATGACCCAGATAACCATAATGGTGTGATCACTCACCTAGAGCCAGACATCCTGGAATGTGAAGTGAAGTGGGCCTTAGGAAGCATCACTACGAACAAAGCTAGTGGAGCTGATGGAATTCCAGTTGAGCTCTTTCAAATCTTTAAAGATGATGCTGTGAAAGTGCTGCACTCAATGTCAGCAAATTTGGAAAACTCAGCAGTGGCCACAGGACTGGAAAAGGTCAGTTTTCATTCCAATCCCAAAGAAAGGCAATGCCAAAGAATGCTCAAACTATCACACAATTGTACTCATCTCACACGCTAACAAAGCAATGCTCAAAATTCTCTAAGCCTGGCTTCAACAGTACATGAACTGAGAACTTCCTGATGTTCAAGTTCGTTTTAGAAAAGGCAGAGGAACCATAGATCTAATTGCCAACATTCTTTGGATCCTGGAAAAAGCAAGAGAGTTCCAGAAAAACATCTATTTCTGCTTTATTGATTATGCCAAAGCCTTCTGACTGTGTGGATCACAACAAACTGTGGAAAATTTTTCAAGAGATGTCCGGCTCTAGGTGAGTGATCACACCATTATGGTTATCTGGGTCATGAAGATCTTTTTGAATAATTCTTCTGTGTATTCTTGTCCACCTCTTCTTAATATCTTCTGCTTCTGTTAGGTCCATACCATTTCTGTCCAAGGGAATACCAGACCACCTTACCATCTCCTGAGAAATCTGTATGCAGGTCAAGAAGCAACAGTTAGAACTGGACATGGAACAACAGACTGGTTTCAAATTGGGAAAGGGAGTATGTCAAGGCTGTGTATTGTCACCCTATTTATTTAACTTATATGCAGGGTACATAATGAGAAATACCAGGCTGGATGAAGCACAAGCTGAAATCAAGACTGCCGGGAGAAATATCAATAACCTTAGATATCCAGATGATATCACCTTTATGACAGAAAGTAAAGAGGAACTAAAGAGCCTCTTGATGAAAGTGAAAGAGGAGAGTGAAAAAGCTGGCTTAAAACTCAACATTCAAAAAACTAAGATCATGACATCCAGTCCCATCACTTCATGGCAAATAGATGGAGAAACAATGGAAACAGTGACAGACTTTATTTTCTTGGGCTCCAAAATCACTGCAGACGCTTGCTCCTTGGAAAAAAGCTGTGACCTATCTAGACAGCATATTAAAAAGCAGAGACATTACTTTGTTGGCAAAGGCCTAGACCGTCTAGTCAAAGCTATGTTTTTTTTTCAGTAGTCATGTATAGATGTGAGAGTTGGACTATAAAGAAAGCTTAGCATCAATTCTTGGATGCTTTTGAACTATGGTACTGGAGAAGATTCTTCAGAGTCCCTTGGACTGCAAGGAGATCCAACCAGTCAATCCTAAAGGAAATCAGTCCTGAATATTCATTGGAAGGACTGATGCTGATGCTGAAGCTGAAGGTCCAATACTTTGACCACTTGATGTGAAGAGCTGACTCACCGGAAATGACCCTGATGCTGGGAAAGACTGAAGGCAGGAGGAGGAGGGGATGACAGAGGATGAGATGGTTGAATGGCATAACTGATTCAATGGACATGAGTTTGAGAAAGCTCGAGGAGTTGGTGCTGGACAGGGAGGCTGGTGTGCTGTAGTCCATGTCCAAAAGAGTTGGACATGACTGAGCAACTGAACTGAACTGAGAGCTAATGTTCACACAGGAGTCACTATACAAAGTCAGTAGCATCCAGACCTCAGATACCAAAAGATGTGATTAAGCATTTGGCCCAGTTTTGTTAACAGTTATTCATGAAGGATAGGAATGCCAGAAAAGCTAAAACTGCTACTTTGGGAAATCCTTCTGAGTTAGGTCTCAGGAGCACCCTGAAAAGAAAATGAGACCATGACACACAAAAAAGAACCAACAAAGCAGCATGGGCCATGACAAAGGAGTCAGGATGAAAGCATGACTCAGTGACGTTCTTCAAGCAGCTCTTCTCCAATCTCAAAAAGGCAAGAGGATACAAACAAGAGCTGGAGACCAAAGAGCAGTATTGGGATGAATTTATCTAACAGGAAGGAATGATGGCAGACTTTTCCAAGAAGGCCTCTCAGAACAAGAGAGGCCAACTTCACTCAATGATTTCAGGTAGGCTGGTAGGCTGCTGCTAATGAGCCCCATCGGAGTAGGTTCCTTTGGGCTTCAGAATTGATGTACTCTATGCCAGCTGGAAAAGGTTTGAGGATGCCCCAGTTCCTGCACCCTACCAAGCTCTCTCTAGGACCTACCTTTGAACTCCATGTTGGCGGCATCATCCAGAAGTTCCTCCTTCATGGTGTTAAGAGTCTCAACGATCATGTCCTTCATTTCCTCTTGCTTCCGGTTGGCAATATTCATCAATGATTCGTACAGCTCGTTCTCCTTTTTCCGAGTGTATTCCAGACGTTTGGGTGTAATCTGCAGGTCCCGCTGCATGTCAAAAGCCTGGTTAATGAAGATGTCGAGGCAGCGGCAGTGCACCAGGTTCAGGGCCTTGGCTGCATCCACCAGGCGAGTCTGCAGCACCTGGTGAGAAAACGTGTTCAAGTGTCTCAGCTTCTCACTGTGCTCCACCAACATGCTATGAGCTTTGGTGTCCTGGCCGGGGGCCCCACAGTTACAGTGCTGCTGCTCAGATAGCCCAGGTCAGTCAGCTGGCGATGAAGTGGTGATCTTTCACTCTCCATTCTTTCAGTGGAGGAGTTGATTATCTCCGAGCCCAGCTTCGGCACTTTGAAAAAGAATATGGGAAAGGAGAAATACTTTCGGATTTCCTGAAGCTCTTGCTCATCCCTCTCAGAGAGTTCATCTTTGTGGAGTGCATAGGTTATCACAGGCAAGAAATCATTCACCAAGTCACCCAGAACATCCACTGTGGGCCGGAGGCCTTGGCACGGTGCTACCACAATGTCCACTTCCTGGAAGGGGAAGGGGGTCATATCAGCACTTCAGGGTCAGAACCAGTCCTCGCCTCCCAAGAGTCCCACACTGAGACCAAAATCCAGATCTATGATGGGGCAACTGGGCTTCAGTATATGCCCCAATCACTCGTCCCCCTCCTTCCTCAGTTACCAACACTCCCTAGTGCCACCTAGGCAGGCAGGCACTCATCAAGAGACAGTGAAAAAACAAGTAAGTAGAAAGGATGGCAGTCCTTTCAGCCATTTTAGATAAAAAAAGAACCTGGAGTCCCTGGAGTTGCTTTGGAAACTCCCGCTGATTCCCTCTGATGAAGAAAGAACTCTTAGACTGGGAATGGATCTGCCTGGAACATTCCTTCCCCTCTTTCTAACCTGACTCATCTTCAACTTTCTAACTCCCATGCATCCTTTAAATCTCAGTGTATACACTGTGTCATACCCTTCTGGAGTCTTTCCTAATAAGAAATCCCTATTAGGGGAGTACTCTCTACTTCTCTTTCTCTTAATAGTCAATACACTTATACACTTATAATTTCTTTATTTAAAAACAAGTTTTTGTTTTGTTTTTTTTTTTCCCCCTCAATTAGCCTATAAACTCTTCCGAGAGAGGGAACATGTCTATCTTTTTCACTCCTGTAATTTCAGTGCCTGGTATAGAGTAAGTCCTTAACACTGCTGAATCAATCAATCAAGCAGCAAACTAAAGGTTAGATCTATCAAACATTCCATCCTATCTTAAGAGTTGGCAAACATCCCAAGGTCTCAGCCATCTAGGTCTCAGGAATACCTTTACGCTCATGATCACTTGGTCTGGCAGAGACTACGGTCTGCCTACCCAATATCTAACTTCTGCATCATTGGGAAGGCAATGTCTTTTATGGAGGGGTAGCCAATAGTAGACAGGACAACAGACAGCTCTTCAAAGGGCTGAATCTGCTAGCGAGTGCACCCTCTGGCCCCGCCCTTCCCGCCTGGAGCACAGGTGTGAAGACAAAGCAGCAGTGGCTGTCCTACAGCCCTGCGCAATCCTGAGAGTGGAAGGCAGCCCCGAGGATGAGGAAGCGAAAAGAGACTGGGAGCTTGGATCTCTGATGACCTCAGAGCTGCCACACCAGCTCTCAACTGCCTAGCTTTGGACTTATGTAAGGGAAAAATATATTAACCTCTGTCTTGCTTAAGCAAATCCCTATTTTTCTGATTGTTACCAATGTTTGAACCCAATCATCACTGATACACCCAAACTCCTAAACAGGTCATTTCCCTAGCTAGTAGTTTCTGCTTATCATTCTACTTCTTCACTAAGGATCTCGACTCACTTAAGAGCATACATTTCCATCCATATGGGAAAATGGAGGGAAATAAATGTTGCTCCTCTAAACCTCTGAAATTGTCTACTTTGCCTGGCACTCCAGACCTATGCATTGATCTGGAGACTCATGCCTATATTACCACTGCAAGCACACCAACTCTGAAGTCTGCAGACTCAAAATCAATCCTTTGCAGAATTCTAAAATGTTTTAAAGAGTTTTCCTTTTTGATCTCCTTCTCTGGACAATGGAGACGGGCTGGGAAATGCCAGCTTATTGTTTCTTGTACTGTGTTTAAGTGTGTGTGTGTGTGCCTGTACTAAAGAACAGAGAGTGAGAGACAGCAAGCTCTTATTTCCACTAAAGTATAAAGGTCTCACCTTCTTCCTCAACAAAGAATTCATAAATTTTATTCTCAGGTAGGCCACAGAACTTTCATTGGCTGGCCACTTTGAACTCCCTAAAACTAAAAGTGCTTTTAGCATCTCATCATTTGTAATTTGAGCAAACACTGTATAAATCTACTTGCTTTCTAGCCAAGCCTAGGCCAAGAAGAAATCTGCTATTTACCTGTGCCTCAAACTGCATGGAATGTTTTCTGATTGGAAGACTAATCTGACACTCACTCTGCTATTCGAAACAAGCCCCCTTTCACTGCCCTGAGTCACAGTGCTGAAGTATGAATCGTTTCACAAGGCACGTTCAAAAAAGAGGGTACGTAAGGACATTTAAGGTCCAAAGTATAGCATGCAATCACTTAAATGCCAACATTCTAATTACATTTAGTAATTACAGACTAGAAGAGAATTTAAAGAAATGAAGTTATAACAAGATAATTATAGGTGACAGTGGCTTTAAAAAATTTTTTTAAATGGCTTCTGTCTTAAATATATCTTTTTAAAGGTATAAATCAATCAAACTTATTGGAGAAATATTAAGAGAAAAAAGTCTAAATATTTAAACCAAAGTAAGTATTGTTTAGAAAGTTTCAGGAAGAATTTTGCTGCTTATTTATTTGATGGATTTTCTTAAAATTTTAAAGTAAATGTCCAGGTTTTTCTCAAAGGACCATTTTATGTGTGCAACAGAACTTGGCAAGGTGCCAAGTCCACTTGTAGAACCAATATCCTTTGAAAAGGAGAGCTGACTTTATTTGCTCACAAATGCAAATTCGTTTTTGGGAAAAAAAAAAAAAAGAATTCAGTGGATAGAGAAAATGTGGTGTATATATGTACACACACACACACACCCTCCCCCCCCAGTACCTCCATGGTGGTTCAGATGGTAAAAAAATCTGTCTGCAATGCAGGAGGACCTGTGTTCAATCCATGGGACTGGAAGATCCCCTGGAGAAGGGAATGGTTACCCACTCCAGTATTCTTGCCTGGAGAATTATATGGACAGAGGAACCTGGTAGGCTACAGTTTATGGGGTCACAGAGTTGGATGACTGAGCAACTAACCTTTCACTATAACACACACACACACACACACACACACACACACAGTGGAACACTACTCAGCCATAAACAGAATGGAATGTGGCCATCTGCAGCAACACGGATGGACCTGGAGGGCACTGTGCCAAGTGAGACGGACACAGAAAGACACATGCTGCGTGATCTCATGCACATGTGGCATTCAAGAAATAAAACAAGCTAGTGATTATAACAAAAAAGAAACAGACACACAGGAGCAGACAAAACACTAGTGGTTACCAGTGCGGACAAGGAAGGAGAAATGGGAAAGACTGGGGTCGGGGATTATGAGGTACAAACTTCTGTGTATAAAATAAATAAGCTTCAGAGAATATAGCCCATATTTTATAATAACTATAAATGGAATACAACCTTTAAAAATTGTGAACCACTACGTTTTCTACCTGTTACTTATATAATACTATACGTCAGCTATACATCAAGCTTTAAAAATTCCCCTAAAATGAACTCTGATGGTAGATACTGCCTGGTGCATTGGCACCTAGAAAGAAGGTATCTACTCCTAAATATATCCTGTACAAACAAAAACAGATAGAAAACAAGTATAGTGCTCTCTCTTCTCCATTCCTCAGTTAATTAATTTGTATAGTTGGTCTCATTGTTCTGACTATCTTGACTGTTGAAAGACAGGCAAAAAGAGCTGCTGGCTGAGACCCTGGCAGCAGTACAAACTAGACTGGAATGTGATACGTGATTCTGCAATACTCACGGCAGAGGGATGACTCATGCCTGACGGTTATAACAAAAAGGGACACCGCACTGTCTCCTGGAGACAGGGAGTGAAAAAAAATTCACAGAGAAGATGAACCCTGTTTTTGGCCCATATATTATGGCCACCTGAGAGGGAAGACTGACCTCAGACTATTTCATGGAAGGCTGTACTCCTTCCTGGCATTTAGAACAGTGTTTGCACTTACTGAACATTCAATAAACAAATGTGCAATTACTGGGTGAATGAATGATGCCTTTACTATTTGCTCAAAGCCTGTTCAATCATCATATGTAAAACTGTCTATTTTTTAACCCATATCTCACACATTTATCTGGAACTGCTGTTTGCGTCTACTCCAAGAATGAAGCAGTGAGGAAGCATTTGCTCTGAAATCAGTCAAGGAAGAATAATCCTGGGAATCAGAAGAGTATGCCATAATTCCCATTTTAAGTCACAGAAAATTCCTAAAGAAGTATCTCTTTTATAATATAGCTGCACAAATCTGTGGAATCTACAGAAGCTGACATATTACCATCAGTTCTCTTGGCAAGATTAAGAGAATGTAACAAAAAAGCAAACTGCTACTCTGCAAACACCAGGATTTTCCTCTTTGGTTGTTTTTTTTAAATATAAAATGATATTATCATAAGTGCCAAGAAGAAATGGTTCGGTCACTGAAGCCTGATCACTTCCTAAGAATACTGGCTCTGCCTGGTAAGGACTCTTACTCTACGGCTCACAGCACATTACACTCTCAGCGACAGCTATGGATGGTCGTCTTAACCAACAGTTCAAACAGAAGACGATCACACACTCAGATAGGTCATGAATGTCTTTGTTTTGTCTATAGTTCTGCAACCTCATTCCATCACACAGAAAAGCAGCACAGAACTATATGGTCCTACCCCTCGCTTAACAACTGATACATCCCAGACTCCAGGCCCTGTCTCCATATCCCATCGACCATCACCATCAATTCTCCTCCCGTGCCCACTCTCACAGAACAATAGGAGGTTTTCCCCATTTTATACAGGGCTGATTCTTCCTCATTTGTGTACAGTTCTCTGAAATCACTATCACTCTTAAACGTCAATTATACAGTAAGGCAAATACATCCCTCCACGCTGTTGCAAAGAGTCAGACACCACTGGGCACACACAGTGTGCATGCCCCCTCTTGCTGTTACACTGTAGAAAATACCCTGACTCTTGAACACTCTCCAGTGGGAGCTGTGACTGAGCTGCTTTCTAGAATATAATAGGCCACAAGCAGCTGTGCCAACCCAGGGCTTCACCCACCGGTCAGCATAAAATGGATACTAGCTCATTTCCCTAGCCAGTAAAAGTATAGAGTGGTAACTCACAGACCAGAACAAGACTTGAGAAAAACCATAATCCCAACCAAAGCCCTCAACTAGCCACAGAAAGCATGAGGCCATCAGCTAAAAGCAGAGTGTGTTTACAATCCCAACACATCAAAGTAAAGGCTTTAGATCTGCATCTTAGCGCACAAGCATGAAGCCCTTAAGGATCAAAACTATCTGATTCCACACTGTGATGAACCACACACAAGTTGACAAGAAGGTACTGGGATAGCCTCCATGCATTCTACTGTGTGGATATGCAAACATCCAGGGACCCACAGAGACAAAATCAGGAATGTGAAGTCTCTCACCATTTATTAGACTCTCACCACTTACTAGGCTCACCAAGAAAGACAACAGAAGAATGGAGAAGAAAGAAAGAAACGTCTGAAGAAAGTTAAAAGTTACCTTTTAACTTATAACTTTAACTTCTGTATTTTATAACATCTCTCTCCTTTAATTTTATTATAAAAGCACTTCATAATAATTATGAAGAACTCTGCTTCTAAATGGAGCACAATAATAAGTCTTAAGTGAGAAGGAAATGGCAACCCACTCCAGTGTTCTTGCCTGGAGAATTCCAGGGACGGGGGAGCCTGGTGGGCTGCCGTCTTTGGGGTTGCACAGAGTCGGACATGACGGAAGCGACTTAGCAGCAGCAAGCAGGAACCAGAAGGATTTAAGTTTCACAGTGGAGGGAGTTCCAGTATGGATGGCTGTCAGGGAACAGCTGGGTGTCTGAGAGAGGAGGAGATCCTCCTCTCAGTTCACTCGAAGGGAGGCTTACTAAGGGCCAGACACTGGGCTAGATGTCCCATGCCAGCCCTGAAACACACGGAGCACTACTTCTGTCTTACAAATGGGGGATGCCCTAGCACCACAGTCACACAGTTAAGTAACCAAGCCAGGATGTAAATCCAGGCTCATCTGACTACAAAGACTGTGTATAAACAGTACTGGGGTCCACCACGTCAGGAATTGTCTGGCCTGGTGTTAGGGAAGTTCTGAGAGAAGAATAAAGGATGGACAAGACGATTTCAGGGAGTCCTAGCTTTCTGTGTTAAAAGTATATGTTGGCTGCAAGTAAAATCCCCTGCTCTGCTCAAAAAAGGAAGATTAAGATCATAATCTCAGCCAGGTTTTCTCCCAAAGAGCTAACCTTGGAAGGCCAAAAGTGAACAAGTGGTGGTGAATTGAGAAAACAGCCCTTTAAGCTAGTCTTTTTAAGAGGGATCAAGGCTACTAGAGTGAGCATAGGGATGTTAAAAAGAATCGTGCCTCTAAAGCATATACATCCTTAGCAGGTAAATTAACCTATAGTAAGTATTACCAGGTTTGCTAGCAAAGAGCAACGTGTTGGTTATATTTCACTATGTATGTTAGTGTGTATTAGGAGAAAGGCAGAGAGATGTTGAATTCAAAGAACATAGAATTACTGCCTAGAAGGAACTTATATTCAGCATTTGCCTGAACTTCCCATATCCTTTTTTAACACATTACTTTTAGTTCCCCTTTTTTTTTGCCCTATAAAATAATGGTTTCTTTATTTTAATATATATTCTTTATTTCTCTTATACATATTACTCCAACTTTGTTCTTTTTCCCTTGGAAATGGCCATCTTTGACCTAATTCCATATACTCTCTTTTCCAAAACTATATGCTTACCGTCAGATAAAAGACTATCACCCAAACTTCTTTCATATGTTTACCTTTCAATCAAGATACGTTCCAGAGAAGACATGGTACCTAACTTAAAAGTAGGCAACACTTAACAAATTTAGTTTCATAAGGCACCAAAACAAATGCCAAAAATTAAACAAAAATTGAAAGAAGATGGTTTTCTAGCAACAATGTTTAATAAATTTGGGGGTTTAAATTTTGCATAAACTTGTCATTTTTACTTTGATTTGGGGTTGTGAAAGTATTAACTGCTGAGAAATTAAAAAAAAAACAACAACAGTGTCTGTATGGATCAAGGGACAGAACAGAGAGCTCAGAAACAGACCCACACACCTATGGTCAACTAATCTCCAACAAAAGAAGCAAGATATACAAGGAGAAAGACTGTCTCTTCAGCACAGCAGTGTCCAGAAAGCTCATGAGTCAGTATCCCAAGGCAACAGAAATAAAAGCAAAAATGAACAAATGGGACCTAATCAAACCTATAAGCTTTTCCACAGCAAAATGAAAAGAATAATCAATATGAATAATCAATAATAAAAATGAAAAGACAATATACAGACTGAGAGAAAATATTTGCAAATGATGTGACTGACAAGGGTTTAATTTCCAAAATACACATATAGCTCACATAACTTAATAACCAAAAAAACAAACAACTCAATCAAAAAATGAGAAGATCTAAACACAAGTTTCTCCAAAGAAGACATACAGATGGCCAACAGACACATGAAAAGGTGCTCAGCATCACTAATTATTAGAGAAGCGCAAATCAAAACTAGAAGGAGATGACAGAGGAACAGATAAAGAAGATATAGTACACACGTACAATGGAATATCACTCAGCCATGAGAAAGAACAACATAATGCCATCTGCAGCAACATGGACGGACCCAGAGATTATCGTACTGAGTGAAGTAAGCCAGGCAGGGAAAGACAAATATCATATATATTGCTTATGTGTGGAATCTAAACAAAAATGGTACAAATGAACTTATTTACAGAACAGAAATGGAGTCACAGATGTAGAAAACAAATTTAGGATTACCAGAGATGAAAAGAGGGGGAGGGATAAACTGAGAGACTGTGATTGACATACACACACTACTATATGTAAGAGAGTGAGCTAATAGGGACCGACTGTTACAGCAGAGGGAACTCTACTCAGCACTCTGCAGGGACCTATATGGGAAAAGAATCTAAAAAAGAATGGTTATATGTATAACTGATTCACTTTGCTGTACTCCGAAACTAACACAACATGATACATCACCTATACGCCAATAAAATTTTTTTAAAAAACCGATCACAACAGCAGATAAAACTACAGTGAGGTACCATCGCACACCAGTCAGAAGGGCCATCATTAAAAACTCTACAAGTAACAAATGGTGAAGAGGGTGTGGAGAAACCTCCTACACTGTTGGTAAGAATGTAAATTAGTATAGCAACTATGGAGAACAGTATGGAAGTTCCTTAAAAAACCAAAAGTAGAGTTGCCCCATGATTCAGCAGTCCCACTGCTGGGCTTATGTCCAGAGAAAACTAGGATCTGAAAAGACACAGGCACCCAGGCACCCTGATGTTCACGGCAGCACTACTTACAATAGCCACGACACGGGAGGAACCCACACGTCCATCCACAGAAGAACGGACAGAGAAGATGTGGTACGCATACACGATGTACACTTCTGCTCAGCCACAAAAAAGACTGGAATGGTGCCATCTGCAGCAACATGGATGCAGCTGAGAGTATCACACCAAGTGAAATGCATGAGAAAAAGAAATGCCACATGACGTCACTTATATTCAGAATCTAAGATACGATACAGATAAACTTATTTATGAAACATAAACAGACTCACAGACAAAGAAAACAAACTTCTGGTCACCAAAGAGGAAAGTGGGTGAGGAAGAATAAACTAAGTAAGAGTTTGGGATTAGCAGATACAAACTACTATATATAAAACAGAGAAACAAGAGGCTTCTACTGTATAGCACCGAGAACTACACTCAGCATCCTGCAGAAAACCATAATGGAAAAGAGTTTGAAAAAGAACACACATACAGACATACACATACATACATACATACATATATACATATATAAGACTGAATCACTTTGCTGTACAACACTGTAAATCAACTAAAAAATTATATACCAAATAAAACAACTTTTAATTTTTAAAGATTAAAAAATAAAAATATCAATGTCACTATGAAATGACAAATAGATTCCATTGATGGCTACTGAGGGTTGTAAAGAGAAAATTTAACTATTTCAACTCATTAGAGTTCAAAGTAGCAAAGAAAAAAAATTTATTTAGCAAAGTCATTAGACTTTCTTGGAAACATCAGTGTACTTAAGTTCCCTGAAATACCCCTTCCCAGACATCACTAGGAGCCGGTCACCATGACGGCGTGACAGCCCCGCAGCCATGTGACACGTGTGTTTGTCCACAGGGCCAGAAAACACCTGGGAGGGGTAAACAGGCAACTGCTAAAGCAGAGTGCTGACGGCTGCGAAACAGCCATCGAAGATGAAATCCACCGTCAGGCTGCAGGAATCCCTTCTCAGGCTGAGGAAGTTAACCACCTTCATTTCTTTTCATTCCTTTTCTTATAGGTGTTCATAGGGAAAAACATATCTAGACTCACATACATCAGACTGAGGCAATTCTAAGGCAGACGACTGTGTGCCCCTGGACTTGTAAATGGAACAAAGAAGAAAAGGAGGTGAGGTCCAGAAAGGGGGTGACGGTTAGGATGGGAAAGTATGTACATGAAGACAAAACTAGTGAACATGGAGAACGGTGAAATGTACTGCCAGCTGGAAAATGACCATGTTTTAATACTAAATGAGGTTTCAGGAACTAATGGCTTGACAGTATTTCTCTATAACTGAATTATGAACTGAGAATCTCAGCAGACGAGCTAAAAAACTGGGAATACTGTAGTATTCCATGTGGGTACCATGTGGTATGGGGTCCATGTGAGTTGCCTTACTCTGGAACAAACTGAAAATGGCTAATTTATGAGGACTTTAAAGTAACGTATTAGAAGAATGACCATTGTGTAAGAGGGTAAGGGGAAATTCTGCTTTAGTAATCTGACAGTTAAAAATGAACATCACATTTCCCCTAATTCAATTTTGGTTTCCTTTAGCTAAATGTTTCCTTTCTTTACGACCCCTTTTAGGAACCAAACTGAAGGGCTGTTTAGAGCTAATTCTCTGGTTCTAAATATAACTGGGGCTAAAAAAAAAAGATCTTTCTCACTGTCAAGAAAAATCTTCAAGGTAGCTTAGGAAATGCTCCCAGCAGTAAGCCAATGGAGAGAGGAGTCTGACGACAGAGGCAGAGAGAGCCTGAGCGCCACAGAGGCTGAGGCCCCTCTGAGGCTCACCATCAAAGGAGTCTAAAGTTAGAAATGCGGGGGTCCGTGGCTGTTTTCACATCAAAATCACTGCCGCATAAAGCAGATCCAAAGAAACATTACTATAGAAGCCTCACAAACCACATGAAACAGAACATGGGAGGCTAGAAAATTCTTCCAGAAAAGAGAAGGATGTTTCTCATGAAAGAGAATCTATACGTATTTCAACCGTGCAGAGAGAAAACTGATTAGGTATCTTAACTTCCCTCCCAGCCAAGCAGCCTTCTTAATTGTTAACTCAGTTTGAGTGCTTACTATATATACATGGGAGTTTCCCTGGTGGCTCAGTGGTAAAGAATCTGCCTGCCAATGCAGAAGATGGAGATTTAATCTCTGGGTCGGGAAGATCCCCTGGAGAAGGAAATGGGAACTCACTCCAGTATTCTTGCCTGGGAAATTCCACAGACAGAGGAGCCTCGCGGGCTATAGTCCACGGGATCCCAGAGTCAGACACAACTGAACGACTAAACAACGATGTATTCCTTGAGCATCGCTGGGAACTCTCACCAGTAAGACATGTGCTCACGGCTTCCCTGGTGGCTCAGATGGTAAAAGATCTGCCTGCAGTGCAGGAGACCAGGGTTCGATCCCTGGGTCAGGAAGATCCCCTGGAGAAGGAAATGGCAGCCCACTCCAGTATTCTTGCCTCAAGAATCTCATGGGCAGAGGAGCCTTGCAGGCTATAATCTATGGGGTCGCAAAGAGTCAGACATGACTGAGGGACTAACACACGCGCGCGCACGCACACACTACTTGGGAAATAGCTCACTTTCTTTTCTGTGACTTTATCAGCTCAGCTCATGAGACAAAAGTAAATGAGCATTAAAAATCAAAACCAACAAAATGAAGGGACACAGAGAAATCAATCAAATAACGCAACTGTCCTACAGACGGCTTTGTGCACATTCCAAGACTGTTTTTAAAATGCAAGAACAGGAAAAATCACCACCAACCAAGAGCAGTCATTTCAGCTACTTAACAGTGTTTTTAAGCTGCAGGTCAGAATACATTGTCAGATCATCAATTTAGTGGGCTGCTAGCATTTTTCCAAAAAATGAAGTCAAATAGAATAGAGAAGAAAATACCAGTGTGTTTTGCAAGAAGTAAAAGTACTGTTTCATGAAACTTTATTCCAAATGCACACACATATATATGTAATGGGTCCTAATAATAAAATGCTATTTCTGAGCATGAATTAAAATCTAAAAAAGTTTGAAAACCACTGAGCTCTTGGAAACTGAAGTAACTAGACCAGAACAGAATACTATAGAGAGACTGTGCTTGGATCATACACTTACAAAGCTTATGAGTCAACCGAGCAGGCTCAGTCAATAAACAAGGATCAGTCAGAGTCATCCGAGAACTCTTGCATTGTCCTGAAGCTAAGAAGTGCACACTCTCAGTCTGAACAGAGAGGAAAGCCACCAGTGAAACAGCTGAGAGAAAATGCTGGCTTGTATACTAAATCCCTCTAGCATTTATTGAGATAAAAGATAACTGGACTCTGGAAAGAAACAAGATGAGAGTTTCTACTTCCAGAGAATCATAAGCCAAAGCCACAATCAAAGCCCTCACTCACCGAGAGACCAAGCCTTCTAGAACAGGAGTAGGTGAAGCGAAGAAGAAACTGCTCTCCAAGTCCTGCCAAACGAGCCCGTCCTTCCCGGCACAGCTGATCAAGGTGACGAGCTCTCTGCTCTGAGTACGTCTGCTTCTTTTATTCCTGACAGCTCCTGATCCCTGACATAGGCACCTTCTCTGCCCAACCCCATTCTCCTGACACACTCACATGTGTGCCTGTCACCTTTTGGTCTAATAACATAGTCTAGTCCTAACTATACAGTAGCAAAGGAAGCCTTGCACAAGAGACAGGGCCTTCCTAGGTAGAGATATAATACCATACAGATAATATTATCTTTTAGGAAATGCCACAAGACCTGTGTCCTCTTCGGGAGTTTACTTCAGGAGAGAACAGACGTATTCTTCAGGTGACAGGATCTCCATACTGCTTTATTCGAACCAGATCTGTCCTCGTGTTCTGAAGTCCCTTAGAAAGTAGGAGACGTGACCTGTCTCACCTAGTAAATGATGGCAGATCTAAGGAAAAACTCAGAAGTTCTTCACTTGTTCTCAACTCTGTAAGAACATCAATCATATGATTGTTCCTTTTAGAAAGGGATGGCTAGAGACAATTCTAGCCATGCCTTCCTGTAAGAAATGAAAAAGGATCGCTAACCCTGACCCTTGTTCTGTAAAGGCAGGCTGAGATAGAAGCATCACATTCTTCAGTTTTAGAAAGGGATTAGACAAACTGCCCAGGGCTTTGCAGCACAGCAGTAGAGTCAGGGATGGACACTGCTACAGCCTTGTTCGCTTTTCAGCTTCCTAGATCACGTTCCTTTGACTCTATCTGCTGATGCTCAGAGCCCACAGTACATACTGCCAGCTACTTTCTGGGAAAGCTCAGGTACAATGAAAGCTGGTGCCTACGAGCGTACCCGTGTAAGGACGAGACCGGTACCTGTAAGAGAGCATGGCGCATCGTCACCTCCAGTTCAGCTAGCACGCGGGCAGCGTCCTCACTGTCCTCCCGGGCCTCCAGGTCCTCCTCAGGGATGGTCTCCCAGTTGCCCTGGTGAGCAGCCAGCGTGGGCACTAGTTCATACTGGTCAGGGAGCGCCAGGCTGACCCGAGTCTGAGTCCCATAGGTGAAGCGGAGGCGCCGAAGCTTACAGTTCTCACTGCCCAGCTTGTTGGTGGGAAGCACCTGTACTCCCAAGAGCAGGTTCAACAGCTGGCACTTGACATTACAGTCCTGGCCGAGGATCAAGATGCAGGGCAGGCAGTCCACCATCTGCTGGAGGCGCTTCTCTTCCTTGGGTGGGAAGGAAATGCAGCTCAGCGGGCCTGGGCGGGGACGGGGGTGGAAGGAGAAAGGAGTACAGAGAGAAGAGTGAGGAAGGGCAGACAGAGACTAACACAGAGATCCCATTGATGTCAGCCTCCTAGAAAAGAAACTTCTAGGGAGCTCTTGGTGGAAGGAGATACCAGAAAAACATCCCAGTCAGGAAGTTTCTCAAATATCACACAGGAGTCCCCTCTCTGGCTTGCCCCCAGAGCAGTTCTTTCTTTCCAGGAAGGTGGCAGTGGCCTAATCTCTCCTTCCTGACCCGGTTTCAATCAATGGAGGGACAGCCTAAGGAGTTTATAAGGACTCAATCAAAGGACATTAAACTGACAAAACCAGAGAAGACTATGCTGCTGGGACGTGAGTCCGAGGAGTGAATCCGTGCATTAATGCTCAGACGCGTACGACTCTGCAACATCATGGACTGTAGCTTGTCAGGCTCCTCAGCCATGGAATTTTCCAGGCAAGAATACCAGAATGGGTCGCCATTTCCTCCTCCAGGGGATCTTTCCAATCCAGGGATAGAACCCACATCTCCTGTGTCTCTTGCATTGACAGGGTGACTCTTTACCACCGCTCTACCTCGGAAGCCCGCAAGGACTGAACACAAATCAAAATAAAAACCTTCCTTGTGACACAAAACCTAATACTTGAACACAGAAAGGTTCTTTAAAATGACTCTATCACATGCAGTTTTAGTTTATTTTCCTTATCTATAACATATTTTATTGTAACTAAATGTGTGTGGTCTTTTAACACACATACAGTGAAATAAAATGTTACTCGAGTGTGCATAAGCATAGAATCTTTTCCGGTTCATTTCTCTGATAGCTGGTAACAGCATCTCAGCTGCCAAGTCATTTGTTTTCTTAAAACACTGAATGCTTAATTAAGATCAACATCTCTAATCAAATCATATTCTTTCAGTTTATGGAAGACAAGACCCCGAGTAAGACAAAGGGGAAAGGACTACCTGTTAGGATAAATCCAAGCAAATCAAGGAAGATTTGGCCTATCTCAGAAATATCCTTTCAGGATACACTCATCTATACTGCAAGCTTCCACAAAACAGATCAAATAATACTCAAGAGAAAACAAAAGGCTTCCAAAGTATGAGAACTTCTATTTGGGAAAGGAACCAGAAATTTGTTGACTGGAACTCTCCGATTCCGAACTCAATCACTCCCCAACTTGGTCAGTGACAGTGCCTGCCCAAGTCTAAGATTCGGGCAACTTTGTGTTTGCTCAGAAGGGCACAGACACACAGTGCTTAGGCTGTTAGAAAGCCGATCTGTATTTGAAGTCAAATACATACATCTTCATTAAAATTTAGGGTGGCACCAACTGAAACAGTATTTGCTTTAGTCATTTAGCCATGAGCTGCATTAAACCGTTCATAAGCTACTGATTTTGCTTATGTAATTGAAGCGAGAGAGGCCAGATTCATTTAAAAGGTTGTCCTACTTCTGCCTCTACCTGCACTGCGTCCCTTCAGTCATGTCCAACTCTGTACAACCCTCTGGACTGCAGCCCGCCAGGCTCCTCTGTCCACGGGATTCTCCAGGCAAGAACACTGGAGGGGGCTGCCATGCCCTCATCCAGGGGATCTTCCCAACCCAGGGATCGAACCCAGGCCTCCCACATTGCAGGAAGATTCTTTACCATCTGAGTCACCAGGGAAGCCCAAGAATACTGGAGTGGGTAGCCTGTTCCTTCTCCAGGGGATCTTCCCAACACAGGGATCAAAACCAGGTTTCCCGCATTGCAAGTGGTCTCTTTATTGACTGAGCCACCAGGGACGGCCCTCATCTCTACCTATCCTGCTACAAACTCACTATTTTAAATCTTCTCTCCAACAAATGGCAGCAAAAGGTTTAAAGAAGCTGGCTTTCACTCAGACCCCTTTACACATTTCATTAAGCTCTTCCTTTCATGTCTGCCTGTTAAGTACATCACCTGGTCAGCAGAAGCACACCAGCAATACCAGACAGTGAAACACGGAAATCTATTCTCCTGGGAGAGAGATGAGAAAGCAAAATGTTAACTGAGGGCCTAACTCTATGCAAGGCATTTATTAAGCACGAGGGGAAAACACCAGACAATTGGTCTAATTTCTGACTTACAAACTAATGCAAGGGGACACAGCCCCTTGCATGTGTGACCACTCAGCAAGTAGGGAGTCCTGAGTCCCTCCACACGTCACTGACAACTAAACAGCATTTACTACAGTTGTCAGGGAGGAAAAACAATTTTCCTCTATCCTTTCAGTTTCCTCTGGCTGGGGCTAAGAATTAAATTGACATGAGAGAGAGTAATAGTAGAAAATGAAATTTAATTACATACACATGAGGAATCTGAACATGAGAGATTTGAAAGACAGGTTAAATGAGATACATACATTATCCTGGAACAAAAAGAGGAGGCAAGGGGCTGGGTCTTCAAAAGGAAACAAGGCAATTCATAGAAGAGTAAATGTTTGGTAAAAATGTTTGCTGGGCCATCCAGAAACAACTGGACATAGAGAAGATTTTGACCCTCAACTATTACACCGAGTTCATACTACACTGTAGCTAGCTCTGGTGACAGGCCCTCTATATAAATTCATTTAGGCAGTTAAGGTGAGGAAGACAAAAACTCTTGCTGAGCTTTTTGTTTCTTTAAAACAACCAAGCCTAAACTAATTCTCATACCAAAGAGACACATTTTGGGATGGCAAATCTTGCTCACCTCTTCAGACTATTCTAGTCGTATGTTTATAATTACCAAAGGCAGGAAGAACCATATTTCTCTCTGTATCCTCAACACCCAACACGATGACTAAAAAATAGTGAGCGTTTTGTTGTTTGCTTGTTCATTGAGAACTGTCTACATAAAGCCGTAAGTGGCTCTACTAAGTACTCAGAAAAATCCAGTAATATGATGAACAGTCCAGTACCATGAATAGCTTAGGAGCAACTGTCATTCCTAAAAACGCCCTTCATCTCAACATGGAGTGGAGAAGGAAATGGCAGCCCACTCCAGTGTTCTTGCCTGGAGAATCCCAGGGACGGGGGAGCCTGGTGGGCTGCCGTCTATGGGGTCGCACAGAGTCGGACACGACTGGAGTGACTTAGCATCAGCAGCTCAACATGGAGAGCAGAGGTGGATGGCAAACAGGACTTCCCCATTCAGCTGCAGGATTTACCCACCAGGCTCTGCCTGAGCATGAGGGCTCCTGCTGGATCTGCTCTCACCTGTACTTCCTATCTTCCTCTCCTTCCCAGTCCTCCTCAGAGCTCAGGCAGCTGTCCAAGTAAGCTCATACCAACACCCTTCATAGGGTCCATAACAAAAGCCAGTCCATAATAACAGCAGTGAGTCTCAATGAGTTGTGACTACTGCTGCTGCCAGGAGAGTGGGGAACAGAACGAAAAATAACCAACCATTTTTCAGGACCAAAGGGAGAGATCTCAACACCTCTGAGACTATAGGAAAACCAGTAAACCATGTGGCACTGGCCAAAACCACAGCAGACACACCCATTATTCATCTGACGCAAAGTATCACACCCCCATCTCTGCAGTGACAGAAACAGTCACTACAAATAAACTTGCTGGAGTCAAACAGCCATAGGCCAGTGCAATGGGAGAGGGGGCTAACAGTGAGTCCAGTTCGAATTTTCGTTTCCAGGTGCTTTGCTAGGGTTGTGTGTGCAACTTACTAGACAGAGAAAAGGTCTTCAATATGGATATCTCCATCTGGTTTTCAATATGTCATTATCCAAGCTCTTTGCTTCTCCCACTAATCTTTAGTTTTTTTCATTGCTCTTCAATGTGTCTACAAGATTTGAACGAGAGCATGGAGAAAAATGAAGCTGAAACTAGAGGGTTCCACTCCTCGCTCCCCTTGGCAAATGGTTTGGTGAGGGTGGAGCACAGCAGGGGGTGGGCAGAGCACTGGCCAGGGCGGCACTCTGACCCAGGACCTCACCGCTGACTGGCCCTGTGACTCTAGCAATCCACTTGTTTCTCTCAGCCTCAGATTTCTCATCCGTGAGCTAGGGAGCTGGATTAGATCATCTTTAACATCCTTTCCAGTTCTAAAATTCCAGGATTCCATCAGGTTTTAACTGTTGAAAGAAAAATGACTGAGGGAGCTAGGCAGTTGTGTGGCTGTTTTTCAACTAGACATGAATTAATTAGGAGAGCGCCCCTGGACTGCTACAGCTGCAGATCAAACGGTGACGGAGCAAGCCGGGGGCTCTGAGGGCCTCCTGGGCAGTCTCAGCAGTTCTCTAAAGAAGAGATGAAAAATGGGAGAATGACAGGAGGAAGGAGGAAGAAAACCTGCTTCAGAGCTAAAGCAGCTGCTTCACTGACAGTTAAGGACTTGCGAGTTAATCAGGTTTCCTACTGTAATTAATATAACGGCATCTGCATATGGGACTGCCAGAAGGTAACAGCACGGCCTCTCAGCTGGAGCACATTAACCCTGCCAGCTCTGACTGCAGGGAAATTCAAAGCAAATTGTCTTAAAAGCCAAAACATCTTTTTTCCCTTTATGATTCTTAAATACAGATTATCTTGGTTTGGGTTGCTTCTAAACAAATGTTTCAAATACAAGAAGGAGCAGCTAAGCAGCAACGCACTTTGTTTATCTGTTTCAGATAATGAAGGGGAACAAAATACATCATCCCAAAATATGCCTCTTTGACATACTATTTTGAGGTTATTTTTAAGAGCCAGCAGACACATGTGAAGCTCCAAAAAGTGAGTAGTTACTTTTTCTAAGAGACATTTACACTTAAAAGGGAAATCTCCCATTTGTACGGGTATATCCTCCAATTTCAGGAATAGGAGGAAGACTCGAAATGTCTAGAAACTCTTATCAATGCAAAAGGCAACCGCTTTAAACTGCCTAACAACCTTACCCTTGTTTAGTGTGCTTTTCCTGATAACCACCCATAACTGACTCCCCCCACCTCACCCCACCCCAGTGTGTTTCATCTTTAGCTAGAGACAGTATTTAAGGTATTGGCTTGCGCCATTTCGGAGTTACTTCGTTTTTCCTGGGTAGCTCCCATGTGTACACATCTGTCGTTTTTCCCTCATTAGTCTGTCTTTTTATAAAACACAAAAATCTAGAAGGGTAGAGGGAAAATTATTTTTCCTTCCCCACAATAATATTTACTGAGCCCTTTCTAAGTACATCATTTTTTTGCCTCAGCCCATTTAATGCTCACAATCCTACCAGACACAAACTATTACTATCCTCATTTACAGAAGAGGAAGTAGTAACTTAAAAGGCAAAACAGAATAAAAAAGCAGCCATGTTTCTCTATTTTTTAGGGCGGAGCAGGAGCTGTTTTTGGGTCTCAAAGGGCCAGATGAATACCTCACGGTAAACAATGTCTGTGAAGGGTGGCAGAATATACCATCCCCCGAAAGGCCTCTTTGGCATAAGGATGATATTGAACTAAAGGCACTGAACAAACAGCAGGTATGAGAAGGGCACTCTGACCTCCCTTTTATCTTCCTGAAAGCAAAAAATAAAACCCTCACTGGGAAGATGTCCTTCCTATAACAGAGGAAAGCAACATTCTTGTTACCGGAGTCGAGGTCAAGAAAAACCTGCACAAATAGGCCTTGTTAGACTAACCAGCATCTTTCCAGTCATTCCCACCATTAGCCCCTGAGAGCCCTCTCTGGTCACCTCTTTGTCCAGTTCAGTATACAAAAGCACAACTGTGTTTCTTTGGGTCTTCATTCTTTTCTGGGGACTCCCACGTACAGATAAGATTTAACAGCGCACTTACGCTCTTCTCCCCAGGTGGAGATAAGAGGGTAGAGGAGAAATTCTTCCTCCCCTACACCCCTCCCCTGCTGCTGCTGCTAAGTCGCTCCAGTCGTGTCCGACTGTGTGTGACCCCAGAGACGGCAGCCCACCAGGCTCCCCCGTCCCTGGGATTCTCCAGGCAAGAACACTGGAGTGGGTTGCCATTTCCTTCTCCAATGCATGAAAGGGAAAAGGGAAAGTGAAGTCGCTCAGTCATGTCCGACTCTTAGCGACCCCATGGACTGCAGCCTACCAGGCTCTTCCATCCATGGAATTTTCCAGGCAAGAGTACTGGACTGGGGTGCCATTGCCCCCTCCAACACCCCTCCCCTACACCACACTTTCTCCCAATGTGGGGCCAAACACAACTTAGTAGTTGCAGGACCCCAATTAAAGACAGATTAGAGATTCCTTATGAAAACTGCCCAAGATCATGAAGAATAAAGCCTGGAGGAAAAAGACAGTATTACCACTCGTGGTGAACGCTTTTTTAAAATGTTGTTAGAGCTCTTAGAGCCCCTTTTCTTAAAAAAAAAAAAAAAAAAAAAAGTAGGTACTTTTCAGAGAAACTTATTATTCCTCTCATCAGTCACTCTGCATTACGCTTTGGGTTGAAGTTAAGGTAGAGGGCAGGAAGTAATGCTAGGAACAATTGATGTATCTAGTGATCCATTAGCGGAGATACTTTGTTTAAATTGTTTTCTGAGTACAGCAAATCCCCTACATACAAACCTTCAAGTTGCAAACTGTCAAAGATAACATGTATTGGCAGGTCCAGTCACCTATGTTAGCTCTATCTGAGGACGCACTGTCAGTTTTTGAGGCATGGGAACCAAACCTATCGGTACAGGAAGACTGCAGCAGCCCTTCAGAATGCAAACCACTGCTACTGTGTCATCTGTGACGAGAAAAAAAGGAGAGCTACTAACCAGATGTCACTGGGTCGTTTTTTCAAGAGGGTAGATAGAATAGAATCCAGCAAGAAACCAAAACCTGTGCCACAATCGTCAGGCATGGGCGAAACTGCAGTTTGTTCTGTCTCCTGTCGCTGACAATCCTTCAGCTCTGTCATCTCCCCCCTCCTCTCCCTCCTCCAGTCAGCAACTCTCTTCGCCTGCTCACTTGATGCCAGCCCCTGTACGCCAGCTGCTGTACCATACTTTTCAATATACTGTACTGTAACATTAAAAATGACTTTTCTACTTGTAATTAATGTAGATCCATTCTTACTAAATGATTAGCCTCCGTCTTGTAAATGACAAAAATCATAACCGTCATTAAGTCACATGTTTCTGAGAGCCTGTAATCTGCATTTAATCAACACAATGAACTGTAAAAAGATTTTATTTCGACTATATGTGAAATGAATATATATTAATAAAACAGAATGGTTTTTAATTGTCAAAAATGACTTATTTTCTGTGTTGTTTTTTATGTATTGTGTGAAAAGTATTATATAGATGTATTAAAGTACTGCATAGCCAGTTGTGTTAGTTAGGTACCTAGGCTAACTTTGTTGGACTTACAAATAAACTGGACTTACGAACGCACTCTCAGAACAGCATCTGTAGGGAGGGGACTTACTGTAGTGGGTTTAGAACAACACACTCTCCTTCGTGCCTGTTTTCTACCCCAATCAATGATATGAGTGAAGGCCAGAGTAAGGCACAGTCCACGGCCAAAGAGGGGAGGCACCATATGGAGTGAATGGAGTGGGACTATATCTTTGCTTCCTATGCTTGGAACTCCTAAGGTTGCCAGGGCTTCAGCGTCAATTCAGGTCTCAGCAGTTACTATTGCACTACTTGTTTCTGATATCCAAGGACTGCCCTCCTTTGGTAAAATGTTCTTACGTCACCTTTAATACTGAGCTTGAAGTCCTCTCTGTAAGTGACTGAAATACAAAAGATTTTTACTGAAGTAATCAGTGACACAAACTTGCATTTCCACAAATAAGTAGTAACGCTTTATTTCTTATTAACTACATGTGCCAAGAGTAAAGGACAAATCCTAAGTTGAGAAATGAATCAGTCCTTCTACTGCAGTCAATTCTACTACAAGCTTCAAAGTACTGAGCTAGAAAAAACCCCAGGAGTTGAGAAATAGTTCTGCCAAGAAACATTTATCATTTCCAAACACGCTCTCTGACCTTCAGCTAAATTTAAAAGATTCTGAATTACAGAGGAGGTATTCCCATTTAAGGAAAACATATGCTTAGGTAGTCTGGGCTTCAGAATTGTCAGGATCAAGTAATACACAGCATTTTGCTTGAAAGGAATGGTTTCTGTGGATGGGTGACAGAAACGTGCTCAAGCAGCCAAAGCTCTTGGCAGCTGAGAGTCAAGCAGGCAGAAATGCCGTCTAGTCATCCTACCTGGTGGCCATGCGGAGATCTGAACAGTGTTGGAAAAGCAAACCCGACCACACCCGGAAAGAGGGGCATAACACCCCCACTGCCTGGCCGAAGACGTGGATCTCCTGGGAGCTACTCGGAGCCCAGAGAGCGCACTCAGCAGCCTACTGACAAGCTCCTCAGGGGAAACTACTCCTGAGGCTGGCCACGCTGCAGAGGGAGCAGAAAGGCAGCTGCAGCTGGGATTCATGGGACGCAGAGGCAGACGCAGCTCCTCAGGGAGCCAATCCCAGGCTTCACTGAGGGAAGGCAGCATCTCTCAGCTACAAACCATTAAGAATGATCCAATGGTGGGAATGTGTTACAGAGACACAGGAACCAGCCCAAAGCAGGGCTTACTGACCAGACTGGGGACAATTTAAGCATGAAAAAAATCTGTTAAATAATAATAAGAAATTAAAGTCCCTTGAAAACCTTCAGAAGTCCACACTGGTATAAACAATAAACAAACAGTGGCAAAGGAAAGCTCTTCCATCCCAAACACTAAGACACATAGAGGAAACACAGGCCAGAGAAGCCACCACTGAGGCAGGTGTAGGGCCTGGGCTCGGTCGTGTCCGACTCTTTGCAACCCCATGGACTGGAGCCCAACAGGCTCCTCTGTCCATGGAACTTTCCAGGCAAGAGTACTGGTGTGGACTGCCATTTCCTTCAACTGAGGCAGGTGAGTGTTGCCAATGGACACTAGATCCAGTGGGAGGAGGCATCTTCAGGAGCAAGATGATCACTGAAATCTTAGAACACCTTCCCACAAAAGACTAAGCAACTGGAAAAGGAAGAACAGTGACTTGAAGGTAAAGAAATGTAAAGGGCACTGACATGACCAGATATCAAGTTTAACATCTAAAAACGGTGGATGACAAGACATCATGTACTGCTGGTAATGACTGTACATCACATCATTTCTGTGCCTGATCCTGCTGAGAGCTCATGACCTGAGTTTACTCATGAGGAAACAGCTCAATCCAGGCTAAGGGTCATCCCATAGAATGTAAAGCCTGCTCTTTAAACCTGTCAAAGATATAAATGCCAGGGAAAGGCCGAAAGACTGTGCACGTGAGTGAGTCTGAAGAGACATAAACAACTAAATGCAACGTGCTCCTGGACAGGATCCTGGATAAAAAAGAAAAAAAGATTATTGGAAAAGTTGGCAAAACTTAAATGGGGTCTGTACCCTGAATGGTAGTACTGCCTCACTGCTGATTTCATGGTTTAGGGAGCTGCACGCTGAAATGTAAGCTTATGCTCAAAATCCTTCAAGTTAGGCTTTAGCAGCACATGAACTGAAAACTTCCAGACATATAAGCTGGATCTAGAAAAGGCAGAGGAACCAGAGATCAAATGGCCAACATTCGTTGATCACAGTGAAAGCCTCTGACTATGTGGATCACAACAAACTGCAGAAAATTCTTCAAGAAATGGAAATACCAGACCACCTTATTTGTTTCCTGAGAAACCAGTATGCAGGTCAGGAACCAATAGTTAGAATAGGACATGGAAGGAAGGAATTGTTCAAAATTAGGAAAGGAGTATGACAAGGCTGTATAACCTATATGCAGAGTACATCACGCAAAACGCCAGGTTCAATGAATCACAAACTGGAATCAAGATAAGCTGGGAGAAATATCAACAACCTCAAATATGCAGATGATACCACTCTAATAGCAGAAAGTGAAAAGGAACTATAGACCTCTTGATGAAGGTGAAAGAGGAGAGTGAAAAAAGCTGGCTTAAAACTCAACATTCAAAAAGCAAAAATCATGGCATCTGGTTCCATCACTTCATAGCAAATAGATGGGGAAAAAATGCAAGCAGTGACAGATTTTTTTCGTGAGCTCCAAAATCACTGCAGATGGTAACTGCAGCCATGAAATTAAAGGACACTTGCTTCTTGGAAGGAAAGCTATGACAAATCTAGAGAGAGTATTAAAAGCAGAGCTATTACTTTGCTGACAAAGGTCCATATAGTCAAAGCTACGGTTTTTCCAGTAGTCATGTACAGATGCGAGAGCTGGACCATAAAGAAGGCTGAGTGTTGAAGAACTGATGCTTTTGAACTGCGTTGGAGAAGACTCTTGGAGTCCCTTGGACAGCAAGGAGATCAAACCCAGTCAGTCCTCAAGGAAATGAATCCTGAATATTCACTGGAAGGACTGATGCTGAAGCTGAAGCTCCAATACTTTTGGCCACCTGATGCGAAAAGCCGACTCACTGGAAAAGACCGATGCTGGGCAAGATTGAGGGCAGGAGGAGAAGAGGGTGAGAGGAGATGAGACGGTTGGATAGCTTCATTGACTCAATGGACGTGAGTTTGAGCAAACTCTGGGAAATACTGAAGGACAGGGAAGCTTGGAGTGCTTCAGTCCGTGGAGTCTCAAAGAGTGAGACACAACCAAGCAGCTGAACAACAGCAAATGCTAATATGTAAAAGCATGTCCATGTTTGGGAGAAATGTACACTGAAAGTGTTCAGAGGAGATAAGAGCTATCTACCTAAGGAGAGCTCATTTTCACAAGGTTTACAAAAATATATACATATAATAGAAACAGAAAGAGACTGGGTGATAGAGCAAATGCAGTAAAATCTTAACTGGGGAGCCTGCATGGCATGGGTATGTGAGCTCTTTGTAGTAGTTCTGATGACATTTATATAAACTTGAAATTATTCCAAAATAATTTAAAAAATAAGCCAAAAGGATAACCAGCAAAATATATCCAGATCTGGATCTCAGAGAAAAGAGATTAAGAGACAGAATTCTGCTCATCAAAAAACAAACAAACAAACAAACAAACAGAAAAAACCCCAGCAGGGAGAAAATCTATTATATACAGAAACAGTAGACTTTAAATAAGAAGTGTCTTCACTGTCCCCACTTCTGCCTTGTACATTACTTCCTGTCTCCTCAATCTCCCAGGGATGGTTTACTGATGTCAGTTCTGAGCCTGGGAAGTCCAAGGCACTCATCTAAGTATCTAAGTTCAGGATCAGATTTAGAACTCAAGTCAGGGGTAGACAAAATACCCACTCTAGGACAGGATACTTTGATGAACCACTGAAGTTGCTCAGTCGTGTCCGACTCTTTGCAACTCCATGGACTGTACCTACCAGGCTCCTCCATCCATGGAATTTTCCAGGCAAGAATACTGGAGTGGGTTGCCATTTCCTTCTCCAGGAGATGTTCCCGACCTGGGGATCAAAGCCAGGTCTCCCGCTCTGCAGGCAGACACTCTACCGTCTGAGCTACCAGGGAAGCCCACTTTGATCAAAGTAACCTAGAACCAGAAGCAGCTCGAGCTTGCACTGCCTGCAGTGGCCTTCTGATTACTCAGCAGTAGGGAACACACTTCCACTGCAGCCCAGGCCTCCTCGGTATCATATGCCAACAGACTACTTTTATCCTAGACTAACAAGTCATGTTTCCAAGTTGCAGTAGCAGAATTTCTCCACTTCTCTTCATGAAGTAAGAGCCAGCAGAGGAGCGCAATTCTTCAATCAGGAGAAAGTGAAACAGGTCTTCCCAGGAGGGTGCTTACATGCCAAAAGAATGACTTCTCTCCTACTAGCTGTTTCCCTCCACGTTCTTTCTTCCTTCCTTGCCTCTACATATCTCCGTAATACTAAAATTTACGTATGTGTTAGTCGCTCAGTCGTGTCTGACTCTTTGCAACCCCATGCAACCAGGCTCCTCTGTTCATGGAATTCTCTAGGCGAGAATACTGCAGAGGGTAGCCGTTCTCTTCTCCAGAGGATCTCTCCAACTCAGGTACCAAACCTGGGTCTCTTGCACTGCAGACAAATTCTGTACCACTATGAGCCACAAGGGAAGCCCCCATTAAAAGTTATTGGTAGAGTATATCATATAGAATATTCCTAAAAAGTAAACTCCATATTGGTTCAGTTACTCTTCCTCTAATTTGAATAAACACAAAGTTTTACTCAAATTAGTCTCATTACCTAGTTGCTTTTATGATATGGCCTTACTTAAGTCTCTCTAGTTTGGAAAATTTGGCTTCACCAAAACAATCCTGGGAAATGTTAATTCTCTTCCATTATATGACCCAGAAAGGGTAAAAACTGTCTGGCATAAATAACACACTCAAGTTTTAATCTGATGAAGCTAAATTAGACCTTTTTTTATATCTGAGTAAAATAAAAATCATAAAAGCATTTTTTAAGAGTGTATTTTTTTTAACAATCAAAGGCTTTTATGAATACATAAGCTTCATTATTCTTTGGGATAGTTTTGATGCCTTATATAAAACAAGTGAAAAGCAAAACAATCCCTCAAGTTCTACTTCCCATCTTCCTGCCCAGAGAATACCACCCCAGGGAACAGAAACACATTATAAAGCCCAACTTCAAAGGCTTGTGGTCAAAAGGTTCCCACAGCCACATGGCACCCCCAGGCTGGGGATACATCCAAACCACTCACACTGCCTGCTAAACACCACAGAAGAAGGTACCGCACATCACGCGCAATTCAACCAGGGGCCCACAGGGAATTCGGAATCCCCATGCTTTGACCAACTTTCCTTCATAGTTTTCGTGTGGCCTTTGGAGGAATATTCAGTGCAGTCCAGTCGCTCAGTCATGTCCAACTCTTTGCAACCCCATGGACTGCAGCACACCAGGTTTCCCTGTCCATCATCAACTCCCGGAGCTTTCTCAAACTCATGTCTGTCGAGTTGGCGATGACATTCAAACATCTCATCCTCTGTCGTCCCCTTTTCTTCCTGCCTTCAATCTTTTGGAGGAATATTAGGAGGAGACTTTCTCAGAGAGGCTGATTTAAGCAAGGGAGCACATATCTCAATCACCGTTACATCTGTCCTGTAAAAGTATCAAGTTCCAGGATCCCTAAGATTACCAGACTCCCCACTTGGCAAAGAATGCAGTCAGTTTTCAAGCATGGGGTGGCCTATGCTTAGAGTAAAAATCCTACAGGAGACTCCAGACATCTGAGAATGATGAAAGAAAAGCTGTATCTTTCACAAGGACTCTACACTCTTGTTATTAATATGAATGACGCCTTTCAAATTCCCTGGACCATCCCTGGAGGTGAACTATTTTTGTACAAGAAGTAAACAGCAAGTTCACCTCAGATCTTAAAACTGTTAAAAGAAAAAAGCACATCCACCCACACACTCACACTCTTCACACTGGCTCCCCTGTGAGTAAGCTCTGATGAAGATGAAAGACACACTAACCACAACCTTCATGAATGCATTCTTCATTTGAACCATGCAAACAAGACAATTATAGTTATTCCATCAAAGATACACTGGGGCTAATTCTCCTGTACTGTCAGAAAGTTAGTGAAGCATCTCAACTCCTGTTTTTGTCAATACCATTTAATATTAGAACTTCTCATATACGTTATCCTTATGCCCTCAAAGACTAATGGTTAAGCGGGAAACCCCAACGTGTTAAGAAATCCTTCAGACGGTACACAATGAAACGCTAACCCTTCTTTCTTTCATAACCTCAACTTAAAAATAAAAATATCAATTAATTGGACAGTGCTTCACTATTGAGTGTCCTGAACCTAGTACAGAGTTAGGCATTAATAAAGATTTTCTGAGTGAATGAATATTAAGGATTTATTTCCTGTATCATGATGAAGCTCTGATATTGGATGCAACTAATTATTTGGGAAATGAAACTCATTCTTTGGGATACTGGCAGCTCTAGCCTAACTAGTCATCTGTCAAATACTTATCATTGCTCTTTTTTAGGGACACAGACAGGAAAATGTGGGCAAATATATAAAATAGTGTATCTTTCATGGAGGAAAAATGTCATTCTGAAGTGGAAAAACACATCATTCCAATAATCTACCAGACATGGAAACAATTTAACAGATACTAATTTATCTGTTAGGTACTACAGTAGGCACTGCAGGGATACAAAGATGAATAAAACACATCTTTACCATTAAGAATCCATGATCTAGCAAGTGAGATAAGACAAATATATTCATAGTTATTATACAAACAAATAAATACAAGCATGATCTATATGTCTAGAGCTATAGGAGCTGAGCAATAGGTTTAAGGTGAAATTACTTCAATACATATTTTTGAGGCTTTATTTTCAAAAGATTGCTTTTGAAATAAATGCTGATGCTGGAAAGTGGACAGAGCAAAACAAAATTTAAAAACCAGAATGGTTTTTATTTTAAATCATGCTTTCTTTAAATGCTACTCACAAGGCTGAAGAACTAACCATTCTGAAATCAGAAATTACTTTAAAGACTAAACTAAGCATGTTGCAAATGATACCCATCTTAAAGGTAATATGTCTTTTCTTTCAAGAGCAGGCAGAATTATCCAAGCCTTTTTAGTGGTGGGCTACCCCATTCCATGGAAAATAGATTATCCTAGCAAAGGAAGATTAGGAAAGGGAAAAGAAGGGACTGGAAACTGGAATAAGAAGCTTGAGTAGGTAATGTCACACTATACTCACTCACTCAGATAAAATCTCCCACTGAAGTAAAATACTGTTTCATGGCAAGCTACAGAGCCTGGGTTATGACTCACTTGTAACAAAATCTCTCCAATGCAAGGGTGCATTTTACAGTCTCATGGGCAGAGCAGGAAAGAACAAGGGAAGAGCTGCAGAACTGAACTGGGAGCTCAGAGACCTGGGCCTAAATTTGGCTTAAGCTCAAAATTGTTCTGTCCCTCATTCCATCCTTCTGTTCCTCTTTTTCTTCCCTCAATCCCCATGTGTCAACCTCCTAATCTAATGTTCACCAAGTACGTGTACACACACACACACACACACACACACACTCAAACATCACATGTGTTTAGTACTAAGTATATGCCTGTGCAATGTGCCTTATATGATCTCTAAATGTCACAACTTTGCGAGGTAGACATTATCATTCCCTTTCTATTTAGATAAAATTTACATCCCATAAAATTCACCCTGTCAAACCATACAATTAAATGGTTTCTAGCACATTCACAAAGTTGTACAATCATGACCACTCTCTAATTCCAAAACATTTTTATTCCCTAGGAAGTAATCCCATACCCATTAGCAGTTACTCCTCATCCTCTGGCAAAATCATTAATCTACTTTCTGTCTTTACAAATTTTCTTGTTCTGGATGTGTCAAATATCTGTGGCATTCTGTATCACTCCCATTTGACATACGAAGAAACCAAGAATCCAACAGGTTAGTGCTATGCTTAGTCACTTAGTGATGTCCCACTCTTTTTGACCCCATGGACTGTAGCGCCCACCAGGCTCCTCTGTCCATGGGGAATCTCTAGGCAAGGATAATGGAGTGGGTTGCCATTTTCTTCTCCAGGGGATCTTCCCAATCCAGGAACCCAGGTCTTCCACATTTCAGACAGATTCTTTACCATCTGAGACACCAGGGAAGCCCGTAATAGGTTAAGTAATTTGCCCTAAGTCCCACAATTAATAAAAGGCTGAACTAGAAGAGGAACTCAGATCTAATTCAAATGCCTGTGCTTGCTTTTGACTACCTTTTTTTTTTTTTTTCCGTGCTGCCACATGGCATATGGGATCTTAGTTCCCAAACAGGGATTTAACCCTACCCCTTGCAATGAAATAAAGGAAGCCCAACCACTGGACCACCAGGGAAGTCCCAATTGACTACTTTTTTTTTTTTTTCCCCATTTGTTAAACCAAAAAACAACAGTGGTTGAAACTTCTGACTACTATATATTGCCTCCAGGCCAGAAGAAAACAAAGAAAGTGAAAGTTGTAGATATACTTGGGAAAATGGGGTTTTGTTCATTTAAGGTAATAAAAGTAATATAACTAAGAATCACATTTACAGCACCACCTCTGCTAAGCATGCTGAGGCAGCTCTTCCAAATAGATCAATACAAATTACTAGAAAAAACTTCTTTTCTTAAGAAAAGCTTTTCTTAAAGCAACAGGTACACCAGGCTTTTCTTCTCTTTCAAGTCTGGCAGCCAGTTTACACCAGATGTGACCAAAGGAGGGTGAAGGATGCTGGAGAAACAAAGCTGTTCATGAACCAAAGGTAAAAAGCTGTAACAGCCTAAGAATTGTAACTCACTTAAAAAGCTTATAATCTAACTTTTGGAGAAGGCAATGGCACCCCACTCCAGTACTCTTGCCTGGAAAATCCTATGGACGGAGGAGCCTGGCAGGCTGCAGTCCATGGGGTAGCTAAGAGTCGGACACGACTGAGCGACTTCACTTCACTTTTCACTTTCATGCACTGGAGAAGGAAATGGCAACCCACTCCAGTGTTCTTGCCTGGAGAATCCCACGGACGGGGAGCCCGGTGGGAAGCCGTCTATGGGGTCGCACAGAGTAGGACATGACTGAAGTGACTCAGCAGTAGCAATCTAACTTAAGCTTTCTGCTATTTTTCTACTTTATATGTTGCACATGTATATGCTTGAGATAAGATTATACCTTTCTAGAGGGACAAGTTCAGATTTTCTTAGTCCTTTTTGTCTTCATTCAACATAAATAAACAGGTGCAAAGTATTGATAATTATAATTATCTTTCTTAACAGAAAACTAGAATAGGAAGACTGATCTCCACTAATCCAAGGCCAAGGCCAATGTTTTTATTTGACTCTTTATCCCGCATGCTAGTACTCAAATGTTTATTGACTAATAATCAGTTCACTTCAGTTGCTCAGTCATATCTGACTCTTTGTGATCCCACGGACTGCACCACGCCAGACTTCCCTGTCCAGCACCAACTCCCAGAGCTTGCTCAAACTCATGTCCATTGAGTCACTGATGCCATCCAACCATCTCATCCTCTGTCATCCCTTTCTCCTCCTGCCTTCAATTTTTCCCAGCATCAGGGTCTTTTCCAATGAGTCAGTTCTTTGCATCAGGTGGCCAAAGTACTGGAGTTTCACCTTCAGCATCAGTCCTTTCAATGAATATTCAATCCTGATTTCCTTTAGGACTGACTGGTTGGATCTCCTTGCAGTCCAAGGGACTCTCAAGAGTCTTCTCCAGCACCACAATTCAAACCATCAATTATTTGGTGCAAAGCCGTTAGGGTCCAACTTTCACGTCTGTACATTACTACCAGAAAAACCATAGCTTTGACTAGACGGACCTTTGTCAGCAAAGTAGTGTCTTTGCTTTTTAATATGCTGTCTAGGTTGGTCATTCAGAGAAGGCAATGGCGACCCACTCCAGTACTCTTCCCTGGAAAATCCCATGGATGGAGGAGCCTGGTAGGCTACAGTCCAGGGGTCGCTAAGAGTCGGACACGACTGAGCGACTTCACTTTCACTTTTCACTTTCCACTTTCATGCACTGGAGAAGGAAATGGCAACCCACTCCAGTGTTCTTGCCTGGAGAATCCCAGGGACGGGGGAGCCTGGTGGGCTGCCGTCTACGGGGTTGCACAGAGTTGGACACAACTGAAGCGACTTAGCAGCAGGTTGGTCATTGCTTTTCTTCCAAGGAGCAAATGTCTTTTAATTTCCTGGCTGCGGTCACCATCTGCAGATTTTGGAGCCCAAGAAAATAAAGTCTGTCACTGTTTCTATTGTTTCCCCATCTATTTTCCATGGAGTGATGGGACGGGATGCCATAATCTTAGTTTTCTGAATGTTGAGTTTTAAGCCAGTTTTTTCACTCTCCTCTTTCACTTTCATCAAGAGGCTCTTTAGTTTCTCTTCACTTTCTGCCATAAAGGTGGTGTCATCTGCATATCTGAGGTTATTAATATTTCTCCCGGCAATCTTGATTCCAGCTTGTGCTTCCTCCAGCCTAGCGTTTCTCATGATGTACTCTGCATATAAGTTAAATAAGAAGGGGGACAATATACAGCCTCAATATACTTATTTCCCAATTTGGAACTAGTCTGGTGTTCCATGTCCAGTTCTAACTTTTGCTTCTTGACCTGCATACAGATTTCTCCAGAGGCAGGTATTCCCATCCCTTTAACAATTTTCCACAGTTTGTTGTGAACTTCAGAGTCAAAGGTTTTGGTGTAACCAATAAAGCAGATATTTTTCTGGAACTCTTTTGCTTTTTCTATGATCCAAAGAATACTGGCAATTTGATCTCCGGTTCCTCTGCCTTTTCTAAATCCAGCTTAAACATCTGGAAGTTCACAGCTCACGTACTGTTGAAGCCTGGCTTGGAGGATTTTAAGCATTACTTTGCTAGTGTGTGAGATAAGTACAGTTGTGCAGTGGTTTGAACATTCTTTGGCATTGCCTTTCTTTGAGATTGGAATGAAAACTGACCTTTTCCAGTCCTGGGCCACTGCTGAGTTTTCCAAATTTGCTGGCATATTGAGTGCAGCACTTTAACAGCATCATCTTTAAGGATCTGAAAGAGCTCGACTGGAATTCCATCAGCTCCACTAGCTTTGTTCATAGTGATGCTTCCTAAGGCCCACTTGACTTTGCACTCCAGGATGTCTGGCTCTAGGTGAGTGATCACACCATCATGGTTATCTGGGCCATGAAGATCTTTTTTGAATAGTTCTGTGTATCCTTGCCACCTCTTCTTAGTATCTTCTGCTTCTGTTAGGTCCATACCATTTCTCTCCCTTACTGTGCCCATCTTTAATAGCTAATACTTACATAGCACCTTACCAGGCACTGTTCTAAGCACATATATTAACTCCCAACAACCCCAGAGGCAACTACTATTATTATAATCCCCAAGTTCAGATAAGGAAACTGTGGCAAATCACAGTAAGGACCAGAATCAGGAGGAAAGGATATAGCACAGACTAGCGCATTCCAACTAAATATATGAGTCATTGCAACTTCTTAAAATCCAGAGGTTTATGATACACTGTAACAGCTTGGAACTCTACTGGACCAGAAAATAAGAAAAAATACTTCTCCCTCTGCTACTTTTTAATACTCCACTCTGCCTATCTTCAGAAGTGCTCAAAGCCTTTATCTCACTACCTTTGAACCCCCTGTGCCAGAGGTAAATCAACAGATAGATAGGCTCTCAGCCCCCAGAGTTAAGTGAAAAGAAGGCCAATGATTTGGGAAGAAAAGAGGAGCTGGGACTGCCTGTTGGTCCAGTGGTTAAGAATCCACCTGCCAATGCTAGGGTTTGATTCCTGGTCTGGAAAGACTCCCCATGCCGTGGGACAGCTAAGCCCATGCATCATAACTGAGCCCGTGCGCTGCAACCACTGACGTCCAAGGGCCCTAGAGCCAGCGCGCCACAACACAAGAAGCCACCGCAACACAAGAAGCCGCAGCAACGAGAAGTCCAGCATCACAGTGAAGACCCGGTGCAGCCAAAACTAAATAAAAATAAAGCTTTTTTTTTAAGGAGGAACTGAATCAAAGCAATTTATAATTCAGTTTTTCCTGTACAGTCTAAGCAACTCTGATTTCAGAGTTTTATTCCACCTGCTTTTTAATTTCTAAAACATCAAGTACATATACATTATATGCTCTTTACACTGCCCCAGTGAATTAAAAAACTGTCAAAATTAAGAAGGAAGCATTATTTGGGGGGGGGTTCTTTCCATCTCTTTGGTGGTTAAAAGTGAAATAATGAAAATGTAGTTAGTCTCTGATCTTCAATTGCTCAAATGCCATACTATATTCCAACCAAGAAGACACTTCCATTCAGAAACAGTGATTAAAACCTTCAGAAGGTATATGAGGTTAAGCAAGGAGTGTTCCTTTCCTTGACATTTCAAGTTCCTATTAATCAGAAACCAATATTCACAGAAGAAAGTTAAGAATCTTTGAACGAACTTGACCTTGTAAAGAGATGGTCTGTAAAGGGAGAGAACAAGAACTAGTTGTCTTTTAAGGAGTCATTTCTACTTTCTAACACAATTATTTAAACAGCTGGGAAAATCGGATCCCCCAAAATATACACAGTAGGTGCCACTTCTCTAATTTCTCCTTTTCACCTCCAAAGATAAAACTCTCCACTCTAAACTAACAGAAGCACTTTATGGAACATAATCAAAAGGCTCCCAGTCCTGTCATCTGTACCCTCCCCTACTTTTTACTTTGGATGAACAGACTCCAGAGGGTGTAAAGAGTTAAATACGCAAAGATGAGTTCTTGATGCAGTCAACTAGAAAAGCCAATGAGGCAAAATACAAAGGTGCATTTGCATTTATGAAGTTGGCATTTAAAGAATAAAAACAAGAGACAACCAATGTGCCTCGAAAACCTCCATCTCTGAGGTGACTCTACTCTTTTAATAGTAATTCTACAATAAACAGTTGCTGTAAAATTACAACAGAGGGTTTTTTAGGATAAAAGAAAAACTGAGCAGGGAAAGCTGCCGGAAAGCACTGCTGAGGAAGAGGTGAAAGTACACATTCTGGGGCTCATCTCTGAAAACATCGGCCCTTCGCATACAAACCAGTTTTTTAATCTTTTCACAGAAATCAATCCCCTCCATGGGTCCATTTTACAACAGCAAATTTCTGGGCAGATGTCAAAAGCACAACTTCAGAAAAGCTAGTCATTCCTCTCCTCCCACGTATCCTATGAGATAAATAAAAGCTTTTATTTACACCCAGACCAATTAAGTGAAATATCATTAATCAGAATCTTATTTTTATCACCATTTTTGGAGTCTCAGACAAATTTAGGACATTAAACATGCAACTTTGGAAACACAGGGCCTGATACAGAAACTCTGAAGAGTTTAAGAATTCAATGCATTCTATACCTGATGTTCAAATTTGCTGTCGGCCTCTAAATCAGTGTTTCTGAAAGTGTTTGTGGCCCACCTGCATCAGAATCCCTTTGGGATGGCTTGCATTTGGATTCTTAGGACCCATCCACTAGACCTACTCAATCAATCTGTGGGATAAATGTTTTTTACTTTAGTTTTAGGACACATTTTCGTTGGAGAATCACTGAATGAAATCCCCTGACTCTTTGCTATGTTATCCCAAGGTATCTAACTACATGGGACGCCAGTCCTTTCTCCCATCCAACCTGTTATTTCCTAATTAGACCAAGTGGTTAACAAACCCTCCTGTTCCCAACAGCAGTTTAAGAGGAAGCAAGAAATTAGGCAAGGTCAAAGACGCTGCACGATTTTAAGTGCTTTAAGGTCTCTAACACATGCCAGAGAGAATCAAGTCAAGTTTCAAGACAAAAAAAAAGAGAGAGAAATCCATCCTTCCCCTCTCTAACTTTACCATAAGCGCAAGCCGCCATCTCTGGAAATACTGCGGCAGACATAAGATACCCTTTTCCTTTAGCGATTCCAGCCCCATTTAGAGTTATATTCCTTACTTCTTCAGAGTTGCCTCATGATTGATGCATATTTCACACACAAAATCAAGCATGCACACACACACACGCACACACAGGGACACACACAGCCTCCACTACAGTCCCCTGGCCTCCTGAGGGTCCCTGCCTACCGCCCATCCTGCACCCACCCCCGCAACTCCACCATCCCTGAACTGGGACTCTAAGCACAACTGCTCACCTCCGAACTTAAGAGTAACTTTCCTAGGCGCCACCTCTGCAGCCTCCAAACGGGGGCCCCGGCTCCCGCCCCCGCCGCCGGTCCCCTCGAGCCCGCTCCTGAAGCCCCCGCCGC